>VCCN01001947.1:505265-521366 GCA_006491835.1 Architeuthis dux
AGAGATATAATTCGTTATTATTGGAGGTTTTGGGGCCCTTAAAAGCAATGGTGTCTACCCGTCAGACTAATTTTCAAGTACGATTTCAAATTTGGACATAATTTTGTTAAAGCCGCTGAAGACGTGCACAACGTATTTGGAATTGTCACTACTTCAGTGCAAACTGTTCAGCGTTGGTTCAAAGGTTTAGGTTTGGAAATATGGATACCAAGAGGAAGAACCAAACTTATCGACAGCAGTGGCCAACGACTCACGAACAATGGTTCGACAACTTTCTGGAGATATTAAGTTTTCAACATCGACCATATTACGTCATCTCAAGGCAATAGGTTAAAAACGTTGGCAAAATCGGTCCCACATTAACTGAATAAAATGCTCCATGACAATTCCAGACCCCACAATCTCAGCTGACTCTGTATGAACTTAGAGAATTGGGATATGAAGTCAGCATTCTCCATATTCACCTAACATTTCTCCTACAGATTATCATCTTTTCAAGCATGTTGAACTTCACATCCGTCATAAAAGGTTCAATAATAGGGAATCTATAATTCGTCCTTTTACTGAATTTGTGGAAATTATTAACAAAGCTAATGCGCTGGCTCTATTAAAGATCATGTCGCTTTAAACAAACATTACTCTGACATTTACATGAAAATTATTGCTTTTCATTTATAACGACTTTTTAAATAATTCTACGACTCGTAGAATTATTCGTAGTACGAGTGGAAAACGAAAAATCTTCTTTATTGTTAGACGAAGATTGTTTTAAAACACAGTTTATTTTAACAATAAGTGGGAAATTGCAATAAGTTAGTTTAAAGCAGGGGCTCCCAAACTTCGACCCTTGCATGGAATCCTTGATCCCCCATCGATCTCTAGGTATGCACTAAAAAGGAATAAATAATAATAATAATTTAGTAGACATGGCTTCGTTTCGATTCATTTCGTTTTTTGTTGTTGTTTTGGTGGTGTTTTTTTATTGAAAAAAACAAAGAAAAATCGTACGAAACTATTTTTGTTTCGTAGCAGAACGAAACAAAAATATAAATATATGAAATTTGTGGACGAAATTTGCCAAAACGAAACAAAACTATCTCTGATAACTATATTACAGACGTTTCCGGTTAATAGGACCGCATCGGGACCAACGATTTTGGTCCCAATAACCGGCTGGTCCGATTTACCGAACAACCCTATTTTTTTAATACATAAAACACCCCAGTTTCTTTAATTCAAGGGGAACAACTCGCATAAGAACCACAACAAGTTATGTCCTTTTTCTTTCTTTTTGAGCTTTCACATTTAACTTGGAAGATAATTGTTTTGAGAACTAAATAATATATTTTTAGTAATTCTATCAGATTTAAAATTTAAAAACACTGTTAATTCGGTAGCACTGCTGCTTGAAACGTGGCATTGGTCATAATAAACGAAGCAAATTAGTGATGATTACATACGTTTGAATCGGTTCTTACAACTATTAAGTGGAATCCACTGTGTTATCATTATGTTTCAGTAAACAGAATATAAAATAAATAGACCATAAAAACTAATATATAAATCTGAATTGTGTCTCAGCAAGTTGTATTTTAAGTGCTTTTATTTCTTATACGAAGGCCAGCTTTCGACCCCAAAAGTTCGAACCCCGGTGTCTATCGACCCCTTTTGACCTCCAGGCATTTATCGACCCTTTGGATAGTCCTATCGAGACCCTAGAAGTCGATATCGACAACTTTAGATACCTCTGGTTTAAAGGATCATGTCGATATTAGATAAAGTATGAAATAGGTTTTGATTTTCTAAACTGCGAACGTCGTTCTCTCATTCTGTGTTGGGACTTGTGTTATATTTGATTATATCAATGGTTCTCAAACTGTGTGCCGCGGAATAATCGTGTGCCGCAACTATCTCCAAAGTGTGCTGCGTGAATTTTTCCAAATACGCAAACATGTATTCCGATCCATGAACGTGTCCAGTACGGGTATTATGTCTGTCCCGCTTCCAACACAGAATTGCCAATCAAGTGGATTTATCACTTGATTTTGTGAGATCGGAATCTTTTTAGCTACAAATGAAAGTAAAAAGGTTCTGATGAGTACGTATATCAGTTATGCTGATAGAAAAGTTTTGTTCATTGACTAATGAAATATTTTTTGCCTAATTCATATAATGTTTAGAGCTGGTGTGCCGCGTAAGTCAAATATACTTCTTAGTGTGCCGTCACACGATAAAGATTGAGAACCACTGGATTATACCAACTGGAGGCGAGATAAGCCTTCTATCAAAGAATCGATGCTACAAAAGACCTGGCAATGTCTTTTATTTTCCAACGAAATCCTGCTAACCCTACACCTCTGGCCTTTTTGGACGCTTAATCACCCACTGGAGGTGCGAGTGGCCGAACAGTTAACAGCACGCAGAATAGGATAGGCGAACTAAGTTCAAACCCTGACTAAGACAGTTTGCGTTCACTTCGCATTAATGCCCTTGGGAAAGGCCTGTATCCACCCTCTTCCAACACGTCATGGGCCAGCGTGGCAGCCCATCACCCCCTATGTCTCACACTTACTTGGTAAAGGCCTATGTCCAACAACGAACCTTAAAGGCTGATTTTTAAAAATCCCCGACTGACATCTTCTGTATGCGGGCTTTTCGTAATCCTTTGCCTTAATTACAGACCGTTCGTTTCCTTTGTTGTTTGGAGTTCGGAAGAAATGGAGGCGAATGGTCAATCGTCAAATTTGACGGTCTTTTTTCATCTGTTCGGCTGAAAGGAGTTCGGAAAAAAACAGATGTCATATAACAAAATTGTCAATCCGACTTTCTCAATCGCTACCATCAACAAGAACAAATATATATTCCTCTCCCATTTGGTTTTATTGCTCTCCAATCTCTTTAATCAATTCTCATTCCCACAGGGCCCTTCTCCTTCTCCTTCTCCTTCTTCGTCTTCGTCTTCTTCTTCTTCTTGGTGGTTCGTAATACATTTTATTATACACCGTACACCTCATTGTTATTGTTGCAATAAAGTCATGATTTCTTTTATTATTCCGCCTTTTCTTTCCTTAACCTCTCCTTCTTCTCCTTCCACCATTCTCCTTCTCCTGCCCTCCTCCGCCTTCTTCTTATTAATCTTCTACCCCTTCTTCTTATTCTCCCTGTCCTTCTTATTCTCCTTCTCCTCCTCTTTATGATCTTCCTCCTCTTTATTCTCTTCTACCTCTCCTCCGTCTCATCGTTATTCTCCTCCTTTATATCTTCCTCTTCCATCTTATTCTGCTCCTCCTCCTCCCCCTCCTAATTCTTACTCTCTCCTCCTTCTTCTTATTCTCCTCATTCTTATTCCCCTCATCATCATCATCATCATCATCATCACCCTCCTTCTTCTTCTCCTTCTTCTACTCCTCCTCCTCCTTCTTCCCCTCCTTCTTCTTCTGCTAATCATAGTTTTTATCATTAACTGTGATTTTATCCCCAGATTTCCATTTGGTAAAATTGCAACTCAAGTAACGGCAACTTTTCTTTGAACTGAACCACTTTTTCTTAGCCTTTTCACCTCATTAAATAACAGAATTATTTTAATATCAATCCCCCTCTTGTCACTTCCTAACGGTGTTTTGGGAACGCACCCAACAGTCACACCGACGACAGTTACCCTTCCATCATCTCAGAGTTGGGGTTAGGATTGGGGTTAGGGTGATATACTACTAAAAGTCTGATTCTGTTCATCTGTTTGTGACCTCTAAGTAGCAGAAACGGTGCATTGTAGCCAGAGGTATTGAATTAAGGTACCACTAAAATGCGCTAACTTAACCCATAAGAACCTACTGTGACACCGGTGTCACATACAATTTAATTGATCTGCACAGTCTCTTATATCATATTATATTTTTATCCTTAAATTTTAACTCATGAATTGTACTAAGTGACATCTAATGAACATCCTGGTGCAGTCACGTGATTGTGTGTCAATTTGCCTACCCAGAATCCCACATAATGTTCCTTCAAGTAGAAATGTGTCTGGGTATTTTTGGGTTAAAGAATCCAAAAAAGTCAGGGTGATTTGCAACTTAATAATAACAGTGCGGGGTCTGCGTTCACCCTTATAACAATGATCTGATTTCCATCTATCTATATTATAATGAACTGATTTGTCAAGGGGGATAACTATTAAATGCAAATTATAATGTAATCTCCCTTATTTATTTATTTGCAAATGGTCACATCAGATTGCACTAATATTCTCTCAAAGGGTGACCCAACGCATCACTGGATTATCTCGTATTTCTTTAAAGTTCTTGACCTGAGACTGAGAATTTTTCTGCATTTTTTCAAGCCTAAACACTATTCTGTCAACACAGATAAATCTACAATTGACGTATGTTGTTGCAATTATTTTTCCTATAGATTTACTTATATTTATCTATATTGTCCACGAAATACTTCTTCTCACACAATGTGTGTACTTCTTTCAGTGCCCTTCCTTTTTATCTTACTATTTAAAAGACACCTATACCTCGATTAACGAAAATAATATGTTCCACTTTTATATATCGCAGATCAGAAATTTCGTTATCAGAAGATGGTAAAATATAGTTTTTATGCAGATAATTCTTTTTTAATCATTGAAAGAAATATACACTTAATTAAAATACAGTAGATCTACATATATAGGAAAAATCCATTAAAGAAAATTATACGTAATTCAATGGCTACAATAAAATTTGTTTTTATGCAAACGAGTTTTTTTAAAAATAATTGAAAGAAATCTACGCTTACTTAAAATACAGTAAACCTGCATATATATAGGAAAAATCGATTTAAAGAAATATTCATCAACATCATCATCAGCCATTATAAGTCCACTGCCTTTCCCATCTCCTTCCAATACGACCTAGATTGTGCTAACCTCTGCCACGTCCTACCCGTAAACTTTTCTATCTCGCCCCTCCATATTGTGTCTGGTCTTTTCCTACTGCGTTTACTGTCCCATGGGAACCAATCGGTTAGTCTTTTCCCCCATATATTGTCATCTCTTCTTGCTAGGTGACAAGCCCATCTCCATTTTTTGCTGCTTTATTATTTGTATAATAACCTTCACTCTAGTCCACCCTCTGATCCATGTTGATCTTGTTCTATCTCTTAGAGGTATACCTAGCATTGCTCTTTCCATGGGTCGCTGTGTTGTATGTAATTCTAGGTCTCAAGTTTCCAGTCTCCAGTGTCATTTGCTTCTAACAACAAATGTGAGAGGATCTTTTGCGTCTGGTGCCTTTTTGTCTTCCTTTGAGATAAAAGTTTTAGAGGCTAATCGTTTCCATAATAAGTCCACATTCGTCTACATTAAAAACCAGATTTAATTTTTTAAAATACCGTACTTTGTGTTTGTTGTGTGGATGTAAGGGAATCCGACAGAATGGTAGAATTTATTAGACAATGTGGAAAAGAAAGATTGAGAAAAGCGCGTTACGTCTCAAACCTATTTATTATCATGAAGATAAATCTTTATGCATTTCGTTGATGTTTATATAGAGTGGAAGAGTCATAAATCACACCCACTTAACAGTCCACACAAGATATCCACTCTATCTAAACACCCCGCTCCCTACTTCACCCACTTTATAGCTCATACACTTACCTTTTCTAAACCACAACCAGCCCACAACTCCATAAGTAACTTCCCATTGAACAAACTAGGTCACCCAGGAATACAAAACACATCTCATTTCATTTCCACTACACATCATGGATTGTGCACGACTCTGCTATGTTCAAATCTCTTCTGATGATATGGTTCACAACGACGAAATGCATAAAGATTTGTATTCATGATAATAAATATGTTTGAGATGTAACACGCTTTTCTCAATCTTTATTTTCCACATTGTCTAATCAGATTTACCATACTGTACTTTAAAAATTATCAAATTACTTCACAAGTAGTATGATGTACCACGAGCAAAAACACCCCAACGCAAAAGCACACCAAGTGTGATTTTCTGACTGGTTGCTTTCTCTTGTGCGCACCAATGAAGCAACTATATAGATGATTCCTTATTAGAATGTTCGCATTTAAGATGGAAATTTCGGGAACGGGCAAGCAACGAGAATTTATTTCTTGGTATCGGCTGTTAAGTTGCTTCGTTATTACCAGGTTTCGTCCAAACGAGAAATGTAAAACGAGGTATTGGTGTGATGCCCTGAAAGCTTCTAGAAATATTTAACGAATTTTCCGAAACCAAGTTCTGCTTCGAAGTGTGTTTTTTTCTTTCTAATGTGAATCCTAAAAATAACATCGGAAAAATGTTTACATATGTAAATGAAATATAACCGTTCATCTTTATGGAAAATAATTTCCAAATTTATCAAAAGACACCACTTTTATTAAATTCGACTAGTTTTTACCTTCTTCCTAATTTTAATTGTTTTTATACAACTTATTAATTCGGGCAACGAATAACAGCGCAATTGGAAACAAAGAGTAAACCTTCGGTGAGAATCGAACTCACAAGATGAAGGTGAAAACTAGTCAAATTTAATAAAAGTGGTGTGTTACAATACTTCATCCAATAATAATAAAGAATATTACATGTTTGCTATAAATTAATAGTCTATGTTTACGAATAAAACGAATAAAACATTTGAGTCTAGAATTGACAAAAGAGTAAAGTTTTCAAAAATAATCAAAGACATCTACCACAGAACCAATAAATAAATGTTTTTATAAAGAATAAGACGGGAGACGTCCTACTTATATTAGATGAGAAACAAAATAATAATCGGAAATAAAGAGTAAGCCTTCGGTGAGAATCGAACTCACACCATCATTAGGATGAAAGTAAAAAGTAGTCAAATTTAATAAAAGTGGTGTGTTACAATACTTCATCCAATAATAATAAAGATTGATTTATCAAAAGACATAATGACTACAGGCAATAAGCATGTCGCAGTTATTCCCCTTATATCCCTCGGGTTTAATGGGGAAATATTAGGTTGTTATATATAAAATGTGTTTTTTGAAGGATGATATAAACAACAAAAAACGGTAAATATTTAATCAAAACATCACATATTTGAAGCAATAACCTTTTCCAACGATCCTTTAATGATAATATAGTATCCTATGAAATTCTTTTGGTTTCGTGGTCACAACTTCAGTAAAACCACAAATGATGGCTTCCCTATTATTGAACCTTTTATTACTGATGGTTAAAATGACTTTTTTGTTTGAAAATTATCCTCAAAATAGACACCATTATTTAACATGAAATAACATAATTTTAAACCATTTTCATTAATTTCGACAACTATTTTCCATCATCCTCGTTTTTTAGTTGCTTTTTATCACAATTAATTGATTTAAAACTATAAGAAATGATAAGTAAATAGTAGTCAACATTAATAATAATGGCGTCTAATACTTCCATAAGATAATAATAATTTCTAATAAAAATAAATAATAATAAATATTTTATGTTTTATTGTCAAACCTTTCTCTTCAAACTTAATGAATCAAGAAAAATAAATTTCGATAAATGAAAGCAATAATCATTACACCTGAGACTGCAATTCCCCAGTAAATATTCACTTTGTTGAGATATTTTATTTTATTCGCTTTGTTACGCTTTCAAAAGTTATCGTATCAGAAAATACGATAGATTTTACTTTTAAAGGAGATATCAAATATTCTCTCTTGATACTATAAACAACAGACACTTCAGTTTTTATTGAATATGCGCTTGTGTGCATATAACGACCATATATCCATAACCGAATTGAAAAGCCTAAAGATCAGTCTTTAAAAAAAGACGAAAACCCACCGTATATGACAGACTAAAAAAAACA
This sequence comes from Architeuthis dux, assembly GCA_006491835.1. NCBI lineage: Eukaryota > Metazoa > Mollusca > Cephalopoda > Oegopsida > Architeuthidae > Architeuthis > Architeuthis dux. Next base: position 513,114 of record VCCN01001947.1, read on the forward strand.
AATGGTTTACAAGGGTATTTGGGGGACTACCGCTCACTGCAACTCATCCAAATCTCATAACTGTCCACATCGAGCTTCGGTAGGTGTCTTCCAGTTATATTACCTGTGCATTGGACGCAGAGTAATACTTGAATAGGTTTTTATTTTAATTAAATATCCGTCTTATATACCGGCATATATGGTAAATGGACATTTCTTGATGGTGTAATTCATTTTATGAGGAACATATGTCCATATTTTCTTCATTGATTGAATTTGGGGGAATTGAAACATGATTAAAGGGAAACAACTCTTGCAAGCAAACTCGTCAGATTTTTTAGAGAAAATCGTCAATGACGTTGAATGTTTTAGAAAAGAAAACAAATCCATCATTTGATTTTTAAAAGCTGACAAAAAAGGAACTTCGTAGCGATTTTTTATTACTAAAACTGAAACGCTGTGGTTTTCGAATCATTTCCCTATTATTATTTTTTCTGTTTATTGTTCTGTAAAAGACTTTGATAAAGACATTATCTTTTGCAGACATAGGACATTTTATTTTTGTATTATTACTATCTCTGCTAACGAAGTTGGATGAGGTATGTATTCACTCGTGTCTGTCTGTCTGTCCATACAATATCTCCAGAATTTTTCAATGAATTTCATTGACATTTTGTGGAAGGGTGGCCCATGGGCTAAAGAACTGATCGAATTTGGGGGTGGATCAAGTATTTGTTTACAGTTAGCTCCCCTGCATTGTAGCTAAATAAGAACTGATTTTCATTCAGTTTTTAGTAACAAAGGCGTTGGGAAAGGTGTGCGCTCTCCAAGTGCTTTCTAGTTTTTATTTTTTCCATCAAAGTCTCTCAGTGAAAAATCTATCGCATCTTTCATTCAGAAAAAAAAGTGTCATCAAGAAATAATGATTGGAGAATATATGTGGCGATCACAGGTTGGAGAAACAGTAAGAATTACGTAGAAACGCATTTTCAGTCATTATCAATGTTTTAGTAGTATTTATTTCATCATAATTTTAGTTGCTTTTCATTGCAACTACTTAAATCGTCAGTCTACCGCCATTAGTAAACAGCACAGATCGAACATAAAGAATAATCTCCAATAATACAGAATTCAGACAGGAAATATTTGTTTTTGTATCGTCTTTTGGTGTCTCTTCCAAAATGTATGCCTAAGTGTGTTCAAAAGCGTGTAGCTTTTATTTTGTGTTGCGTGTGCTGCGTGTGTTGCGTGTGTTCCTGTGTTAATTCTAACTTTAATTCTTAATCCACAACTTCGCGCGTGCCGGGGCGTTTTTTGTGCCTCCAAAAGAACAGACTGGACTATCTAAAAAAAGTGGACGAGTTGTGTCGTCTGTTTTCAAAGACTATTTTGTGCCGTTTGGGAATCTACGATTCTGCTCGTTTGTCTAGCATTTTGGGTATATGGGCGTGTGAAACAGGGATGGAAAAACGTCTGGTTGTCTGTGTATGTGTTGTATATAAATGTGCAGGAGCGACGTATCAGTGGTGTAAATGGTTTGTTTTTCTTTTTATTGATGTAATAAAGAAGGAAAAAAGATCAAAGGTGAACCGGGAAACCATGGCTGTCCACTTTGGGCGCTGTCTCGGCCAATAGTCATTCCATCAGGGTAGAACGAAAGAGAGGGAGGGGCTCTGCATTGATGAAGGTGTTGTGGGTAAGAACAGAAGCTGTGGGTGCTTTCACACAATAAACGCAGAATCCCAGGCGTGGTTCACCGTTTAAGTAACTTCCACCCGAGGAGGCTTCCCACCCGGGGTGGCTTTTCATATGAGGTTTCTCTTCGACTGATGAAAATGCTTTCGTTCACTCATCTCTCCGTTGTTCGCTTAGATGAACAAACGCATATGTTAACACTCACGGACGACGTCAAGGTGGCACATTTATATACGACACACATACAACAATGTCTCAACAATAATGGCGGAAATTTAAGAAGCCGAGGTGCAAAAAAAACAACCCTTGTCAGTTCTCATCAAAGTCTGCTGTTAATTTTCTCCGTCTAATCATTCATTAAAACTCCACTCGGTAATTATACAGTGGATTTATTGATTATACCAGCATTTTTAAGATTGGGCAAATGAAAAATGGAAATATTTTGATTGTTCGTTTTATTTTTATAAACTATTGGCGTCCAAACTTAATTTTATCCAATAATAATTTATTTGATCTATAATAATACTTCAAACATAACTAAAAGTTTTTTTTATTAAACTAGTTTACACATGCCGTTAAAAAATGATGACACATTTAAAAAAATTCTGCAATTGAATTGTATTTAAAAAATATCAAAAATATTATTTTTTTGTTATTGATAAATAAAATAAAATAAGAATCTGTTCCTTTTCTTTAGAAATGGCTGATTTTTTAATATATTTAATATATAAAAATCCACTTTTGTTATTACTGGATGCTTTAAAAAAACTATCCATTTTTTGCATATAAACTTAAGATATATATTCAAAAACATTTCTTTCTTTATTAAACCAGAATGAACCCAGGTTTTTACGGATTTGAAAAAAAAAGAAATAATAATATATAAGTAAGGGAGATTACTCTATAATTAGCATTTAATAGTCATTTCCCTTGACAAATATTACAGACAAAAATATAGACATACACGTGGCGTATTATATAAGCAGATAATAATACTTCAAATATACGCAAATAAAGAGTTTATTATTAAATGCTTGTTTTTTTAAAGTGAATGTTTAAGTATATGTAGTATGTGTGTGTGTGTGTGTGTTGTTGTTGTTGTTGTTGTGTGTACGTCTGAAAATGATTGTTTTCTGTGTTAACAAAAAATAGGATCAAATATGACATTTTTTAATCTGATTATGTTTATCATTTTTTTTTTAAATTTCGGTTTATATCCTGACTTCTAAAGTTAAAAAGCAAACATAAAAAGTGTATCATTTTAGAAGATCTTCAACTGTTCTCCTGCATAGAATGCATTTTCTAAACAAATTCGCACAGATCTTCCGCTCAAACGCTGTGAGAATCGAACACAATTTAATGTTTCAACTGAATTTAGTACAATTCCTTTTAACCCATAATAACACAGACACATTTCTACTTGAAGGATTCTGTGTAGGCAAATTGACACACAGTCACGTGATTAAACCAGGATGTTCAGTAGATGTCACTTAGTACACTTGATGAGTTCAAATCAAGGATAGAATATAATATTATATAAGAGAGACTGTCCAGATCAATTAAGTTGTGTTATGATTTGTGTATCCGGCCACCTGTGTCGGAAATGTAAGTGACCTCGATCATCTTAGGAGATGGGTATATTGCATCAGGTTGTAAACAGGAAATGGGGACCGTGTGACACCACGTATGCATTGGGGAGATCCATAAAGCAGAAGTCATCCCTCCCTGGGAGCGGACAGAAATCTCGACACTCAAAGAAGACAGACAGACATCAGCGGAGCCGAAAGGCACGACACCGCTGTTCCTGTTGGGGACAGACTGGCGGTTCTCCTTATCTTCTCTCTCCCACTCTTCACTCCCCGGCCGACAAAGATGTATGTTGTGTAATAAAGATATGTCCAGATATTTTTACAAGCAAGTCTTCGAATTTCCTTTCTATCCAAGTCCAGGACACACGGCTATACAACAGTTGTATGTGACACCAGTCACTGTGGGTTCTTATGGGTTAAGTAAATTTATTACGTATTAGCATTCTTTTTTCTTTTTTTTTTTACATATTTCGTGCTATTACAACAAAATCAAAACCGCCGTGAAACTGTTTTAGCTTGGCAAACTTCTGTTTTTTTTTTAGCTTGGAGAATAATTTATTACAATTTTTTGATTATTTTACTTCTTTATTTTGTTAAAAGTTTGTTTCATAAAAAAAAAAAAATTAAAAAGTCTTTTGTTATTTTGTTGTTCCTACAACATTTCAGCCGATCTATTCTATGGCCTTCCTCGGGTGTGCTATCCGTATGTAAAGAGAGGGAATCTTCTTCCTGTGGTTCGGTAGTAAACAGAATCTTTGACTCTTTTCGTTCACTTTCCGTTTTAAAAATCCCGAATTTTCAATAAATAATGGTTGTGGTGACAGGCCTCCGATAGTTCTCAATTAATTTCAATGATACTTCGTGGAAGGGCGGGCCATGGACGAAAGGACAATTGATTAAATTTTGGGGCTGATCCAGGATTATTTTTTTTTTCGATAGATGTTAAATTTTAGGCTTTTCGGATGTAATAACACAGTAAAAACAAAGCTACTTTGTCTAATGGAAATAATCAAATCTTGAAATGAATCAGGGTTCAATGGGATGTCTCTGATGGATAATCATTACAAGCTTTTGCCACGGCATCGTCTGGGATCTGTAAACCTATTGTTCAGTTTTTGTGACTCTGGCATTGGCGAGGGTATGCGCTCTCCAAGTACTTTCTAATTGTAATTTATATTGTTAAAAATATTCTTTAAAACGAAATAAAGCTGAAAGGGGAAAACGGCTGAGACGAGGCAGAAATAAAATTGTTCATTCACGAATAACAGCCGTTCATGTCATTACATATTTCATCTGTAAAAATTAATTTAGTGGTTGATATGATATTCAGAGACTTAATTCCAATCATTCACACAGAGGGTCAAATGTTAATATTGATGAGGCCCAGTGCATAACATTTCTTGGGGCCCTTCTATGTTTGTATTTAGTTATTATTTTCAAGCAAATCAAAACATAAATGAAATATTCATAAAATTATAATGATTAATTTAATGTAAGGTCCTTTATAGATCAATATATCTATCTCTATGCAACATAATAAATCCTTAAGCAAATTGAAACACTGAAAAACATTGGAAATAAATGAATATTTTTTAAGACATATTTTTGGGTAGTGCTCCTAAAATCTTGGGTCCCTGTGCAGCGGGATTGCTTGCAATACCTTAAGGTCCTGTGAATTATAAATAAATAATGAGATTTAATGTCAAGAGTGATTTGAAAAGCTCACTGTTAACCTTTGGGAACAGTCACGTATTGTTTTTAGCTACCAACTTTGGTTGCAGGGCTGACAGTGAAGAATTTATGAGTTTCATGCAGTCTCTAGTGGCAGAACATCTGAGAAGAAACCTTGTGACTTGATATATTAAAAGGGCAACTTATCAGAAATAAACATTTATAAATGAAATCCGTTATTCTAATTAGCTGGGCGCAATCTTAACATTGATAGAGAACAGTCCATAACATTTCTTGGTGCCCATATATTTTTATATTAGGCTATCATTTTCAAACAAAATTAAATCAAACATGAAATATTCATAAAATTATGATGTTTAATTTAACGTAAAGTCCTTTATGGACCAATGATCTATCTCTATGTAACATAATAAATCCTTAAACAAGTTTAGTCGATACATTTTATTTTTTTACCCTCAAAAAATACAAAGTATTAAAGTATTTTTTTAAAGACATATTTTTTAGGGGCTCCTAAAATCTTGGGGTCCTGTGCTGCTGCAATGTTTGCACTACCTTAAGGGTCGCAATTTGCAGCCTGGGAAATTAATCGCTAGTTTGAAATAAGAAAAGTTAAATCAGATTCATTAGATTATTATTTTTTTTAAAAACATCTGTTTTCGTTTAAGTAGCAAAGTCTTTCCAGAAAGATTATATGACTGAAGAAATCGTTTTACTATTAATTGCACAAACCCAGTGAGGATCGCCAGGGCCGGATTATACTATAAGGCTAGTAGGCTTAAGCCTAGGGGGCCGTAGCAAACAGGGGCCTGGAAAAATTCTGGGATATTCATATTTTTCTTAATTTTGTTTTTAAAACTTAATAATAATGTCCTAACAAATATCTCTTTAAAAAATGGAATGAATATATTACACATTAGCACATGACAATCTACTTTATTCACACGATTGACAGATCGCATTACTTATTTAAAATTATACACGAAATGGGGGGGTTCAAAATGGGGGCCTCATATTGCTAATAGCCTAGGGGCCCTGGTATAGGTTAATCTGGTCCTGATCGAACTCACTATTCAGTAGTAATAGTCTGTAAAAAAGCTTGCTAGCCACAACGAGGCTGCCTCGTAGTGATCACCCGTACAGTTGACTAAACTAATCGTCCATAATATTTTCGCTTTTATAGTTTGAGTTTAGTGTTTTAGTTTTTTTTAAGACATTAATTTTTTTTCTTCTGAAATTGTATTAGTTGTGATTTTATACTTTAAATACGAATTTCAATAAACAGAAATTTGATTATTAAAAATAGGATATTTTTATAACGAACAGAATACAGATGAGTTAATAGCAGTGTAACATAATATCGCTTACGTGTCTGCTTAGGTGAGATCGTGGCGTTTATAATGAGTCTGGCTTTAGTTAAGATAGACACAGTGCCGGATTAACTAAGTTGCAGATGTAGCCAGGTGCCCCGCATTTTCAAGGGCTCCGCGCTAAATGCTTGCAAGCTATCAATTCCAATTCAGTGATCCTGCACTTGCTCTATTACTACAGTACTAGACAGACTTCCTCTATTCATGATTAACTACCAGGCCGATATATCGGACTCGATGACGTAGCCCAAAACACTACATGGGTGATATAACGGCCAGCTGGACCAGCTTAAAAACTGAAGAAACCTACGTTGACTGTTTCGCTATATGGGCAAAAGGGCCACAGCGTTAAAAAGGTTAAGGTTAGCGATTTCAACCAATCATCACCTTTAATTGCAGTTATTATTTTAATACAGTAATTAATGGGTGTGCGTAGTTTCTATGTGATACATATACGATGCATAGATACGAAGGTATCTGAAACTGAAGTCATAGCCACTGCACAAAAATCAAAACGCAAAAGTAATACTATTACTGAACTATCAGACATATTTGTCATGTTATCTGGCAAATATATATAGCAAATAAAAAAATACTTTACCATGCAAGTTAAAAAAAAGTATGTGTTTTAATATGTATGTGTTTTTTTCTATAATTTAGGATCCCTTTATAACATATGCTACAGGCCCATATACTAGTTTAGTGAATGACGAACAGCCCTTTTTTCTCCAAGGGCGGATCCAGGATTCTGAGCAGGTGGAGTGGGGGCGGGGAGGTTCATAAGGAAATTTTTTTCACAAATGAATATGAAAAAAGAAAACAAATTTCAAACATCAAAAACAAGAAAGTAATATGTGATCCGGCATTTTTCACTTACATTTGAGTCGTAGCTTTTTAGCACTAGAATTGACAAAAGAGTAAAGTAAAACAAGAAAGTAATATGTGATCCGGCATTTTTCACTTACATTTCAGTCGCGACTTTTTAGCTCTTGAATTGACAAAACAGTAAAGTAAAAATGAAATCAAAGAAATTTACCACAGAACCAATAAATAAATAAATAAATAAAACATTTTAAAGAATAAGACGAAGGACATCTTACTCATATTAGATGAATGTACATCACAGCATCACTACTATTACTACTACAACTACTACTACTACTACTACTACAACTACTACTACTACTACTACTGCTATTTATTTATTTTTTATAAAACACGAAAGTAATATATGATCTGGCATTTTTCACTTACAATTGAGTCGTAGCTAAAAAGCTAGAATTGACAAAAGAGTAAAGTAAAAAAAAGAATAATCCAAGAAATTTACCACAGAACCAGTAAATAAAAAATGTTTTAGTTTTTAGGATTAATTTATGTTTACTTGGGATTATTTTATTATATTATTTATAAAATTTACTTATCTTGAGATTTAAAAAAAAAATGTATTGTGTTTTGCCAGAGCAGGGGAACCCCACCCCCCTAGATCTCCACCCACAGCAAAACAACAGGAAGACTGAAATAACAATTCTGAATGAGATAAACATTGTCAACGTTAGAGTGAAAAGAGAAATCTACACAGTTATTTCATCTAATTTAAATTAAAAATCACTTTATTAAAATACGTGAACATTTTGTGTATTACTTTCATAAAATCACATGATGTTAATTGAATTCTTACGAGGCCGTAAAATAAGCTGATTTACAATACAAGGGAAGTTACTCATCATTGCAAAATTAAATTTTCATTTTTGAGAGTTACTTCCCTGGACACGATAAATTTCCCCCGTGTTGTCTCAGAATTAGATACAGTTGTAACCTCTTTAGTCCGGCAACCTTGGGACCTGGTCATTGCTGAACCACAGAAAATGCCGGAAAACTGAAATTATTTTTTTCATACTATTACATAATAGATTTTAGCAGTTTATCGATTT
>VCCN01001947.1:631987-643108 GCA_006491835.1 Architeuthis dux
GAAATCTTTTGTGCGCACATTAATTTCCATTGTGCGCTGGTTTCGAAACGTGTACACGCGCACAGCTTAAAGGGAACTATGGTCATCTGTATTTTAGCCTTGGCAGTAATCATTTGCTTAACCCTTTATAGTGCACCCCTAAAACTATTTTAGATATCCAAACAACCTTTTTGTATGTTAAACTAGACCTAATTACAAGATATTTTCAGTAACTTTTCGTTTTGGGGGGTAAAACCACCTCTGATGAAATGATCATATATGGTGCCTCGTCCAAAAAGTGACCAGAAATGGAAAATATAAAAAATTAAAAATTAAAGTAGAAAGCTAAATAAAACATAGAATTAAAGAAAAACATTCAATAAAATAAATAGATACAAAAAATTGATATTGACGAAAAGAATAACACCTCTGGGTTGATTTTATCATTTTTATTGTGCGGGCCAAAAACAGTTTCTGTCTTTGTTCAAGCACAAGTGTACTTTGCAAAGTTTGCAGACCACATTGGTGCGGATTATATTCTCTTTGTGGCTACAATATTTGCATCTGGCTGACGGGTCCCCAGATGATCAATATAGTCACTTGCACCATAAAGGGTTACGGTTGACCGCTGGATAACATATGACATATGAATTTTAATTCCCTCAACTGCAAAGCATTCAGAAATAAAAACTAGAGGTCATCTCCGTTTCTCAATTCGAAATGGAGCAGGATCACCAGGATGAGAACCGTGGATTTGTTCTTCCTAATGAAGAGATGAGTTACGGATTCTATCCACTTACTCAGGCGTTCATTCTGGTGCCGAAGGTCAGGCCATCTGTATCGAAATGATCAGATGATGAATGATATCACTCTGCGAAATCTTAATCCTAAACGATATTTGGACTTGTAGATACGATCATAAATGACTAAATCAGTGGTTCCCGAAGGGTGGGGCGCGCCACCCTGTTGCAGCGAAAGAGGATGACAAGAGTGGTGGCAAGATTCAAGGACAATCAAAGAAACATTTAAAAATTCACGTTTAGAAACCCGTAGAAGTTTCCAGATTTCATATTTCTCGAATCAGATCTAATATAAATGAGATTACCTGACTAAAACGAGCTCACACCTCTCATTGAGTTTATATACTTACTTAAGGTTACATGTGTAAGATGCTTGTCTATAAGTGTATTTTGGGAATGGATCGTATGTAGCTGTATTGTTTTATACTTTCTGGATGTCTCATGATTATTTTATAAAATAGTTGTTTTATGTTATGAATCAAGTACTGCTAGGCGCAGTGTTGCCGATTTAGCGCGTTTCACGCTAGATTTAGTGCGTTTCTTGTTTCGGCAGTGCTAAATTAGCGCGTTTACGCTTAAATATTTTGGCCACTTTTAGCCATTTGTCGGCTAATTTTTAGTGGATTTTTGGCTATTTCTTAAAAATATAGCGCTTTTTGGCAGTCAAACTAGCGCGAAAGTATTTTTGAGTTGGCAACACTGACTAGGATTTTTTGGAGGGCGGGTGAAGGTATTTCGGTGTGACACGAGCAAATCTTTTTACAAAAGTGCGGCCCAGAGAAAAAGGTTGGGAACCACTGGACTAAAGGATAGTTAAAACCCATTTATCTATTTATTTAAGGTTAATTCTGTGTCTTTTATTCTATTCATATTTATCTAGACTGCTTGGTAGCCGAAATGGTATCGAGATTTTCTCTGGCATCAGTGGTCCGTATTGGAGTCGAAGTAGTAGTTGTCAAGATTTCGAATACTGATTCGAATAACAGACTTTATCCCATGCTGAACATTGGGTTATACAGTCTTCTTATGCCCAACGATGTATTTATAAAATATGAGCTACACCCCCCTCTCTCTCTCTCTCTCTCTCTCTCTCTCTCTCTCTCTTGTTTGTTCTCTTCCTCTCTTTCTATGTATACATCCGAATGTACTCGCTAGTACATAATTCTTGGTGATGCTCTCCGGTCTTATTCTTTATATATTTTGTATTTATTGGTTCCGTGGTTAATACCTTCGATTAATTTTTAATTTTTATTTTTTGTTAATTCTGGTGCTAAAAAGCTACGACTCAAATGTAAGTGAAAAATGCCGGATCACATATTACTTTCTTGTTTTACTTTGCTCTTTTGTCAATTCTAGTGCTAAAAAGCTACGACTCAAATGTAAGTGAAAAATGCCGGATCACATATTACTTTCTGGTTTGTTGTTTTTGATGTTTGAAATTTGTTTTCTTTTTCACGTTTGTAAAAAAAATATTTCCCCGTTTGCTCCCCAGCTCAAAATCTTGGATCCACCCCTGTAAATAAACAAATGAAGAAAATGTGGTTACTGGATTTGCATGAGTAGTTAATTAACTAATTAGGTTAATTGGTAGCAGATTAACGATTGGCCTGTCTAAAAAGCGACGAGGTGGCAGTGGACAAATGCAATAAAGCCTCCTTGGAATAATTTTTAAAAAAGGGAAAAAAGGAGAAATGGCTCCATTGATACTTCGAGTCGGTTGCGATTAGAATTAATTGAAATTTAAAACGCAATTAGTGGTCAGTAATGTTTAAATTGTTGGCTGTTTTTAAGTTGCAAGTTTGAAATCAGCTCCCAATCAGGTTGTGAGGAGCAGGTGGCCAAGCAGTTAGCAGCATGGAAAATGGAATTGACGAGCCGAGTTCAAACTCCAGCTGAGGCAATTTGCGTTCACTTCGCACTAATACCGTTGGGAAAGGCATGAATCCATCTCTTCCCCTCCCAGCTATGGGGAAAGAGACAGATCAGACTGGGCTTTTTATCCTTGGCTGGCAACTGAATTCAAACTGGATAGAGTCCAACCTCTCCTCCAGCGTCGTGAGAGGCTGGCAATGGATATAGTAGGAACGTGTTCCCGAAAGGTATAGTTAAAGGGGTTCTGGTGAAGCTTCGATAGACCTAGTAAGTCGAAAGTGGATTATAATAAAATACTCAAATAAACACCCTCAATGGTCTTATACCATCGGTTGGATGATAAAAAATAAATAAATAAATCTCGTTAGTCAGAGAAGTCGTTGAAGAGAGTGAATGACTCTGGTTTATTTGGTTGGGCTTTTATCTGTTTCTGCTTCCTTTCATTTCTACCTTCTATTTCTTTTCTCTTCTTTCTTTCATTCCTTCACTTCAGCCCCTTTTTTCACTTTTTTCCGTTTCCTTTTTTCTTCCCTGGTTTCTCTTTCTCTGCATTTCATTCTTATTTCTTCTTCCACGGAATCTCGATCCTCTTCGTTATTTTGTAAAACATAAGACAATTTTGGGCAATGACTACGATAGACGTTGGAGTGTATTGTGTACAATCTTCAACGCATCTGTAAATAAAAAAAAACTCGGCAGAATATTGGTTCATCATCATCATCGCCATCATCATCAGCCCTTTTATGTCCACTGCTGGACAAAGGCCTTTCCTGACACCTCCAATGACGATGGTATATGTCATGTGGATCTTGTGGCTGGTAGTGGCCAATTGAGCACATCCGTTGCCACTATTTTCTAGTGAGCTGGTTCTGAATTCAGAGTCGTCCTTCTCCTAGACTGGTTGCCTCCGAAAGCTACATAGACCAGTCTGTCATGCTATTTTACCCATAGGTGGGTGGAGAAGAGATGGAACCATATCTTTCCCAAGTGCATTAATGCGAAGTGAACGTAGACTGCCCCGGTCGCAGTTTGAACTTGGCTCGCCAATTTCATTGCCCACAGCATTAACCGTTATCCCACTCGCACCTCCCTGAATACTGGTAAGAGGCTGTTTTTAGAAATGAAAAGTTAAGCGAGATTCTTCTGCTTGTAGGAATGTTTCAATCGGATAGAAACACCCAACGTTAAAGCGTATTTACAAAGAAGAAGTATCAATATGATTGTTTGAAAGAGCAACATTTCCCTAGTTGAAAAATAAAAAGAAGGGAGATTTCTTAATCTCTTTATGTCAACAAAACTGATTGTCTGTTTGTCTGGCTTCCATTTTATTATTACGCGATTCGCATTTCACCAACTTCTTTGTTGGGGATTCTTAAGCAATGCTCCCTAACGGAAATTCCGTTCTGTAAATTGCTGGGTGCCGACTGTTAAGTGCTTTTAGACGCGAACCAACCATCTTTACAGTGCATCAGGCTCTCCCATGAAAAGTACTCTACAAACAGAGGGAACAATAAAACGAAGCGGCCAACGTATGACTGTCTGTTTACAATTCAGTTTCCACCTAGAAAGCACGCAGAGAGCACATACCACCGCCAAGGCCACCGTCATTAAAAACTGAATGAAAATCAATTCATATATAGGGGAGATATCAGTAAAAAAAAACTGTCTTGGATCCGCCCCAAAATGTAATCAATTCTTCCTTAGCCCATAGCACAGCGTTCGCCCAAATCCCATTGAAATTCATTGAGAACTTTTGGAGATATTTTGCGGACAAACATATGTGAATACATATATCTTAGAAATCTTTCTTTTTTAATATCTCTCAATGGACCCGACCCAAACTTTAACCAATTCTCTGTTACCCCATGGCCTACATCTCAAGAAAATGTCATTGAAATTCATTGGGAACTTTTGGAGATATTGAAACATACATTGGAGATACAAACAGCTACGATGCAGGGAAGGCAACGAAAGTGCTGATTGCTTAGTGCTTTTAGACACGAACCAACCATCTTGACAGTGCACCAGGCTCTCCTATGAGAAGTACTCTACAAACAAAGGACACAATAGAACGAAGCAGCAAACGTGTGACTGTCTGTTTACAATGATAACAATGCCTTGAGAAGTGACTACTCAAACCAGCAAGTCATACGTGATCCACCAATAACCTTTTCAAGAATCTTCTTTCTTTTAACGTCTGTCAACGTCACAAGTGCATCTAGTTTCACTCGATAAACATTCATACAATTCGGGAACATTAAACAGAGTTATTTAAGCTCAAAGACAGTAGCCTCTTACTGATTCTTTCTTTCTTTCTTCCCTCCTTCCTTCCTATCTTTATTTCATTCTTTCTTTCTTTTCTTTAAGCTCAAAGGCATTAGATTCTTACTGATTCTTTCTTTCCTTCTTTCCTTCCTATCTTTTTCTTTCATTCTTTCTTTCATTCTTTCTTTCTTCCTTTCTATTTTTGTCATCTTTCTTTTTTAAGCTCAAAAGCATTAGCCTCTTACTGATTCGATTACTCTTCAATGAAACAAGATGGCGGCGGTTAGTCTATCTATTGACCAAACAAATATTCTAGAAACGGTCATATTGATAGCATGTTAGACCCAAAGTCAAGATCCTAAAAGCTTTCTTACTCTCATTTGCGAATTTACACATTTGTGTAACATGTATTCAGAAATAGTACTTCCATCTTTCAGACAATTAAATATTTATCGACATCTTTGAAAATAGTTTTACTGCAAATTGTAGCGTGGAAGTCGACATTTTAAACTTTAAAATATTTTATTATTAATTTTTTCACTACTATTTACCGTCATCTTAATTTTTGAATTGCCTTTTATCGCAACTTTTACCCAGGCCGGCTTCCCTTTGGCAGTGAGTAAACGTGGTTGATCGGAAATAGAGTATATGTTTCAGGTGAGACTCGAACCCACATCACTCCTGGGAGTCAGGTATACAGCCAGCTGCTCTGCTAATTTATTTCCGATTAACGCCACTTACTCACTGCCGAAGGGAAGCCGGCCTGAGTAAAATTTTCGATAAAAAGCAAAAGATGAGACAAATAGTAGTCTAACAATTAATAATAATAATTTACAATACTTCATCTAATAAAAATGATAATAAAAATAATTGTTGAAAACATCTCTAAAAAAACCGGGGTCAATCTATATGCAGAGTATAAAATGGGGATCTTTAACACAGGGGGATAAACCAGAAAGCATTCAGAGAGCGCATACCTCAGCCAACTCTATTAAACTCACTAAAAACTGAATGAAAATCAGTTCATATATAGCTTCGATGCAGGCAACTGTAGAAATTCCTGGGACCACCCCATGTAAATGTAATCAATTCTTCCTTAGCCCATGGCTCACCCTTCCACAAAATATCATTTAAATTCATTGAGAACTTTTGGGGACATTGCGTGGACAATCATGAGTGAATACATAAATATATGGGAAAAAAATGACTGAATATCTCTCAATTGACAAAAGAATTCTGGATCCGCTCCCAAATTTCACCAATCCCCACCCCCCACCTTCCAGAAAATTTCAGAAAAACTGAAAAAGTCACCCTGTTCATTATATATCTATATAAATTATTATATCGAAAACAGAGGAGACGATGCGGTTGAGGACATTTCCTGATTGTCAACGCTTGTCATAAATTCTGTGGCAGCTGCAGACTTGATCGAATCCTTAATTAATAAATCACCGTCAACTGCAACGATGTCATTGTCGTCTGTATATTTGCATCGATTGGTTACAATTCAACTTTTCCTCAGATTCAGTCACGACTCTCCGTTAATTGTTTTCAACAAACAACTTTTCCTTTCTTTGTGTTCGTGTCGCGTCATTTGCGATAACATCAAAGCAAGATTCACGAATTGATGCAACCGACAAAGTTGGGACTAAATTTATTTACCTCTGCTGACGAAGTTGAGAGAGGTGTATGTATTCACTCGTCCGTCCTCACAATGTCTCTAAAAGTTCTCAATGAATTTCAATGACATTTTGTGGAAGAGTGGGAAATGAGCTACAAAAGTGATTATATTTTAGGGCGGATTCAGGAATCTTTTCAGATACCTCCTCTGCATCGTAGCTATATGTCGGTCCACAAAATATCTCCAAAAATTCTCAAATAAACTTCAATGAAATTTCATGGAAGATAAGGGCCATGAGGTAAGGAAGAATTGGTTGAATTTTGCGGCGGATCCAGGGATTTATTTTTCGATTATTTTATACATTTATGTATTCATTCATGTTTGTCAGCACAATATCTCCAAAGGTTCTCAATGAATTTCAATGACATTTTGTGGAATGCTAACGAAGAATTGATTAAATACGGGGGTGGATCCAGGAATTGTTTACACTTCCATTCCCTGCATCGTAACTATATATGAACTGATTTCCACTCTGTTTTTAGTGACAATGTTGTTGGCAGAGGTATGCGCTCTCTGGGTGCTTTCTAGTTTTCGTCTGAAGTGCACTTTGATGGTTTAAACTTCTCCCTTGGACTCGTTAAACCGGATGTGTAAAAATCCAACCTCGGTTTGAAACCGAATCGAATGACTCTAAAGTCGACATCTTTCGATGCTTATTTTAGCATAAAATTAGACGTGTATTTATTAATGTTTTTCTGGATCTTAAATGCTTTTTTTTAATACAACCAATTAAAAACATAAGCAAGCACAAATGATTTGCATTTATTGCAATAAATAGAAGACTAAAAGGGCAGCCAGGATGTTGAAAATGGCCTAAACAGCCGTAACATGTACATCAGAAGACATACACCAATACACAAAGCGGAACTACGTTCATAAAAATGTTAATTTAAAAATGTTATGTTTTTTTTTAAATTTTGAAGTTTTAAAATTTTAATATTTTATAACGTCTAGAACACTGAAATTGAAAATATTTTTCATTTTCATAGTTTATTGTATTATAATTTATATTATAAAAATTATATTAAAAAATATATCGTTTTACTTTCCACACTATTAGAAAAATCAGTAAAAACCTATAAACTACTAAAATGTATTGCGTAATAATATTAAGAAAAAATATTTTCTGTTTTCCGGCATTTTCTGTGATCCGGCAATTACCAGGTCTTAAGGTTGCCGGATTAACGAGTTAAAACTGTATCTGCTTCGCGACGTTGCCAGTGCCATATGTGCATTTGCATCTGAAATGCACTTTGTTTGTGACGCTTTCAAATTCTTCCTTGGCCTGAGACACATATGTTTGTGTGACACTCACGCTTTTGATGGAATAATGAATAAATAAATGATTGTTAATAACACAGGCTTTGGTGTTAGCTAACAGAAGGTCATAAGTGCATTAATCGTCTCATTCTATTCTCTTGCATCATAAAACTCTTGCGTCTTTGTCGTCAACGTTAAGTAGATATGTCACGAAATAACCCGCTTAGTGTTAATATGCCGTGAATATTAGCACCGAAATAGTCGGAATTTCCTGACCCGAACGAATCGGGGGAAATAAGAAAAGCGAACAAAGGAATCAACTCGCTCACGCTATTTCCCGCCGATTTTACTGCGCAGACGCAGTAAAACACAAATTTTTATTGCTCTACTAGTTTACCCTTGTCGTCAAAAATGGCGGCATTAGTCAAGCGATTTTGCAATTGCATTGTTCTTATAAAACATCAAAAACATTATGTTGTTCTTTATTTTCTTGTTTATGTTCAATCATTATCATTATCCATGTTTCAGTTCCATAGATGACTATCGGAAGGATACATTGGTTGTATACCCTTCTTTTTAGGACTAATAGGATTTTCTTGTTCTTGAAGGTTGAGCTTGCTCTTCCGAAAGCTTGCCAATCTAGAGTGATTCTTCGTCCGATTTCTTCTTCTTTTGAGGATTTCACGGAGATTCGTAGATGTTACTTCCTGAAGTTTAATTTAAACTAAAGGCAAACTTAAGTAAAGACAGCAAAATAATTTTGGAAGAGTCCAATAAAAAAAACCCCAAGTAATCTCAAGTAATCATCAATTAACCTTAAAAACAAATATTTATTATTTTGTTTTTTCATCTCTAAAAAGTAAGTCTACCGTCTACCGTCTCATTCTTTACAATTTTTTTTATTTATTGGTTCTATGGTAAATTTCTTTTGATTATTTGTTTATACTTTACTCTTCTGTCAATTCTAGTACTATAAATAAACCACGACTCAAATGTAAATGAAAAATGCCGGATCACATACAGTATTACTTCCTTATTTTTAATGTTTGAAATTTATTTTCTTTTTTACATATTTATTTGTAAGAAAAAACATGTTCCGCCTGTTCACAATCCTGGATCCACTCCTGGATACCCGGCTGAAAATAGAATTTGGATTTTGGAAAAAGGGAATATTTGAAATCAAAAGAGAAAATGCGTTTTCCAAAATCCTGTCAATATATCGGACAATTTGTAATTAATTGAAACAGCAAAGAATTTATGTTCAAATAATCTGGGAGTTATTTTGTAAAGAATCAAAATTTGAAAAATTGACAGACTACAGCAGGAGCTGATCCAGGATGTTGATCAGGGTGGGGTTCAAATACAAAACTTATATTGGATGAAAAACAAAGTAATACACCAATACACAAGACGGAACTATGTTCATAAAAACGTTGATTTTAAAATTTTAAGGTTTTAAAAAAAAAAATTTTTTAAAGAAAAAAAAAGAATTTTGAAGTTTTAGAATTCTAACATTTATGACGGCCAGAACACTGAAATTGAAAATAATTTTCATTTTCATAGTTTATTTGTTTTTAAGGTTAATTTAAGATTATTTGGGATTATTTAGGTTTTTCATTTATAAAATGTCTTTAGATATTTTTTTAAAATTTTAATTTTCCTTTGCTCGAGCCGGGGAGTGGTCTTGGCCTAACTCTTTGCGCCCGAGTTTTAACATTAACGTATGCTACGAATCAAATGAATGAACTCAAAATTGTAAACTTCTGTCTTGAAAATCACAAAAAAAGAGTGAGTGGGGGTCATTTGCGCCGGGTTCCAGAACAGTAGCGCCGACAGATCGACCATGAGCAGGCATTCCCCGTCCGGTCTGCGGTGTTAGGTAGGCTCACAGGAACTGTGCAAGGTATTTTTACATACCTGCTTATCTGGTTTTGAATTCAGATTGAGGGAAGAAGAGCAAGGGCATTAGTGCGAAGTGAACGCAAGCTTGAGTTTGAACTCGGCTAGCTAATTCGATTATCCACGCCATTAACCGTTACGCCATTTGCACCTCTGACGAGTTAGTTAGTTTAGAGCAGTGGTTCCCATCCAGGGAGGAATCCCCCCGGTGGGTGGGGGGTAGTCCAAGGGGGGAATAAAGCTATTAGGTAAAAACTCTAGAGATAGGGTTTTCTGCACTTTTATCTATCAAGTCGAAGGCTCGAAATAAGCTCCAAGTTTAAAATGATTTAAAATGTGCTCTCTCACTAATAGACCCAATAATAATAATAAATTTTAATTTCAAATGATGTGTTCTAATTATTTTCGCTTGCTTTCTTTGATAAACAAATACACAGCAGCAGCTGTACAATTATAAAATTAAACTAATTCTTAGCATGGAGCAGTCTAATACGCAAAATAAAGTTATAATTTGAAATTATTCTTTGTTGCAACTTAATAAATGGAAGGGAGAGAATACTAGTAATCTTATTGACAAAAGTGGGGAATGGCTCAAAAAGGTTAGGAACCACTGGTTTAGAGGAATATTCTTTGAATTCGTATCAAGTATGATAATTGTGAAAACCTTTAAAACGAACACATTAAAGCATTGTTCACAACTAACTCCAGACTCAGTGTTGATTTATTTAGAAAAGAAACTATACTGGAGGCTGTAATACATTTGGTAAACATATCTAACCTGTGTTCAAGCGGTTTCTTCATATTCTCTTCTTGACTTAAGACATAACAGTTTACTACTCCAAAGCTGTTAATAATGTCAATAAATGTTTACGTCTTATCAATTTCATCTGAGGTGTTATTAAAACAGTGACTGAATTCGTTTAACCTGCTTACGGGTCCATTGTTTCAAATGGTGGATAGGATATATTTTTATCAGCCATATTGCTAACTTTAAGTTGAAGAGCACTTTGTTATGGACAAAGAAAACGAAAACATTGTTCATTATATAGATAGATTATTTAGTTTTAGTTTCATAAATAAGACGATAAAATTTGACAAAGGTGCAGCCCAGAGTTATGGAAAAAAGATATTGAACCGAAATCCTTCCAATTTTTCAATGTCAAAAGAAGAGAAAAACCGAAAACTTCCTTTTCAATTTATAATTCTTGACATTGAATAATATTTGACGTCACGTGACATTCACCGGAATTAATCAACCAGAAATGGTTAAATGGGATAAAAAGAGAATTCTTTGTTGTGTCATCATTAATTTGGAATAAAACCCAAGAAATAAAGATGAATTCTGGATAATATAGCTGCTAGGAA
>VCCN01001947.1:695623-706027 GCA_006491835.1 Architeuthis dux
CGAACCCTTTGCGGATTTCACCCAAGCACTTCGAATCAAATGCGTCTCTATAAAATATTGATATCAGTTCAATCATTTTAATCAGTTTAAACAAAGCTGTATTATGTATGTTTCCATCGGCTACAAGCAAATATTCTGACAATTTTTAGCATTTTTTACTGAAACTGCTCACGCGTATATTCTTTTTTTGTTGCTTTCGTTCCTCCTTTTGCTAAGCTTAGTAAGGTACAAGGCCACATCAGTGGAGCAATGGAACTCAGTACACTAGTGAACTGTATACGAGACGGGGGAGACTAATTGCTGATCAGAGAGGATTTGCCGTCCGCAGATGCATAATGTACCAAATGTTATCCTCTTTCAGAAAAAATGTTCCCAAGAAAAAAGTTGGGAAGAACTACCTGATTTGCATAAAACAAAATGGGCTCCAGCACACACCAAAAAAAACAGAATTTCATATCTCGTCACCCAGTTGATATATCTGTGTACTTTAAAGGGCTAAATCATGGTTTTCAGACATGAGGAATAGGAGTCTTATTGGGGGGGGGGGTTATTTCACTTTCTAGCACAGCAGAAGGTCGATAAGACTCACCGAAGCATATCCAAAGTTACTAAAATAGAAGAGTACAGTAATACCTCGGTTAGCGCTCTAGATACGTTCCTAAAAAAATGCAGTGCTAAACGAAACAGCGCTAAATGGGGTTTTTATAACATAGAGATTGTGCCAGCGACAATTTTGTGAGATTTTTGTGAGATTTTGTGAGATTTTTTAGATTGTGCCAGCGACAATGATGTCGTTGTTGAGCCTCAACAAGATGGAATGGATTAGTGTTTCCTGCGTATTTCATCTGGTAGCTACTTTCCGGGGCTGATGAAATATCTCTAGGTGTTGATATATATCGCTTATTGTATATGTGTATGTGTTTATTCTCATACACATGCCACATTAATCAAAGTGTACAGTTATTTCGAGACTGTCCATGATGCTGTATTTTATCATTATTAATTTCGGAAATTTAACATTACTGAATTTATTACGAAAAATATTTGAAAAAGGGCGCTGTAGTGAGTCAGCGCTAAACGAAGTTACGTTAAGCGGGGTATTACTTTATATATTTAAACAGCCTGTAATCTTAATCCCATCGGTACCTTATTTATCTCCACTCGGCAAATCCCCTCCGATACGAGACTAGTTTGCTAATCATGTTTCCAGCACCCTATTTAATCTTTCATGTGCCACATAAAGACTCTCTCGCTGAGCAAATATCTTTCTCTTGCTTCTTCCTTTCTTTCTTTCATGCTTTCCTTCTTTCTTACTTACTTTCATTCCTACTTCTTTCTTTTACCAAGATTTGCCACTCTCGGCCCGCCCCTCCTTCTCCGCTCCCTATCTTCCGCGAAATCACTCTAAGGGCCAAACAATTGTTCAGCTAATTTAGCCAATATCCGTCACTGCCTAAAAAGAGCAAAACACAGCCAAAGTGCTTCGTTAAAAGTGACAATATGGCGATCGAAAAACTTCCGCCAAGCGCTTTTCTGAAATCGCTTAATATTTGAACAAACATGGTAGCCCCTTAGTCGACCTTACATGGCCGGACTACGCTCATATCTTTTCCCCAATGTCGGTGTTTCTCTGTTTAGTGTTTGTTTAAGCAAGGCGACTTTTTCACGTCGCAGGAATGCGGTGGTTTGATGTCGTCTGCTACATTTTCGGCCCAAACGACCAGCGAGGAGATCAGCCGAAGGAGGCGGCGTAATCCTTCAGTTTGTATAAGTTTATTTGTCTTAGAACAAAACATCGCTAAAAGACAATAACAGGTGGCCAGCTTTTAAGAAATGTGTATGCATATATACATATACACATATATATGTGTGTGTGTGTGTGTGTGCGTGTGCACGCGCGTGTATGCATGCTTGTGTGCTTGTAAGAATAAGAGATCAAGACGTAAGGGTTTGTGTCTGTGTGTGTCTGTTTGTGTTTGTGTGTGTGCCGTAAGAATAAGAGATCAAGACGTAAATCTGTGTGCGTGTGTCTGTGTGTGTGTGCATGCGTGTGCGCGCGTGTGTGTGCATGCTTGTGTGCTTGTAAGAATAAGAGATCAAGACGTAAGGGTCTGTGTCTGTGTGTGTCTGTTTGTGTTTGTGTGTGCGTGCGTGTGTGGGGGGGTGACAGAATTTTGGGTCGGTGTACAAATGTTGTGTATATACGTTTGTATTGATTGTATGTGTTTGTGTTTACAAAAGCTAGTGGCCAAAGGATCAATACTTTTGGCAATCTGCGCTGATCCATTATCTACTGTGCACTGGCAAGACTGTCATCTTCAGCCACCCGTCCACCCGTCCACCCGGCCACGTTCATATCAATTTATTATATTTCATTCTTCTGAATTTCGTTTCTCACTTTTTTATTTTTCAGGGGCCCGATTCTTTCTTTCATTCTTTCTTTCTTTGCGTCATTGTTTCTTTCATTCTTTCTTTTTGTCATTCTTTCTTTCATTCTTTCCTTCCTTTTTTTCTTTCTTTCCGTCATTCTTTATTTCATTCTTTCTTTCCTTCTTTCAGTCATTCTTTCAATCATTCTTTCAGTCATTCTTTCTTTCATTCTTTCTTTCTTCATTTCTCTCATTCTTTCATTATTTCTTTAATCTTGTCATTCTTTCTTCCTTTCTCTCATTTTGTCTTCCTTTCTTTCATGCCTTCTTTCTTTCATTCTTTCTTTCTCTCCTTCTTTCAGTCATTCTTTTAGTCATTCTTTCTTTCATTCTTTCTTTCTTTCCTTCTTTCAATCATTCTTTCTTTCATTCTTTTTTTCTTCATTTCACTCATACTTTCATTCTTTCTTCTTTTCTCTCATTTTGTCTTCCTTTCTTTCATTCGTTCTATCTTTCATTCTTTCTTTTCTTCCTTTCTCTCATTCTTTCATTCTTTCTTCCTTTCATTCTTGTGTTCGTTATTTCCTTCTTTCAGTCTTTCTTTCTTTCTAAATTCATTTTCTGCAATGCCATTTTCTAACTTTCTTCTTTATTTTCCAGGAGCCCAATTCTCTGTGGAAGACGAAAATAAACGAACCCGGACAGCATACACTCGCGGTCAACTTCTTGAATTGGAAAAAGAATTTCATTTTAACAAATATATTTCCCGTCCTCGGAGGATTGAATTGGCCGCCATGTTGAATTTAACAGAAAGGCACATCAAAATTTGGTTCCAAAATCGGCGCATGAAGTGGAAGAAAGACGAAGCGAAACGTCGACCTCGACCTTTGTCCACCTCAGCGACCAACAATGCCGGAAATGGAGGAGGTGCTTCACCAGAAAACGGTTCTCCTGGAAACACAACGTCTAACGGCTGTGGTCGAAACTTGTCGACTTCATCGCACCATGGCACTACGAGTTCAAGCAATAGAGATGGGAGTCTGTCCCCAAGTCTGGACAGCCCACCCGATGTGAAGAACATTGTTGTTTCTCGAGACTCTTCAGATGAAAATGGGATGTCGTCACCTCGCAGAACATCGGATGGTTACGATAGCGCGTAGAAGGGAAAGAGGAACACAAAATAGCTACGGATCGACTCTCATCAATATAACCATGTATATGAATACATAGGCACAAGTATATATATATATGCATGTGTGTGTGTGCACGTTTGTGCACGTGTATGTATGCCTGCACAAGCATATATATGTGTGTGCTTACATAAGCATACGCATGTGTGTGTGTGTGTGTGATTGCGTGTGTATGTTTGCATAAGCATACATATATGTGTATGACTGCATAAGCATATGCGTGTATGCCTGCGTGTGCCTGCATAATCATATACATATACATGTATATATACACATATATGTGTGTATGTGTGTATGCATTCATAAACGTTTATACATATATGTATATATTTAAGTCTATGTGTGTGTGTGTGTGTGTGTGAATGCATAAGCGTTTATACATATATGTATATATTTAAGTCTATGTGTGTGTGTGCATGTGTGTGTGTGTGAATGCATAAGCGTTTATACATATATGTATATATTTAAGTCTATGTGTGTGAATGCATAAGCGTTTATACATATATGTATATATTTAAGTATATGTGTGTGTGTATGTGTGTGTGTGTGTGAATGCATAAGTGTTTATACATATATGTATATATTTAAGTATATGTGTGTGTGTGTATGTGTGAATGCATAAGCGTTTATACATATATGCATATATTTAAGTATATGTGTGTGCGTGGTAGTGTGTATACATAAGCAAATAGATAATGTGTAAGTCTGTGTAGGCTAGTGTCTGCATAAATGCACACTCATGTGTGTGTGTGAATAAGAAATGTATGTTTGGTGCCTCTAAGTGTGTGCGTAAAATTTACACGTATGTGTTTACAAATGTGTGGAAGCATCTGTGTACATTGTGTTCATCTGCAACTTTACATACCACCAAATGCGTGTGTGTGACGAATCATCTCACGAAAATAGATAGAGTTATGACTATCAGATCTCTTGGCCATTTTGGTGAGATAGAGTGCTTACAATAGCTGTGACTTGGGAGGGAAGTTAAGTGAGGCGAGGTTGCAAGTAAATAGATAAAGAAAAAGTTAATACTATACTTTAAAGGGCGACGAAGTTCAGCTTTCCCGGGGCGCCAGGAACCCTGGGGAATGCCCTGTTTGTATGAAGAGTTTTTTTAATGAGTTATTGGCGAGAAAATGGCAAAAGTTAACTACCATTAGCTACCTCGCCCGAGATCTTCGTATCTGACGAGATCTTAATATCTGACGAGATCTTCGTATCTCACACAAATGAAGAAAGTGAATCGTCGTCTTTTTTTCACAGAGATGAATTTTATTGTTTATTGCTGAATTCCAGACAAATTATGAAAATCCTTTAACAATTCTAACATGAAATATCTTAATTTCTATTTCTTTATTTTTTATTTCAAATATTTTATCCATAAACTGACATTTTTGTATAAAATATGGCGTCTAATTCAATTAAACTTAGGACAATCAAGATTTTAATTATATACAGTATCGCCCATAAATAAGTACACCCCTACAACTATTTTATACAAAGTTAATTTTCTTCTAAACCAAGCATAGCAGAATTTTATTATTTCTAGTGCAATATTACACAATCAAAACGGATATTATCTGGTGTTACTTATGACCAAACTCTGTCGCCAAAAATATGAATATGTTGCCGTCCAAAGATGAGTACAACACTACGAAAATATATTTTTGGCAACAGAGTTTCAATGCTGGAGAGTTTGGTCATAAATAATATCTGATAATATCCGTTTTGATGGTGTAATATTCCACTAGAAATAATAAAATCTTACTATGTTTGGTTTAGAAGACAATTAACTTTCTATTAAAAAGCGGTAGGGGTGTACTTATCTATGGGCGATACTTTAGAAGACAATTAACTTTCTATTAAGAAGTGGTAGGGGTGTAGTTATTTATGGGCGTTACTGTAACTATATATTATTATGCTTGTTTCTACCTGCATTAAAATGTTACATTTTCAGTAGTGACATAGTTGAAAAGTTAGGTAGTAGGAAGAGAGGTTAGGGAAAAAGAGAACAGAAAAAAGTTAGGTTGTTTACTAAGAGGGTGGGAAGATCTTTGCACGTGAAACATGAGGCATGAGATAATGGATAATCTTAGTTGTTAACACCCGAGGAATATTCGCGGGCTCTGCTAGTTAATTATTGATGAATTTAACACGCAAATAAAATTTAATAATTCTGTTAAAATGTGTTGAGTGAAATTCACATTGTAAACACACATGTGTGTGCTTGTGTGTGTGTGTGTGTGTGGGTGTGTGTGTGAGAGAGAGAGAGGGGGAGAGTGAGAGAGAAAGAAAGACAGAGAGACAGATAGAAAGAGAAAGAGCGAGAAGATAGTGAATATGTAAATATCACATCTATAGAAATGTATTTATGATTGACATTTAATCCATGAAATTTGATGGGGTCCTTCTTTGATCCGTATTGTACAAAGACATTTCGAGAAAAACTTCTACATAAAAAGAAACACAGAAAAGCACGGATTCTTATTTAAATAAATGTACAGAGACTACATCAGTATTTCGCCATTTTCTTTTCACAAACTAATTCCGGAACTCTCGTCTGTGCGAAAGTAGAAAAGGTAGATAGCGACTGGCAGTTCAGGTTTATTTGTTCTTTTACTGACCGAGCGTTGGACGATAAAGACTGTTCTTTTACTGATTGAGTATTGGATGATCAGAATTCTTACGGAAGCCATTGTTATTAATTTTTGATTACTATTTTCCTTCATCTTGAATTTTTAGTTGTTTTTTATCACAACCTTGACTCAGGCCGTCATCCTGTGAGTAAATAGCGCGGATCGGAAATAAAGAATAAGCTCTCGGTGAGACCCAGGTCCCTTTTGCGACAGGGAAGCCTGGTTGAACGAACCAGCTGCTTTACAATCTAAGCTACGAGAACTTCCGAGCTGCAGAAGATCAAATCTACCTTTAAACCCACTCCCTATCCCGATCTCTTACGGAAAATATAAAATGATAACAGATGCATTTCAATTATATGCGTGTGTACGTGTGTGCGCGCGCGTGTGTGTGTGTGTGTCTGTGTGTGTGTGCGTACACAAGGGATTTTGTACCTTTCTTTTTCTTTTCGTTTTGTCCTGAGAAAAAAAAGGCAAAAAACAAAAAAAAACAAGTCATTTTTGGAGCAACCGTGGTCTCTACAGACATATCAATGTATGATACATATGTTATGTTCCAGAAAGAAAAAGGAGGAAATATTTGGATATTATTAGAGCGTTTACCAGTTCTAATCAGTGGTTTAGTGCTAAAAAAAAGAAGCGAGGGAACGCAAGGCTGCCTGCTCTCGGGGTTTTAAGCCCCCCAACCCCGAGAATCTTTTTGAAATTTCACCAATTTCAGAGTCGTTTTGAAGCCATATGGGATGAGTATTTGGACATATACTAGCTAATCTTTCTTATCAGTGCATTGTTCAAATAGAGAATTTTAGTTGTATATAGATAGTGAGGGAACGCCGTTCCACATTCCCAAAAGTAAGGGAACGCCGTTCCCATGTGTTCCCACAGCACTACGCCACTGGTTTCAATCAGAGATAGCTTTCAGTGTTCAGTTTTCTCAGAATTTCAGACCTTTTTTTTGTCGGGACCAGAATAGCATCTATCTTTCTGGACCATTTAAAACCGCTCAATCAGATTTTAAAAGCTTTGTTGGGGGAAAAATGCACTGAAGTGAAACTATGAAAGATTTGCGTCACTTGAAAGCTTTTTTCAAAATTAATTTTCGCTGCAAATAAGCAATGATGTTAATGATTCCAAGTACAGTACCGGATCATTTATCCGGCAAGCTTGACACTGGAAGTGATCCGGATTTCTGGATTTTCCGGATTTCTGGACCAAGGCTTAATATATACTTAAAATATAAAATAAACAAAGAAAAGTAAAGAACGAAACAGATACACATTAATGCACTTCTAAAGCAGAGTCTGTTTGATCTTTATTAATCCACTTAACATTCTCCAAATATAGAATATAAAATATACGATGAAGAGTAAACTAAGAAAAGTCAAGAACAAAACTGCTTATAACGTATACAAATTGATCCACTTCAAAACCCGCGTCTGTTTAATCAATATTAATCCACTCATCATCATGTGAATACAATTCAACGACGTCACGAAAATTAAAACAAAAAGAGTGGCTGAGCGGCGAACAAAGCCCGCCAGGTTTTAAAAAAGAGCCGGCTTTCTGGATTCCTGGAAGCTGGATAAATGGTCCGGTACTGTATTATTTTAAAGAGTGGAAAGTGCATCTTGTATGTGGTATTGGCATCTCCGTTTTTAGATATACTCTGCAGTGGTGTTATTATTATTATTGTTATTATTTGCTATTATTATTTTGTGTTTTACACGTCAGTATTTCTACTTCAGAGCGAATAGTGTATCACAAATTAAATCTTACTATTCAGGCGCGGTCCAGTGGCCCCCTCCCCTCTGCTCAGACAAAGCACAATGAATTTCTTTTTAAATATCTAGATAAAGAATTTTATAAATAAAGAACACAAATAATCCCAAGTAATCATAAACTACCTTAAAAACCAAGTTTATTATTTTGTTTTCCATCTAATATAAGATGTCTTCCGTCTTATTCTTTCTAAAATAATTTATTTATTGGTCCTGTGGTAAATTTATTTGATTAATTCTTTTTTTACTTCACTTTTTTTGTCAATTCTTGTGCTAAAAAGCTACGACTCAAATGTAAGTGAAAAATGCCGGATCACATATTACTTTCTTGTGTTTGGTGTGTGAAATATTTATTTTTATTTGGATCCCCACTCAGTTATTTTCTTCATTTGGACCCCCACTCAAAATCCTGGATCCGCCCCTGCAAACGCCTGATACACCGAAATAATGGTGGACCCCTGCAGACAAAAGGCCAAATTTCTCTGTGAAAACTTTAATAAGATGCACGATTGAATGTTCTTTCTTGAATAAAGATAGAAGCTTTATTGGATTTCGGATTTTGTCTTATCTCAGTATTTGTTGCTTATAATAATAATTCTTTGTTTAAATATAGATGGCGGGTTGAAAACTGTTTATTGTCTGTTCTTGCCTGAATTTTGTTAAACGGGGTGTTTTAATCATTGTATGTGATTTAGTCGGACTATTCTACTCGTCTTTGCTGTTCATTTTTTACAACGTTTCAACCGCGTACCCTCTGGCCATCCTCGGGTGTTGTTTGTTCTGAAATGTTAAAACTAGTTCCTGTGGAGCATGCTCATTCCTTGTACTATGCACGTCACATCCGTTTTATTAATCTCTATGTTTTGGGGCTTATTTCCCCCTGACCTCTGCGCTTCCATATTCTTGGAATTGGTTTCAAGTTTCCAGAACAAATGACACCTGAGAAAGTCCGGGCGGTAAACGGCCCAAACGTTGTGAAAAAATGAACGACAAAGACGATGAAAAGTCTGTTTATGGTCTCTTTGACATTTCTGTGAAAGAGACAAAATGGAGCTCGTATCAGTTAAAATTTTATTTCCAGCGTTCTGTTAATTTATTCAACGATTTTTCTGGACAAGCATCTTCATCATTGTTGTTTTTATTACAACGTTTCAGCTATCTTTATGTGTCTGTCGTATTCGGCGACATTCAGTGGATTTTGAACGAAACCCTTTGCTTCGTTCAGGGGGGGATTGTTCTTATCCCTTGCTTACTGTCATGTCCGACGTTTTTGCTAATGATTGATTGGCAATTTGTTTTTTCTTGTTGTGTCGCACAGCTTTTGCACCGAGCCGGTTCATTCCGACACTGCCTCGCCTAGGGACCGAACTAACGACAATAAGGAAGGAGATGAATTTAGCAGCAGTAAACTTTTGGTTCTGAAAAACTATTCCTCTAGGAAATAATCCCCAAAAGAAAATATCATCCTGCAAAAAATCACCCCAGGAATATATTCCCAAACTTATGAAATATAGTATATTTCCTTATACCACTTTCAAACAACTAAACAATCAGGAGAACAAGCAGTCATTAAATACGAGTGGCGTTCTTTAAAATGAAGTAACAATAATTTTGTAAAAGAAAACATGTTAAATAAAGTCTCATGTCCCAAACTGCAAATTAGCCCCACTTGTTCATTTTGCTTTTATTACAACTACTTTTACTCGTTTTAAAGTCTAAAAAGAATTTGCCCCGTCTCCGACAAAGAATTGTGAAATTAAATAAATATATTAGTGACAAAAGAATAGACCATATACTCGTTAGTGGCAACAATTCTTTAAGGTAATTTATATCATATAGCTTTATTAAGAGAAATGAAAAAAGATTATAAATAAATTCAGGACTTGCTTCAAATTAGTGAAACAAAGTATCAATGGATTTAGTCGAGCTAACATTCTTCCCTTTCAATTCTTAAGTTGTGGTCAGTTGCTGTGTTATCAACTGGAAAACTTAATTTAAACAGTCAGTTAAAAATAAGGCAGGGGGGTTTTTGGTTAAATAAATTCAGGACTCAGGAATGTTTTAAATGATCTTTAGAATATTACAGAGCGAAAGACAGAATTGACATGAATGAATAAAGAGGAAGGCAACAACTTAAAGTTACAAGTAGGTATCAAAGAAAGATTCAAGTTACCTCCCTTCCTTTTAGTACAACTGCTACAAGTAGCATATTCCCCCATAGGCTTACCACTGCTTTTATTCTAGGGGAAATATCCCCCTTATGAAATATAGTATATCGTGGCGTCCTTTAAAATGAGGTAACAACAATATTTGTAAAAGAAAACATTTAACTACAATTGAAGAAATATATGTCTGTGTGTGTGTATGCACAGCAATTACTCGATAATAGAAGGGCTAAGATCAAAGTGTAGTATCTGTTCTTCGAAACCGC
>VCCN01001947.1:731574-742814 GCA_006491835.1 Architeuthis dux
ACACCATAAAGTCTGGTCCATTCCAAACATGCACCTTTGGAATGGACACTGCAGTAATACAATGATCATTCGAAGTAACATGATATCGTTAAAGTGTTGTTGGCTGAGAGTTGAACTCTTCTTAAATTACCCCTTAAACAATATATCCGTTTTGGCGATATTTCACTTAATATTATATAAATTTTTATTTATACACTTATGATAACACTCGGCAAAGCAACGAATCATAGACTAGTACACCTAATCTTTCAACAATCCAATTAAATGTAAATTGTACTGTAACGATTAGTGTTATGATATGCTACCACAAAAAGGTTATCCTGGGGTCAGACACCTGTGCAGAAATATAAGTGACCCCGGTCACCTTAGGAAATAGGTATATTGCGTGGGTGTCAAACAAACAGGATATGGGAACTGGAAATGGCACCTGCGTAGGCGTTCGAGAAACCTATAAAGCAGACCTGAGATGCGGACAGAAGACTGAGAGGACCCAAGCAGCCAGGAGGCAGACCACCTAGGGCTGGGAAAACATAAGACCAATTTCCCCTGTTGGGAACGGTCTCTCGGCATCCATCATCTCTCTCCCACTATTCACTCTCCGCCAACAAAGATGTATGTTATGTAATAAAAATATGTCCAGATATTTTTAAAGCAAGTCTTCGAGTTTCCTTTCTATCCAAGTCCAGGACATTCACCCCACTATACAACATTAGGTTGATACAAAAGTTTCCAGTAGCATCTTTTGTACAATGTTAAAGAAATCTTAGAGGTGTCTTAGAGGATTACTTGGCCCTGTATTGCTTGTGCAATCAGTCAACTGTAGTAATTCCTTTAAAAGCCTTAGGAAAGATTCGGAGGCTAGGAAAATGGCTTCCACATGAACTTATGGAAACAAACATCAGTCAGCATTTGAATACTTGTGTTTCTCTTCTTGATTGACACAGGAAAAAACTCTTTTTGGACAAGATAATCCCTGCCAGAGACAAATGGATTCATTATGAGAATCCAAAATGAAGAAAATCATGGTTAGATCGAGGACAGCCCTCAACATATCAACCTAAATGAAATCTACTGAACAAAAAGTTCTTTTCTGTGTTTTGTGGGATTCAAAGAGAATTCTTCATTATAAATTGCTGGAACCTGGACAAATTGTAACTGAGCAACACCACAGTGAGCAACTGGTTAATTTGAATGACACATTAGGAGAGAAATTACAATTTAAATTGACTGGTTATTTTGCTGAATGACCATGCCCATCCTCATGTTTCTATTGGTGACACAGCACACAATCATGGAATTGGGATGGGAAATCCTTCCATATATGGCTTGTTCTCCAGACTTGTTATCTTCCGATTACCACTTCTTTTACTCCATTTGGTGTAAGGTCATAGAAAGTCATATTTTGATGACTGAATAATGATGCTATGAATTTATATGAATAAAAGCTTTTGTTAAAAATGCTGGAAACTCTTGCACCAACTTGATACATCAACAAAGACTTGTTTATTTGTTTTGCTGTTTGTACTTTTTATTGACTCGCTGAATTCTCCAGCCAAGCATAATAGGTTTTGTCTTTAATCACAGTAATTTCAGCCTTAATTAACCCTTTTACAGACAAACCGGCTAGATCTGACCAGCCAAACACGTGCATTTGTTTACAAGTCTAATAATACCAATTGGCTGTAGAGGGGTATACACTATTGAATCAGCCCGAGCCACATGGCGGCTTCTATGTAGCAGCAGTGTGCTTTGAAGTTAGCGATATGATCGAATTTCGCTACCATGGCAACTAGGTGTAGACTCATGAATGCTCAAGAGGACTTTCAGGCTATTCTTGAATCTGATCACGCGTTTCAAGTGGGTGAAAGTATTGTTTTCTCAGAATTCATTCGAATTACTGTTATATGATTCTGAGACATAATTGTTGAAATTTATTACAAACTAACCCTTGTTATAGTTATATTTACAATAAACTTTGCATTTTTTAGTAATTCTTTGCATTCAGTTTCCATATATATTCATGAGTAAAAATGCCTATAATATATAGCCTGAGTATTATCCTACCAGAATATCTATGGTATAGAGGGCTTAACTTGTAAAGCTACAGTGTCACCCATAAATAAGTACACCCCTACCACTTTTTAATAGAAAGTTAACTGTCTTCTAAACCAAACACAGCAGGATTTTATTATTTCTAGTGGAACATAACACAATCAAAATGGATATTATCAGGTATTATTTATGACCAAACTCTACAGCATTGAAACTCTGTTGCCAAAAATATTTTTTTTTGTAGTGTTGTACTCATCTCTGGACGGCAACATATTCATATTTTTGGCAACAGAGTTTCAATGCTGTACAGTTTGGTTATAAATAATACCTGATAATATCCATTTTGATTGTGTAATGTTCCACTAGAAATAACAAAATCCTGCTATGTTTGATTTAGAAGACAATTAACTTTCTATAAAATAGTGGTAGGGGTGTACTTATTTATGGGCGATACTGTAGAACACCAACTGGATTTGAGTTATCTTAAAACTGGTAAAATTTAGAACTAAATTCAGTCTAGAAACAGTTAAGTGAATGATGTATATGGTTAACTTTGGAAGATTTTTAATTGAAACTTTTTTTTAAAACTTAATTTCATTTTTTGTGTTACTAACTGCTTGGCCACTTGCCCCACCCACAACTCATTTCCTTTTAAAAAACTGAATTGAAATGCCTCTCATCGCCATGGGACAATAAATAGCTATGGTTTCTGCTCTCAGTTCTGTTTGGGCTGTAAAATTGTGGGTTTAGCTTTTCCTTCCTCTGTTTCAGGCCACCCTTGGGCAAGGTGTAACACTGACATCCCATCCCAACATAAAAACAATCAGACGGGGAGGGCGCCTGCACATTGTCGATCTGCTGGCGCTGGTTTTCTGGAATCTGGGCGCGGAAGAGAATTCGGATGTCAATTGACATGGGGGAGTTGCGTCTCCCTTGGGGGGACAGAACCTAAAACCTGGTGGTCCAGGCTGGCACAAAGTCGGTCCCCAGAGACTCTGCCAGGAGTTAATGCTGGGGCCTCCAAAGCTCAACAAAAAGACTCTGGTTTTCACATAGAAAAATCAGGATACCATATGCACAAAAAATAAAGGGTTTCTATTCAGAAATCCTCAGAAAGTAATTGGATATGAAAGACACCTGGTGACGGCTGGAGATTGTATCAATTAAAAGGATGCAATGAAACAAAAATATAATGATGAGATGGTTGCTTCTGAGTGATAATGATTTACTGCCAGGATTAAGATAATCAAAATCTGCCAGATAATAGTGGATTATTTCCAAGGAATTGTTCTCAATTACGTAGTGGCATAGCGGTTACCAGCATGGAAAATGGAACTGGTGCACTGAGTTGGAGTTTTGGCAGAGGCTGCTTATATTCACTTTGCACTAATGCCCTTGGGAAAGGCATAAATCCACCCCCAGCTATTGGTAAAAAGCAGGTCAGTTGGAGCCCTTTAGTACTGTGAGACAGTCCATCTTCAGTGTGGAGCTAGCAATTACACCCTGTAAAACATACTAGCTACTGAAACAGGGTTGCCAGATATCTTTTGACGCACACAACCAAATTTGTATGGTCTTGGGGCCAAATTAAGTAGCTTCAGTACCCAAATAATCAAATAACAAAATCCATCATCAGACCAAATTTGTATGGTCTTGGGACTAAATTAAGTAGCTTCAGTACCAAAATAATCAAATAACTTAAAATCCATCATCAGACCAAATTTGTATGGTCTTGGGACCAAATTAAGTAGCTTCAGTACCAAAATCATCATGTGTAATGGATTGTGATGTTTTGTAAATTTTCCTTCAGTACCAAATCTTTATTTTCAGAACCAAATAGCTTTGTACAGTACCAAATTTGACTTGAAAAATACCAAATGGCAACCCTGTACTGAAAACTATGATCCACAATTGGTCTACAGAAATAATTTTTTTTTTAAATTGTTCTCACCTGAAACTGTTATAGGTTGAACTTTGTTCCATGAAAATGGTCGCATTTTGCATTCAGGTTCTGGGATGGAAATTTGCGGAAAGAATGGCTGAGGTGCACGCAGAACGGCCTGGCCAGGATTGTTCATCATTGGAGGAGGTACCGGCGGTCCTGTGTTTGATATTGTGATGGATGGAATGGGGGGCGGTGGAGGCGGTGGTGGTGGCGGTGGTGTCGTTCCTGGGAATGGAAGTCTGGGTTGAGCACCAGGGACACAGGAAAATGATGGACTCATAGGTGGGGGAGGTGGAGGAGGGGGTGGAGGGGGAGGTACTGATGGATGGTTTGGGAGTGACTGAAGAAATGGTGGTAGTGGTGGAGGAGGTGGAGGAGGAGGAGGGGGCACTGACGGATGGCTTGGGTGTGACTGAAGGTATGGGGGAAGTGGTGGAGGAGGTGGCGGCGGCGGTGGTGGTGGAACAAGCATTTTGGTCATTAACTGATTTCCCCTCTCAGCAATGCTGGAACCCGATGACGATTTGTTACAGTCTTCATTTGGTAAATTTGAGCTCTTTGAATCGGTAAGCCCAGGTTTTTCCCGAAGAGAGTCCATTTTTTTCTGAAGCATGGTAAGAAGCTCAGTGTCCTTTGTGGATTCTGTCTGTACTTCTTTATCCTCGTGTTGCACAGTTGAACGTAGCATTAGAGAAACTGCATTCGTTATATTTGAAGTGGTACTTGAACGTCGACTGGAGCTTAGGCTGCCCGGCAGGGACATCTCATTGTTAAGCAGATTACGGACTTCTCTTTCCAGCATGTTCCAAATTGGTTCACTAAATAAAAGCCAAAAAATATGCATCATTAAAGACAATGGCATAGCTAAACATAGCTAGATATTTGGGGGCCCGGGGCACTTGGCTCCTTGAGGGGCACCCTTGAACGTTAAAAACGGAAAGTTTACAATAAATAGACATACACTATCACTTAATTGGTAAAAACAACAGCAAAGGCTGAATTATTATTTATGTAATTCATGTATGTACAAATATATCCTTGTTATTGTATAATGTCAGTATAAATGCTGTAGGTGAACTACTATTTATAAAGCTGGGGGGGGGGGGGGGGTCCGTGTTTTAAAATAGCCCCGCCCCCTCAGCTACATCTCTGAGCAGCCAAAATGGTGCATTGTAGCGAGAGAAATCATTTTTCCAAAACACAAAATTTAGGTTTCAATTTAAGATTCCCCTAAAATGCACTGACTTAAAGAATGCAAAAAAAGTTGATTTGCCACTGAAAAATAGTACTGCATTCGTGCTCGCACCTGGGTCACAGGATTGTCTAGTATAATACTAAAACTCCCGGATAATATTTTCACTTTCCTTGTGGCTGAAAATATATTTCATATCTAAATGTTTTCTCAGCATAAAGTGTTCTCCAATGTGATTAAAATTCTGATTAAAATTACCTCCCTTGCACTTTTTGGTAAATTTTTTTATTATTCTTTAATTCAATTCACAAAAGAATCACATTTTTTTCAAAAGTGCGCACATACTTTTGTCACAGGAAAAAAATTGTATAACACAAGATTTTTGCGCAGTTTTTTGAAAAAAATATTTTTAAAATTATTTTTTAAGCAAATATTTAATTTCTTTGCACAACCGCAAAGTCTACAATATATTCAAATAAAGAATCCCGGAATAAAAGTCACAATGTAGTGTTACCCTGAGCTACCAACTAAATAATCAAAAAGTTTTAGGGGTGGGCCTGCTAAAATTAACATTTTCCCCCAGGCGCTGAGAACCCTTGCTATACTACTGGAAGTCAATGTAAAAAGAATTCCTGGATATGCCCCAAAATCTAATGCCTGGATCCACCACAAAATCTAATCAAATTTTCCTTAGCCTATGGCCAACCCTGCCACAAAACATCATTGAAATTAATTGAGAACCTTTGGAGATATTGTGTGGACAGACAGGCAGACAGATACGAGTGAATACATATGCCTCTTTCAACATTGGTTGAAGTAAAAACAGTTGTTTTCCTAAATCAGAACCCCTGCCAATTGAGAGTAGGACAACCAGGAGAGGGGGTGTGGCACACTAATGAACCTAATTTTGCCCCCAGTTGATGCAATATTCTTCAAATGACTGGCCATTGTTAACGAGGAAATAAATGGACAATTGGCCTCACGAGTCTGTATTACTGATTTCCCATTATTAAATTGTTCCACTTGTTTGTCTGGTCAAGTAGTTAGGAACAATACATATGTTTCTCATCTGACCAATGATTATAGACAGAAAGATTAATATTCTACTAAACTGGAATACGGCTACATTGTTAAATAATAATAGGTATGCGCACTCCGAGTACCTTCTAGTTTGTGGTTTTGTATGCAACATATGAAAGGTGTATCTGGTTTACACTCTTAGATATGAAGAAAAACATAGCATGATATGTTTTGTGAATTACAAAGCAACAGACCCTGGCTTTTATATAGAGAGAGATTACAGTTTATTTCTAATATTTACTTCACAAAGATCAAAGCCCAGAGGCAAGTTATTACATCTTTAATAAAGATTTATTATAAATTAACTACAGAAAAAGCTAGGAAGCACTCAGAGAGCGCATACCTCTGCCAACGCCATTGGCATTAATAACTGAATGAAAATCAGTTCATATATAGCTACGATGCAGGGGAAGGTAACTGTAAAAATTCCTGGATCCATCACAAAGTTTAACTAATTCTTCCTTACCCCATGACCTACCCTCCCAGGAAATTTCATTGAAATTCATTGAGAACTTTTGGAGATACTGTGTGAACAGACATAGAGCTTTGATGCAGGGGAGGTAGCTGTAAAATCTCTTGGATCCACCCCAAAATGTAATCACTTCTCCCTTAGCATATGGGCCACCCTTCCACAAAATGTCATTGAAATTCATTGAGAACTTTTGGAGATATTGTGTGGACAGACATTTTCATAACCCTATATTGTAGTTTTTAATCCAGTATACAAAAAAGAAAATGAATTCCCATGAGGCAAAGTAAAATAGAAAGTCGATTTACCTTTGAGTCATACTTGCATTAATTTGGAACATGCTCTGTAGAATGGAAAGAAAAGCAGCCGAAATTGGAGAATCCCGCACCTAAAAGAGAAAAAAATGATTACAATCTTAGAATCTGTGACTGATTACATTGTGCAACATTTTTTTTAAAGATTTTTGTTCCTGTGTAATAAGTGTTAATTTCTTATTGATTATGTCTGAAAAGTATAGAAGTATTGACAACAGGTAAATTTGCACATTTTTAATCACATAAAGTAGGAACAACAATTACATATGAATATACACATATGAATATTACTATCAAAGTTTGAAGGGAATAATAGGCATCTTCTATACTTTTTACTGTATTACCAAAAACCTGGTTTAAGTGTTTTAAGGATGGTGACTTATCCCTTGAAATAAAGCCCAGAAGTAGATGACTATCAGTTGTCGATTATGATGGTTTAAAATGGTTTAAAATGCAAGGCAGAGGAGAACCCTACTACCAGCACTTGAACACTTTCAGAAGAGCTTGGATCATCCAAATATACTAGGAGCATTAAGAGCATTAAATAAGCTTTAAAAAAACATACAGGAGCTCTCAAGTTGGTAAAAAACGAAAATTCTTTTGATACACCCTATTAGTTGAAAAAAAAAAGGAGCAAGTTTTATGACTCAGAAAGACCTCCAACTTGTTAAGAACAGAAGTTTTCTGAAGTGGAATAGAAAGGAGAATAAGTGACCTTGTTCAACAGTTTGAATACCAGAAGGAAGTAGATGTTCTGAGTGGCCAGAGTTTTTTAAAGGAAGTATTACATCTTATAGAGCAAGAACTCCGGAAGCTGATTAAATGAACTGAGTACAAAATATAATTTGATGATAGCTAATTATTTAAGATGTATATTGGGAAATCCCAGCCATATGCCCAGATGTGTAGCTAGATATTTGGGGGCCCGGGGGGCTTGGCTCCTTGAAGGACCCCCTCCAA
Source organism: Architeuthis dux (assembly GCA_006491835.1). Taxonomy (NCBI): domain Eukaryota; kingdom Metazoa; phylum Mollusca; class Cephalopoda; order Oegopsida; family Architeuthidae; genus Architeuthis; species Architeuthis dux. The sequence continues at coordinate 739,587 of VCCN01001947.1, forward strand.
CATTTAGTGATATTTGATGAAAAAGAAATATTTGCAAATAAATAAAGATGCACTATTACTTAATTGTTAAATACAAAGCCCGACCCATTGAGTTAAGGATCTTAATATATCCTTGTTATTGTATACTGTCAGTAGAAATGAAGTAAGTGAACTACTATTTATAAAGCTTTTGGGGGCCCTGCTCTATTGGGGGCCAAGAGTGTTCTCAAATAGCCCCCTCTCTCAGCTACACCTCTGTGTACCCCCTTCTTTTAATTGTAAACATTTTGATTTTATATCTCTTCAAAGAAAAAGTGTAAAAACAACAATGAAGTTTTGGTGCAAAAAATAAGTTAGAAAGACAAGAGAAGTTGTATGTAAGTAATGGAATATATAGAGTTGTTTGTTTTATGTAGATGTTTTGAAAATTACATTGACAAAATATTTTTATATAAAAGTAATTTAGAATAATAATTATATAGATCAATTGAAATTTATTATTTGCTATATTTTTATTAAATTTCTTTTGAATTTTTTTATTAAAATGTAATTATGAAACATTCTAAATGTATTTTTTATTGTGTTTAAAAGTGAAAAGAAATCACTTCTCAGAATTGAAACAATTTTTAATGGCTTTAATTTTGCAGACCTGTGTTATGTGTTTTTTATAATTTTGTAAGTGTTCTCTTCTGATTTCATAAGAAGAATGATGCCAAATCAGACACAAATATAAAATATTAACACTGTAAATTTAATAGGGAATTGAAAATGAAATGATATTTGAAAGAAAAGAAAATAAAGTCATTGATAATGGAATTATATCTCCATTTTATTTGGTAAAAAGAATTTGGGCTTCAAAAATTAAAATACTTAGGACATTGGGTAAATTGATAAAAATGCAAATGTCACTCACTGTTTTGAACATTTGAAATATTTCAAACACTTCCCCTCCTAAAAACAATCAATCAAATTAATTTTTTGATAAATATTTTAGAATTTCAATTAGAAAGGCACACAGGGAGTGCATACCTCTGCCAACACCATTGTCACTAAAAACTGAATGAAAATCAGTTCATATATAGCTATGATGCAGGGAAGGTAACTGTAAAAAATTCCTGGATCTGTAGGCCCACCCTTCCATAAAATTATGTTGAAATTTATTGAGACCGTATGGATATATTCAGTGGACAAATATGAGTGAATACATAAATGTATGAAAAAATCTGTTTTAAATATCTCTCAATCGAATATGAATTCTTTCTTAGCTCATGGCCTACCCTTCCAGAAAATTTCATTGAGATTCATAGAGAACTTTTGGAGATATTGTGTAGAAAGACAGACAGATATATTAGACACAAGAGAATACATATAACAGAGGTAAAAAAGCCAAAGTTGAATTTATGTTTTGTGATTAGAACATTTTTAAAACATTTTATTTTAGTGTGAAAAAGTATACAATTTATATATACAAGCACACATCAGAACAACCATATTTACACAATATCTATGGCCTTAAACCTTTGTGGTGGTGTAATAAACATCATAATTCTTCTTAAAATCATTTACATATGTTAATAGCACTACATATTCTGGTAATCTATTCCAAAGTCACACCACTCTATTGCAAAAAAAGAATTTTCTGATATTCAATCTATTTCTATTTGCTTCTACCAATTATGTGTGGCCTCTCAGTCCTCTCAATACATCAGGGTTTACTTTTTTTCTAAACCATGCATAATCTTAAAATTTCTATTAAGTCTCCCGGATCCCTCCTATTTTCTAATGATGTTAACCCTAACACTTTTAGTCTATCCTTATAACTCATGCTTTTTAATTCCAGTACTAACTTAGTTGCTCGTCTCTGGACTTTTTCTAAAAGATTTTTATCTCTTTCCATGTGCGGTGACCAGGCCTGTGCACAGTACTCGAGGTGTGGATGGACATAAGTCCTATATAGTATAAGGAACGAGTCCTTACGAGCTGAAAACCAACTTAGAATAGCACAGAGAGCCGTGGAAAGAGCAATGCTAGGGATAACTCTAAGAGATAGAAAAAGATCAACATGGATCAGAGAGAAGACCAGAGTGAAAAATATTATACAACTAATTAAGCAGCAAAAATGGAGATGGGCTGGTCACCTAGCAAGAAGAAATGACAACAGATGGGGTAAAAGACTAACAGACTGGTGCCCATGGGACAGTAAACACAGTAGGAAGAGACCAGACACAAGATGGAGGGACGAGATAGAAAAGTTTGCCGGTAAGATGTGGCAGATGTTAGCACAAGATAGGTCATCATGGAAAGAGATGGGAAAGGCCTTTATCCAGCAGTGGACTTATAACAGCCAATGATGATGATGATGTAGTTGACATAGTAGAAATACAATTGTATGCTATGTTAAACTTGATAAATAAAACTCGATAATTATTCAATAGTGAATAGAATGTTATTTGTCAATTTTAGGAGGTAAAACTTGTTTATCTGAGAAACCGGATGATGATGATGATGATGATGATGATGATGATGACGACGACGACGACGACGACGACGACGACGACAAAGATGATGATGATGATGATGATGATTAATCAGTCCTAGCACCCTGTTCACTTAACAGCAGCATTGTACCTTTTTATTTCATTGTAAAATGTAAAATTAGGATTATAAATAGATAATTGTTTAAGATCTGATAAAAGTCATCAGATATTTTTTTTAAATTCTAATTGCGCTCTACCCGAGCAGATGGTAACTCACTCGGTTGTAGATAGCTTGGAACAATTCTTGATGGTTGTTCACATTTATGAGGCCTTCTTTTATCTCTTCCATCGCCTCTCGATCAGCCGACATTTCATCTTGGAACACTTCCCATTGGATTTGGAAATCTGGATTTGTTTCTGCTTCACAAACTGCTGCCACGGTTTCTTCGATGTTGAGAGCTGCAAAACAGACAAACAATAAATAGAGACAATTTAAATGAGCACCGCAAGACCCAAGTGGTTATGTTTATTAGGTAAAAAAATAATGAATGATTCATGTAATCACTTTTACAATGATTATTAATGTCCAATAAAAACATTTCCATTTGTACAAAGGCAAGGACTACAACCTAAAAAATATTTAATTTAAATAAACTTTTTAATTTATATTATTAACTTGTAGAAAATAAACTTATTATTTTTATTCAAATACTTAATTTAACTTAATAGCTTGATCACATCACCATTCAGAAGATTCAATCTTCAATGAGGT
>VCCN01001947.1:783838-800386 GCA_006491835.1 Architeuthis dux
CATATAATATTCTACAAAAAGGTAAAACAAAACTGCAATCTCTTTTTGATATATTCAGTTTTCAGTACAGAATTGACCAATGAATAAAAGTCCAATTTCCTCTGAGCGAATGTAGGCTAAATACACCAAGACATTTACCCTATTAACCTATCAGCTAAGTTAAAACTCTTCCGTTTTTGTAGACACATACATAGCGTACACACACACACACACATATGCACAAACGCACATGCACAGTTTTAAAATACTATGTCTGCACAGTGAGTAATAAATACTGTAAAAGTTGACAAGGTTATATTTATTTCATTACTTGCCAAAAAAAGAAGGTGAAGCTACAAATTAGACATTAATCAACCTGTACATAAATATTTATGAATAAACACTCAATCATCAGGTCTGGTTAGTCACTCAATAGAAACCGTTATATTCATTTGGCAGCATGCTGGTGATCAATTAAAAACTTGGAAAAGGGGTGATCAATGAATAAGTTACTTCTCTCGCCTTTTGGTGGATCACTAAAAAGCCCGAATTTTCAAAAACCATGCTTGAACACTGCCAGACACAAGATAAGGGACCAAATTAGCATAAACTTACATTGTAAATTGAACTCCCTAAAAACTTATTTCGGGACGGGGGAATTTAAAAAAACAAAAAAAACTTTTTTCTAGACATAATGGGTAAATGTTTAAATTTTCAGCCCTCTAGCTCCATTTGTGCGGCCTGTACGAGTGACACAGATGGAATCACTTAAAAACTGAAGAAACCTATGTTGAGAGTTTTGGTTGAGGTTTTCTAATAAGAGTAAGTGTATCGCTTTTGTAAAACAATTGAATTCGAGTCAGATGCTTGGCAGGGTTGCATTAAGCTAATTTGGGGCCTGGGGACCTACATTTAAAAAATATACATAAATATTAAATACTAAAAAACTTAAATTTTTTACTTGCATAGTTAAGTCATTAAATGTTTTCATTTGCTATACAGCCAGATAATAGGTCAAATATGTCTCACATTTCAGTAATAGTATTACTTACATGTAGGTATCAATTTTGCATGTCAAAAGCAGAGATTTCCGAACTTTTTGCATTGGCGACACAATTTTTAAAAATAAAATTTTTTGCGACACAATACTCAAGTTTTGTTAGCCAAGCCTAATATATAATGTCATCCCAGCAGTTTAACTGACTCAGGAAAAGTATCTTTTGAAAAATATACACAACTAGTGACTAATTTTACATAAACTTATATTGCATATTGAATCCCCGTCTAAAAACCTATTATACGGGGGAATTTTCAACAAAAAAAAAATTATTTTCCCTACTCATTTTTACTATGAACAGTTAGGGCTGGATGAAGTCTGGATACATAGATAGATACATAGATACACACAGTATCGCCCATAAGTACACCCCAACCACTTTTTAATAGAACGTTAATTTTCTTTTAAATCAAATATAGCAGGATTTTATTATTTCTAGTGGAATATTACACAATCAAAACAAATATTATGATTTATTATTTATGACCCAACTCTACAACATTGAAACTCTGTTGCCAAAAATACTTTTTCATGGTGGTGTACTCATCTTTGGAAGGCAACATATTCATATTTTTGGCCTTTTGGCCAGAGTTTCAATGCTGTAGAGTTTGGTCATAAATAATCCGTTCTGATTGTGTAATGTTCCACTAGAAATAATAAAATCCTGCTGTGTTTGGTTTATAAGAAAATTAACTTTCTATAAAATAGTGGTAGGGGTGTACTTATTTATGGGCGATAGTGTATGTATGTATTGTGTGTACAGGCTGCACTGATGGAGCTAGAGGGCTGAAAATTAAAACATTTACTCCTTATTATATATATTATATTCCGGCAGCTTTCACACTTGTTTTTTTTTTTAATTCAGACTGTTATAGTGATCACTGCCCAACAGAAAGCGAGAGAAGTAATTTATTCATTGATTACCTCTTTTTCCAATTTTTTAATTGATCACCCCCAATCACCAAAAGACGTTGGTCACATGACGATTTCTGTTAAGTGACTAACCAGTTTCAATTTAAATTGTTTAACTGACCTGTGTCCAAATATCATTATCTGTTTAGATAATTAAATGTGTCGACATTGTGTTCCTTTCAATTTTATTTTTATAACCAGACTAAATACCCATGCAAATGGGTGGGTATTATTGCTGTCAAAAAAAAAGAATTAATAAGATAGATAGATAGATGGGTAGATGGAAATCAGATAGTGTTTAATTTGATTCGTTTTTAAAATGTGATATTTGTGACTTTTTTTTATAATCATTCTACCTCTACCCACTGTTGCTCTTCCCTCCTCTCTATGAACAATACAAAGTCCCCACTCGCTCTGCGAATAAGCAGTTTTTCATCAGCAGTCATGTGTCCATTTGAATTTATATTGTAAATCGAACCGCCTGCCACCCGCCCCCAAAAAACATACTTTTGGGTGATTTTCAAAAATTAATTTTCTAAAAACTTTTCCAGGGGTCACATTGGTACACACAGAAAAATACATGGGGTTATGTTGTGTGGTTTTTGCGGTAGGCTCTCACATACAGATATAATTTTCAAAAATTAATTTTCTAAAAGCTTTTCCTGGGGTCACATTGGTACACACAGAAAAAGTCATGCGGTTATGTTGTGTGGTTTTTGTGGAAGGCTGTCACATACAGACATAATTTTCAAAAATTAATTTTCGAAAAACTTTTCCCGGGGTCACATTGGTACACACAGAAAAAGTCATGAGGTTATGTTGTGTGGTTTTTGCGGTAGGCTGTCACATACAGACAGATGGGCAGACTTTTGGTGAATTATAATGAGATATACAACACATTATCTGCCTATCAGTAACAAAATCAAAAGTAATGCTTCAATATATGTTGAGCATTGCCATTGTGTAGTGGTTAGCAAGATAGTCTTGCAGACTATTGCTAGCATTGTGAGTTGAGTGCTCACTAAATGCTACTAGGCTTGTACTCGACAAAGCAAAACTAAATAAACATCTATACAAACACAGGGGCAGTATATATGTATACTGTTTTCTGAACGTCTTCCGGGTTTTAAATCTTTTCGTCTCAACATATAACAACCTTCAAAACCCTCAGAATGTTTCCGAAAATTTGCATTTATATTGTTTTCTGGACGTCTTCCAAGTTTTAAATCTTTTCGTCTCAACACATGACAACCTTCAAAACCCTTCGAATGTTCCCCAAAATTTGTATTTATATTGTTTTCTGGACGTCTTCCAAGTTTTAAATCTTTCCGTCTCAACACATGACAACCTTTAAGACCCTTAGAATTTTTCCGAAAAGTTTTATTTATCTTAATTTTAGTAGCTGATATGCGCTGAAACGCAATTTTAGCCAATCTTGGATACATAATTTTCAAAATTTCTGGGTGAGCATGCCTCCAGATCCACCTAAAAGTCCTCCCGTCCCAAACATACAAAACTTTTGAAACCTGTTTTAAATAGACTTCTAGACAACACTTAATTTCAGTAGATGATATGCCCTGAAACGCAATTTTAGCCAATCTTGGATGCATAATTTTAAAAATTTTCTGGACCCCCTAGATTTTGGAGCTCAACAGACTGGATCCGCCCCTGCATATACAGTCAGGCACAATCTGCCCCAGGAGAGAGAAACCTGTTACAAATTGCCTCTATTTATCTAAGCTTAGATAACAACCACTCTTCTGTGGCATGATGGGTAATATTTTTCAATGGAGGATGAGATAGACGTTTATTTCTGGAAGCTAGTACCAAAAATAGATTGGTACTTGCATACACCCACACACATCCAGTTCTAATACACATGTTGGTGTCATTTGTAACATCCATATATTTTCTATAGTTTTTAGGAGGGTCATTAATATTCAAATAGTTCTTCGGACGATTGAACTCCTTCTTGTTGTTTGTATAGTTAACACAACCTATCCATTGTTGGGCCTCCCTCATGTGTAATATCCAAATGTAATTGGGTAAACAGAAGTTTTTAACTTCAAAGGAGGCAACCTTTATGACGTAGGATTCTGGTGTTTCTTTATCCTTGCCTTGTCGGGTTTGAGCTTCCATACATTACTCAACAGAGACAAGGTATGGAAGCCCAAACCCGACAAGGCAAGGATAAAGAAACACCCGAATCCTACGTTATAAGGGTTGCCTTAACAACACAAACAACAACAAGGAGTTCAATCGTCCGAAGAACTATTTGAATCCATACATTTATCTGACGATGTTTTTATTCATGCATTTAAACAAATTCTATAAACAAGTATGAAAAAGAATTGAAGCTTCATTTATTGCTGTATCTGAAACTTTTTCTTGGTAAAGTATTTGAAACTAGAAAGCACTCAGAGGGCGCATACCTCTGCCAACACCGTACACTAACTAAAAACCGAAAGAAAATAAAACTATAAAAAAGTACTTTAAATGTACAAATATTGAGTTACTTCCCTTGAAATTTAAAGTTAGTATTTTTATTATTATTAATTGTTTGTTTGTAATCTGTTTTCCTAATGAATAATACAAAATATCTCTCAATCGAAAACAAAATTTGATCATTTATTCCGTGGCCCATGCTTCGCCCTTTCACGAAATGTCATTGAAATTCATTGGGAAATCTTGGAGATATTGTGTGGACAAACAGACGGATAGACAGACGGACGGACAGACGGACGGACAGACACCGCACCTGGTGAGTGTGTCTGAATATGAGGGCTAAATTTTACAAATCTTGTTAATTGTGCTTTGTGCAAGGTGTGCCCAGATCCCCTGGAACCTCCCTCTGGATCCGTACCTGTTGTTTGTGTGTGTGAACCCGAGGGCCAAAGTTTACAAATTACTCTAATTGTTTCAATTAACGCTTTGTCCATTTTTGCGTTTGACTTTTTGTTTTGGGTTTTTACGGGAAATTACTCAACTTAATGGGGGATTAATTTGCGTCTGGTTTTATTGCAGACGTCAGACTTGAAAAACAAACCTTCCATCAACAATCGTGACTTCAATTGTCGCAATCGTGGGCAACAATCCAAGTTTTCATTGATTCCAATTTAGTTCTTCTCTCGGCATTTATTGAACGAATACTTCAAGGTAAAGACATTTGGGATTTCCCTTGGTAATCAAAAGTACTGACACTGATTCAAGTCTCCACTTAAAGTGCGGGCTGCTATTAGAAAATGACTGGTTTGTCGGCTGGTCAAAGAAACATGGACGGGAGCCAGTGAACTTGAATTCTGAGAGGGGAGGGATTAATTTAGTATAGTCTGGCATAAGGCCAGTCAGGGTGAGGGAAACGGTGTTGGGCCTGCTTGCGTTTAAGATAAGCATTCGACATTTTTGCTTTTTATCTGGCAGGTGCAGATCTGAGAGAGGGGTCCAGGGTGTCGCCCCCGCCCGCTTGCTCGAGCAAAGCACAATTTAATTTTTGTTTTTTAAATATCTAGATAAAGAAATTCAGGGGCCCAAAAACTTTGTAGAGCATTTGTGGTATCCTTGATTCCTTATCGAACCCCAGTCATGGACAAAGAAAATAAATAAGAATATTAATAATAATTTAGTAGACGTGCAGTTTCAAACCCGTTCGGTTTCGTTTCGCTAAAAAGGGAAAAGTCGAACGAAAATACTTGCGTTTCGTAGAAGAACGGAAAGAAAATATCAATACAACGGAAAGAAACCTTTGCTGAAACGAAACAAAAAAACTCCTGATAACTAAACATGCAAACGTGTGTTTGGATGGACTTGATTTCTCGCCAACTAAAAGACTGAAGGGAATCATCGTACATCTGGCAGACACCCACACCTCTAGATTTTGCTCCAAGGCAGGGTTGGTGTCAGTGCACCAAAAACTGTCCATCCGAGAAGACAAGCTGTTGACCATTCGACCTGCAAGTTTTTTCTCTCCATTTTTAGCTGTTTTCGGAGCGTTATAACTCTGCTTCTCAGTGGCACCATGGGATGGCGTAAGCTTACAACTGAAGAGAGATCCCATCCCTTGGCACAAAAAGGAGTTTCTGTGATTATTTTGGTGCAGGTAAGGCAGTTTACGACCTGATGGAAGCTGATGGAAGCTAGCACTCCCAAGCTAAGAATCGGTACTTGAACGAAGAAGACCTCTCCCAGTACCGCCAGGCTTCTAAAACGTGAGGTGATGAACAATCCTACCATCTCAGCTACTGCATTGAAGAAAGAGTTCACTGTGAGGACAATACAACATCGTTTACAAAAGTTTTCATCGGGTTCTAAAGAACGTATGTTGACAGTTTTGGTTGATGGTTGAAATCAGATATGTGTATCAGCAAGTTGTATTTTATGTAGTTTTATTTCTGATACGAATGTCAGCGTTTATTGACTCCCTTTTGACCCTCAGGTATTTATCGACCCTTAGGATAGCCCCTTCAGAAAATTCCCCAGAAAAATTTGGAAACGTATTTCAAAGGTTTTGTATGTGATCCAAAATTTAGGGCGGGGGGCTTTTAGGTGTGTCTGGGGGCATGCTACCCCCGAAAATTTAAAATTTGATGTATCCAAGATAAAATTGATTTTCAGGACATATCAGCAACTGAAATTTTCGGAAACATTCTAAGGGCCTTGAAGGTTGTCATGTGTTGAGACGAAAAGATTTAAAACTTGGAAGACGCCCAGAAAACAGTATAAATAAAGATTTTCCGAAAATATTCTGAGGGTCTTTCAGAAGACCCTGGAAGACTCTTTATCTGACAGGTGCAGATCTGAGAGTGGGGTCTAGGGTGTCGCCCCTTGCTCGAGCAAAGCACAATTTATTTATTTTTAAATATCTAGATAAAGAAATTCAGGGGCCCCAAAAGTTTTTAGACCATCAACCCCCTTTGTGGAATTCTCGATCTGAGAGTCTTTCAGAAGACCCTGGAAGACTCCCTGGGTCCGGCCCTGTGTGTGTATAGATGTTTATTTAGGTTTGCTTTGTCGAGTTCAAGCTTAGTAGCTGGGCATCTAGTGAGCACCCAACTCACAATTCTAGCAATGGTCTGCAAGACTATCTTGCTAACCACTACACAATGGCAATGCTCAACTATATGAAAATGTAAATAAAGTAAAATATTGAGAGGAAGACTAAAAAGCTCACTACACTAACATATATTGAAGCATTACTTTTGATTTTATTACAGATAGGCAGATAATGTGTTGTATATCTCATTATAATTCACCAAAAGTCTCACCGTATGTCTGTGACAGCCTACCGCAAAAAACACACAACATAACCCATGATTTTTTCTGTATGTACCAATGTGACCCCGGGAAAAGTTTTGGCTATCAATTAGACACATTTCAACTAAAAATTACCATAAACAAAGTTTTACTCGTGTTTAAAATATGCACAGATTAATTTTTCAGGAATTATTTTACAGGTATTATTTAAAATCCTTATTCAATTCTTATTTCCTTTTTTTATGGTTAGTATCTTCATCTTTGTTGTTTTTATCATGTTTCAGCCAATATGTTCTTTGGTCTTCCTCGGGAGTGTGTTGCATTTTGTATTCTTTAGAAATCACTTTGTACTTTTTTTTCTTCTCCGCAAGGCTAAAAAACATATCAGTAAAAACATTGTGTTAAAAACAACAAAGATGAAGATAATAGTTCGAAAATTGTGTGGAATAATAATAAACTATTATTCTGCTTGTTCCTACCTGCGTTCGAATGTATTGCTTTCAGTAGTAACATAAGGGAAAGGTTAGGTAGTTTAATAAGAGGGAAGGAAGAGAAAGTGCAGAAAAGAAAGTTAGGTAGTTTTATAAGAGGGTAGGAATGGAGAGGAGAGAAAAGAAATGTAGGTAGTTTACTGAGGGGATAGGAGGAAGATTTTTCGCATATGAAACTAATCGATACTTTTTAAATTAAATTTGACTAGCTTTTACCTTCATTCTAATTTTAGTTGTTTCTATACTGGACTCCCTCTGGCAGTGGGGGTGTGAGTTCGATTCTCACCGAAGGTTTACTCTTTATTTCCGATTGCACTGTTATTCGTTGCCATAGAAACAGTGGCCCGAATGAATAAGTTGTATAGAAACAACTAAAATTAGGATGAAGGTAAAAGCTAGTCAAATTTAATTTTTAAAAAGTGGTGTGTTACAAAACTCCGTCCAATAATAATAACAATTGATTTATAATCCATGTTTGTACAACATTTAGATTTTTTTTAATTAGAAGGGATAAGTGTAGTAGAACGCCGGTTGTACTACTTCTTCACGCCGAGAGACAAAGAGATGATGATGATGATGACGACGACGACGACGACGACGACGACGACGTCTCGTTCCGGGTCTGTTGACGGGAGCTGATATTTCTGTGGAGGGAAATTAATTTCGCAGAAAAGACTCTCCCACGTGGGTGGGGAGAAAAGACGACAAAATTCAGGTTCTTCAATTGGAAATCTGTGATTTTATTTCCGTCGATATAAGAGTCTCTTCTGTGCCAGTTCGCGGACTACTTCGAGGTACGAAATTCTGTTTCATTTAGTCTTCTAAATGAGTTGGTCACTTTTCTGAGTTACTACTAAGAAAATCAAGGGTTGTTCCTCCTTCTTCCACCCGTCCGGGTGAAAGAGCCAAATCAAGGGTTCCTCCTCTTCCGACCTGTCGCTGCTGGATTCAAATCTAAAACTGCTCTACTGCTTCTAACCGGCTCTCACCTCCCTCACCCCTAACGGGGAGGGGGCCTCTTTGTGCGACCTGTTGCTAACTGCTTCAGATCTCAACTCCCTCCTATTTTCAAATCTGGGACCCTTTTAACGGCTACCGGTAATACGATCTGGTGCATTTCGTTACATACGGGTGAGAGGAGAACAGAGGCAGAAAAATAATAATGATTAAAACATTCATTTTCAGACTAGCTGAATCCGTGGACTTTATACGGATGTTGACAACAGAGATTATCATCCATTGTCTCAATGGATGATAATCTCACGTACAAATTCCACGGGTTCAGCTAGTCTGAAAATGAATGTTTTAATCATTATTATTTTTATCTGAATTATAAATATAAATATTATGTCTTATGATGAGAGCACAGATTGATTTCTATTCATAGTAAATGTCAGTAAAGTTACATTTGTGACATGACACTTTGGCTTTACATGTACAGTAAGTAAGTAAAGTAGTGCCCTTACACTGGCTAAGGCTTCAGCAAAAGTAAGTAGTAACAGTGTTGCCAATTAAAAAAATTTGTTCGCGCTAGTTTGACTGCCAAAAAGAGCTAATTTCTTTTTAAATTGCCAAAAATGGCCATGAACCACCAAAAAGACGCTAAAAATGATCAAAAATAGCTAGGGAATGGCCAAAAACGACCAAAAGGTTTTAGGCGAAAACGCGCCAATTTAGCGCTTTTTGCAATGCCAAAACAAGGAACGCGCTAAATCTAGTGCGAAACGCGCTAAATTGGGCTCCACATATCACATTACTACTTACTCGGCCCGTTTGCAATGTGTGAAATAGACTTCTTAGTGGCGACAAGCAGTGTTGCCAATATAGCGCGTTTCTTGTTTTGGCATTGCAAAAAGCGCTAAATTAGCGCGTTTTCGCCTAAAACATTGTCCCAGCTGCAGTTTGAACTCGGCTCGCGGAGTCCATTCTCTGTGCCGTTACCGCACATCCTTGTACAGCAAGACCAGAATAAATTGCTTTCATACTCAAAGTGAGATCCGCTTTGTATACATATCTGTAGTCCACTGCGCATGCGCTACACAATACAGTACCGGACCATTTATCCAGCAATCTTCGGATCGGAAGTGACCCGAATTTCGGGATTTTCCGGATTTCTGGACCAGGGCTTAATATATACTTAACATATAAAATAAGCAATGAAAAGTAAAGAACGAAATTGTATTTAATAGATACAAATTAATACACTTCTAAAGCTGGTTCTGTTTGATCTTTAATAATTCACTTAAGATTCTTAAAATATAGAATATAAGATGTAAAATGAAAAGTAAAGACAAGTACGAAACTGTTTTTAACATATACAAATTATAATCCACTTAAAAAACAGGGTCTGTTTAATCAATATTAATCCACTGAAGACAATTCAACCACCGATAATTAAAACAAAGATCAGCCAAGCGGCAAACTACTACGAAGCCCGCCATATTCAAAAATAGCCAGTTTAAAAAATACCCGGTTTTCTGGAAACCGGATAAATGGTCAGGTACCGTATTTGATTAAGTTAAGACGCATACATCTTCTAGTTATTAATTACCTTGTTGCACATGTGCAGTCGCAAAAAATACAAATGTAAACCAAACTTTCACACAGGGCCTCTGAGAGGGGCGTGCAGCCGGTGCATGGCACCGGGGCCCGATGGGTTAGGAGGGGGCCGATAGTTTTGGGAGTAGAGCTTGTGTATCAAAACATCTGAGTCGATACGATACGTTCATTAATAAAATAGGTTGACTCTTTAGTTTACCGGTGACCAAACATAGTATTGTGTGCTAAAAGGGTTCTAACAGATGAGAAGAGGATAGCTAAAGGATGAGGGTGTTTGTGCAGTGGGGGGGGGGCTGCTTTTCACCGCCTAATTAAATATCTATTGGGGGCCCTCCTTGCACATGTTTCTTTATTACTTTCCCCCGTATAAAGGAAATGCAGAGAATGAATTGATTCTTTCACAAAATTGCGTTCACAAGTTGAAATTTCTCAGCTACATTGCAAAATGTGCTTTTGCTTGTAGATATAGTTTCACTTTGAAGAGCACCCTGCCAATGTGCTTAACGCGTAAAGTATAAAACGGCTGCATAAAACCAGCCTTGACATACGGATGCGAAACCTGGAAATTAACAAAAAAAAGCTGAAAACCAACTTAGAATAGCACAGAAATCCATGGAAAGAGCAATGCTAGAGTTATTCTAAGAGAATAGAAAAAGATCAACATGGATCAGTGAGAGGACTAGAGTGAAAGATATTATACAAATAATTAAGCAGCAACAATGGAGATGGGCTGGTCACCTAGCAAGAATAAATGACAATAGATGGGGGAAAAGATTAACAGATTGGTGCCCATGGGACAGTAAACGCAGACCAGACACAAGATGGAGGGACGAGATAGAAAAGTTTAGCACAAGATAGGTCGTCATGGAAGGAGATGGGAAAGGCCTTTGTCCAGCAGTGGACTTATAACGGATGATGATGATGATGATGATGATGATGATGATGATGATGAAGAAGAAGAAGAAGAAGAAGAAGAAGAAGAAGAAGAAGAAGAAGAAGAAGAAGAAGAAGAAGAAGAATTTAAATGGAAATCAAAAATATCAGAAACAGAAAATCATTAAATAATAATTGAGATACTGGAAAGCCAAGCATCATTTTTTCATATTCGCACACGCACACACACACACACACACACATGTTCGTGCGCAAACATACACACACAATTACACACATATATTCACACACCCACTGTCTTCTCTGTCAACTATCGTGTCATGCCAGTAACGATACATTTTGTAAAGAATATCTGGCAATGGGAAAGAGCGCAGGAAGGAATGGATGCATGCTTTTCCCAAGGAAACCTGTGCAAAGTGAACATAAACAGCTGAAAGGTTCTGTTTTAGATTGTAGTAACTATTACACCAACACGCACTTCCTTGCATACAATAAATAAATGAATAAATAAAGAGTAAGTGTGACAAATATTGAGGACAATGAAATAATTAAGATTTGAAATATGAATATATCTAATAATCTTATTATTACTTTTGTCATCAATAACTTATTTGTTAAGCTATTTAATAATAACAACAATCAATGGCGGATCCAAGACCATCAGAATTTTTCCGAAATTTTTTATTTATACTGTTTTTGGGTGTCTTCCGAGTTTTAAATCTTTTCGTCTCAACACATGACAACCTTCAAGACCCATGGAATATTTTCGAAAATTTTTATTTATACTGCTTTCTGAGCGTCTTCCGAGTTTTAAATCTTTTCGTCTCAACACATGACAACCTTCAAGACCCAGAGAATTTTTCCGAAAATTTTTATTTATACTGTTTTCTGAGCGTCTTCCGAGTTTTAAATCTTTTCGTCTCAACACATAACAACCTTCAAGGCCCTTAGACTTTTTCCGAAGGTTTTTATTTACCTTAATTTCAGTAGCTGATATGCTCTGAAACGCAATTTTAGCCAATCTTGGATACATAATATTCAACATTTTCTGGAGAAACAAGCTCCCATACCCATCTAGAAGCATTTGGAAGACGGTCAGCTCAACAGTCTAGATCCGCCCCTGATAATAGTAGCCTTATTTTTGTGTCATCTTCAAGTCAGAATTCAATCACATATGAACAATATATGTATGCATGTATGTATGGATGGATGGATGGATGGATGTATCATATTGGTGAACAAATTATATATCATGTTATGTCTTTGTTTATGTAAGATGAGGGCGCTTGTACTATGTATTTGTGCATGATATTTGTCTGCGGGTCGTGAGGTTAAAAGATTAAACTGGGTCGCGATCGAAGTACACTACTCTAAAGAATTAGCAGCAGCAACAGGGGGCCTCACCATTCATTCCCCAAGGGTGGGGGGAGAAATGTATCGTTCAGTCAGTTTTGGTGTTAGACAGACTAACTAGAAGAGAATGTCAAAGTTCCTCTTGAATGCAAGGTTCGAAACACGAGACTGTTTCAAAACTGACACCTGGAGAATCTAACTGGAATTTGCTATCAAACACGTCGCTCTGGTTTATAATAGAAAAAGGGTGATGCTATTTTCAACAGCAGTTGTACAACTTGGTGAAATATTGCAATTCCCTTGTCTATACTTTTGAGAAGAGTCATTAACATTCAAAGAGTTTTTCGTACAATTGAACTCATTCTTCTTGTTATTTGTGTTGTTCACACAACGTTTCGGCCGCTCGATTCCACGGCCTTCTTCAAGTGTATTATCCGAGAGAGACTGGAACCGGCAGACATCAACTTGTTGGCTAAATGTATATCAGACCAATATGGATTTCAACTCGGTGTGGCTTTCACTGCTCAACGGAGACACGGTATGAAAGTCTTTGTCTACCAAAGAAAGGAGGAAACATCTGGCGCCTACGTTACAAACGTTGCTGCTAACCTCACCCCAAATAAAGTTCTGTTTGCTACCCTTCTTTTTATTTACTTGGCACTACAGGAAAAAGAGTCCGTCTCTTTACATACGGATAGTACACCTTAAGAAGGATGTAGAATTGTTGGGTATCACCCCATCTCTCAGTTTGGACCAGGGCTCCAGACTAAATTTTTTCACTATCGTCCCGGAACCGTCCCGAAAAACAATTTTAACCGTCCCGAAAAACAATTTTAACCGTCCCGAAAAACAATTTTAACCGTCCCGAAAGGAAATATAAACGGTCCCAAAATCAAAATGTTGTTCCTTTACTTTGTTATTAACATCTATAGTTGTTAGTTGTTAGTAGCATAATAAAAACACCATTAAAATGTTGAGGTAATAAATAATTTTCACACTCCAGTCCAAACCTGGAATTGACTTTTCTACCGTAACAAAAATAACCAAACTAGTGATGTTAAAAAATTGAAATTTTTTAAAATCACTTCCGTCCCGGAGGCGTCCCGGGAAAGATATTTGTTCGTCCTGAACACATTTTTACCGTACCCGGGACGACGTTAATTTCGAGCCCTTGTTTGGACCAACTACGCGTCTATAAATCAAAGAGGAACGAGGTAAATGAGTTCAATTGCAATTCTACCGGCAATGAATGCCTGAAGAAGAGTGCACAGTGCTGATAATATTGATCTGGAATCATCACTTGCCTTTATGTACAGTTGTTGGCTGTGCCGTATTGACCATGAGTCACTTGAGGCACAGGCCTCAGGCTCCCAGACTTTAAGGGGCCCCGGGGCGGGTTTAAGGGGCCAGCAACAACAGTGTGTACCGGTAAATTGAGAAAAAGAATATGTTTAGCAGATCTTTTATTTAAGTTTGTATTTTCTTTTGTATTCGACTCCCCTAACTTTAGGACCAAATGATGTGTTTATCAGACGGGATGGTCATGTCCATAAGGTAGCATTTGTGGTCTTTGAAATCTTTATTATTATCATCATCATCAACCATTATAAGTCCACTGCTGAACAAAGGCCTTTCCCATCTCCTTACATGACGACCGCGATTGCGCTGACCTCTACCATGTCTTACCGGCAAACCTTTCTATCTCATCCCTCCATCTTGTGTCTGGTCCTTTCCTACTGCGTTTTCTGTCCCATGGGCACCAATCGGTTAACCTTTTGCTCCATCTGTTGTCATTTCTTCTTGCTAAGTGTCCAGCCCATCTCCATTTTTGTTGCTTAAATATTTGCAGACTATCCTTCACTCTAGTCGTCCGTCTGATCCATGTTGATCTTTTTCTATCCCTAGCATTGCTCTTTCTATGGCTCTCTGTACGATTCTAAGTTTTGTTAATTCCCATGTTTCGCATCCGTAAGTCATAGCTGGTATTATGCATTCAGTGTATACTTTACGCTTTACGCACATTTGCAAGGTACTCTTCAATATATCTCTATGCATACCAAATGCTTTGCAGCCGATCGTTATGCGTCATGGTCTTTCTCTAACTTTATTATCTGACCTAGGTAAACGTATTCGTCAACCTCTTCTAGAGCCTCAACCTTTATTCTTATGGTTTTGGGGGAACTTTATCATTGAACATTAC
The DNA here is from genome assembly GCA_006491835.1 of Architeuthis dux. Lineage (NCBI taxonomy): Eukaryota > Metazoa > Mollusca > Cephalopoda > Oegopsida > Architeuthidae > Architeuthis > Architeuthis dux. Next base: position 798,534 of record VCCN01001947.1, read on the forward strand.
CTTTGTCTTTGTTCTGTTCATCTTTAACCCTATTTTTTACTTTCCCTATTTAGATCAGTCAACATGTTTTATAATACTTCCGATGCTGCTGACGTCATGGAAACGTCATCGGCGAATCTCAAGCGGTTTAAATATTCTCCGTCTATGTTTATTTTCATTCCCCCAATGTCAGTTTGCCGAAAGACGCTTTCAAAGCTTTGCTGTAAATAGTTTAGGTGATATTGTATCCCCTTGTCTCATTCCGTTTCCTATCTTTATCTTGTTTGTAGTTTAATTATCGCAGTGCCATTTTGGTATATGTTCTGAATAACTTGTATGTAATTTGCGTAATACCTTGTTCTCGCATTGAGTTGGAGACTGCCGTATGTTCTACCGAGTCAAATGCTTTCTCACAATCTACAAAGGCCAAACAAAGCGGTTTGTTGTATTTTAATGACTTTTCGATTAATTGATTTATTGTAAATAGGTGGTCTTTTGTTGAATAGCCACTTCTGAAGTCTTCCTGATCGCGTGGTTGATTGCCTGTTAGTTTGTTTGCGACTATTTTTGTGAATAGTTTATATATGTTAGGTAATAGTGTAATAGGGGGGTAATTGTCGAGATTGTGATTATCTTCTTTCTTGTGGAGTAGTATCACTATTCCTAGACAGAGGTTTTGAGGTACTTTTCTTTCTCGTATGCACTGTGTGAATAGCTGTGCTAGTCCTTTGTGAAAGACCTCTCTTGCATCTTCTAGGCCACTAGTAAGATTAATCCGACCCTGATTGTTGATCATTTGATGACTGAACTGAATTTAGGAGAGAAGCTATAAGCAGTAGTTGATATCCTTAACATCGAACACCGAATCAGTGTTGCCAATTTAGCGCGTTTCGCGCTAGATTTGGCGCGTTTCTTGTTTTGGCAGTGCAAAAAGCGCTAAATTAGCGCGTTTTCGCCTAAGACGTTTTGGCAGTTTTTGGCCATTTCTAGCGTCTTTTTGGTCATTCTTGGCTATTTAAAAAAATTTCGCGCTTTTCGGCAGTCAAACTAGCGCAAAAATATTTTGAAAATATATATGCAACACTGCACCGAACTGCAGCAAAACAAACGGGCATTTTTTGTTTTTACCTTTGCCAATGAAGTTAGTAGACGTACATGTATTCACTAGTGTCTGTCCGTCTGTTTGTCCACACAATACATCCAAAAGTTCTCTACGAATTTCAATGAAATTTTGCTACGAAAGAATTTATCAAATTTGGGGACAGATTTAGGAACCTTTTTTCAATTAAGAGATATTTCTATTATTCTGAAGGAAAAAAAGATTGAAAGCGAACAGTTAATATTTTTTTTTAAAAAGGTAGATTTAAATTTTAAGGGAAGTAACTCAATATTTTTACATTTAAAGTTCTCACGCTTGTTTTTTTTTCTTTTCATTTTCATTTAGCTTTTAGGTACTGTTTTCTAGTTTGCATGTACATTCATTCTAATTTTAAGTTTACAAATAACTAGCATGCTCTCAGAGAGCCCATACCTCTAACAACGCCATTGTCACGGGAAGTTATTGTGTATGAAAATGTAATCACTTTTTCTGTAGCCTATTGCCAATCCTTCCATAACATCTAAGTGAGAACTTTTAAAGATATCGTGTGGGCAGGCATACACCTTTGGCAATATTACGTGGTGTGGACATATACGTCGTAGTTTTGCATGGATCCGGCCAAAGATTTAATCATTTCTTCCGTATCCCAATGCCCACCCTTCCATAAAATCTCATTGATATTCATTGAGAACTTTTGGGGATATCGTGTGGACAGACGGACGGAAATACGAACGGGTAATACATATACCTCTCCAACTTCATTGGCAGAGGTAAA
>VCCN01001947.1:856266-868544 GCA_006491835.1 Architeuthis dux
AAGAAACAAGTAACCATAAGAAGTATTGTCACTGCTATACTTTGTACTTTCTTTCTACTCTGTTTTCAGCTACATATAAGTATACCCCTCCACTTTACCTGACTGAAATCTGTGAGTGCCCGTTTCAACAGTATTGTATCCCCAGACAATTGCACATATTGTTTCTTCCTCTGCATCCAAGTGTTCTGGGCTGTTCGATACTTGGATGCTAATTGTTCATTTTCTTCAAGACTTTGCTGTTTCTTTTGCTGAAGTGGAAACAGTTTTTTTTTTAACAATTAGCTTCAACTGAACTGAAATATATAAATAACTGTTTGCTGTTCATGTGTGGGCTGGTGTGTTGATATGCTGGGTTATATAGAAACTGAAACTAACCCTCAATTTGAAAGAGCAGTGATTGTTTCTTAGCTTGAATCACGACCAGCAAATTAAACAAACCCTTTACAAATCGGGCATCAATCTACGGCCATTATGTAGCCCAGTGGCAAATCATCATCATCATCGTCATCATTTTAGCACATTTCTTAATCTATTATCATGAACTTTGGTAAATTTATAAAGGATGTAAATAAGTTAATAAAACGTATTTATGGGTGATTGATATTTGATTGTTTAATTGTTTTGGGGATGATTTAAATCCAAACATCAAAATATTAACAGAATTATGCACATCTACGGTTCAGATTTTTATAGTCACTTTTATCCTTTTATGCTTTGAAATTGTCTGATAGACAACATTTTTAAGAAACATATAATAAAATGAGAGGAAGAGAATGCCACCATTTTCCAATCATTGATATGAAAAACGGTTAAAGTAAAACCGAAAGTTATTACTGAAATAGAAAAACAAACAAGTGATAAGATATGATAGTATTTTTAAAAGTTTCAGACAATATTCAGAAATGTAGGATTAAAAACAAAACATATGAGGATAGACAAACAGGATTGTAGATTGTGGATGAACGAAAAACAGCAACATGAATGAAAAAATAAAATATATAACAATCAGACCTTTTACCTTTTGTCGGATCCCCTAGATTTCTGTCAACGTGTAGCGGACACATACGTATCTTTGCACTCACGCACCCCGGTCAGCAAGTGGAAAACACTTGACATCAAATTTTCTTTTGGAACAACCAGATTTCTATTCCGAGAACAAAGTTAATCTTTCCGAGTACAACCTTTAGATAACCAATTTTCAGGACATGAAATTAATGTACTTGACTCGAACTTAATACGCTTTGTAGACAACAAGTCTGGCAAAACGATGTATATTGTCACCTTACATTTCATCTTGGATTATTGACGAAACCCAGTTCAACACACCACAATTTCGACCAGCCACACATCCACCACTCACCTCTTACTATAAGACAGCTATTCTTCAATCATTGTTCAGTCAAGATTTGTCGCTTTGACAAATCCATGACGGTTCCACAGAGACGCACCTCTCACCTATTCTTCTCATCGGCTAAGAACTAAAGAAAGATCTTTCTTATGCGCATCGTTAACATTACCCTCTTTCTTTCTCTCGTCTCATCAGCACCCTAGCTTGCTATCGGCAGTCAGACCCCTTTAGGTTATAGTCACTATTACTACTGCTGCTACTACAGCTTCACCGTTAGAGATTACTACGCTACTACGCTCGCTCTTATCATTGTTATTGTTTATGCGATAACTTTTAATGGAGTCAGATATATTTAATAATGGAGTTAGTTAATTTAATATTGTTTTTAATTCCATCCACATTACCTCCTCTTTTACAAACTAAACAGAATCTAGCATTTCCTCCAAACAATTATACCAATTCTGACCTTCCATACAATTGTCAATTTTGTGCAATTCTGTCATCACACGGCTCCCAGGAAAAGAGACAGGCGATTGGTCAGTCAACAGAATCGTAACTAATCGACCAATCAGAAAACAACACTGCTTGCCATATAAGCAAGTGGCCAACCCTACTGGGACGGAACAGCCGAATGTCATCTTCCTACGGCCACCTTGCTGCTTCTTACACACAAACATGCATTTCACCTGCGTGCAGAACCGAAACGCAAATATCACCAAAGGCAAGTACAAAAGACATTTACACAGACCATTACATGCAACAATCAAGAGACTCTCACATACTTTTTCCACACATTCATATATATAAACATTTCTTTCTACTTCTCAGAACTATCCATAACCTCAAGTAGAAACCGCATACAAACTTAGCATGTCTTACTATTGTATTTCTAGTTAATAAATATATCCTTGTTATAATTATATATTCATATATGCTTTCATATTTATTCATACTTTGTTGTTTGTATTTCTCTATTTGTCCACTCTTGCCTTCTTTCTCTCCCATCACCAGTGTCGCATTGTCGTGCCACATGTTGCCTTCCTCGCCTACATTGTGATTCATAAGTAAGGGAACTGGGACTACCTTTATACGCACTGTCAGGCAAGATACACTAACCTACTTGCACTCCACCTTACCTTAAGGGACGAATAGCTACATTGCTCATCCCGTTCTAACAACAGGCCATAACTTATTGTAGTTAGGAAAGTTTAATACTATCATTATCTTTAGAGTCAATTATCAATATATAACATAACTTCCTGCTACACTTTTCTAATTTTATTATTTATTTTCCTCTCTAGTACTTATTCATTCTTATATTTTTAATCCTATAATTCTGAAGAAGGATTCCGTCTGAAAATGAAATACTTTCAAATCCTATGTTATGGCTTTTGTTTTTATTTTTATCTTCAATAACAACTTTTCTCCTGGCTTTAAATCCTTTTCTCAACGATAACTGGATTACCGTAAAAAGTTCTGTATGAATACTTGATTTTATGCTATTATTTCTCTTATACGCCTGGCACAGGATTCATTCTGTGGTCTCAAAAAAGTATAATATTTACAGTCTCGGGGATCTGTTGCCCCGGGGCAACATCTCCCCATTGCACTAGGAGGGGAGGACCGTGGGTTACCCTGAAGCCTTCGTGACACTGTTCCCAGAGACTGAGACTGTTCTTGTCCACATGTACGCGTGTGGGCCCTCATGTTAAACCGAACATGTGTCACATTCCGCCCTAGTGGGGAGGTGGATAGCTTCCTACTTCTCTTACCGCAATTTTAACAAGAAAAACTGATGATGAAACAAACAAATCAAATTCAAAAGTGCTTTTGGGGGAGGGGAGTGGGTATCATCGGTTTTAGCGCCCGAAACAAACTTTCGATCAAAAAGACTGAATTACATTCCTTCGGATCTCTTTACCTAGCCTCATATTCTAATGACACGTTTTAATAAAAACAATGGTCGGACTTACCTCCTTTGGATTTGAACAGTCTTGCATCAGAAATAAATAGCGTCCGAAATGCAATATAATTTATTCCATCTATATTATAACAACTAGCTAATCCCCGTGAAACAATTAACAAATATATTTGAGTTTCTATGAGATGATTTTTTAGGGAAAAAAACTACTCAACTCGTTTCAGTAGCAGAGTCCATTGTTTCAGATGGTTGTTTGGAGATATTTTTATCAGCAAAATTGTTATCTTTAAGTGGAAATGTTCATTGTTACAGACAGAGAAACAGAAAAAATCACACTGCTCATTATATAAGTAGATAATACATTACAACTGATATTTAAGTTCATTAAGCTCACAAAATTCTGAGTCTTATTGGTCAGAAATGTTGAATTATATTCCATTTTTTATTTATGGAATGAAAATGTGTGATTGGAATATGAGGCTAGGTAAAGAATCCGAGGGAGGTAATTCAGTCTTTTTGAAATTTGTTTTTGGATGCTAAAAGTGATTATACAATTGTTTTCTTTCTTTTTTTTAGAATTTTCGTGAACAAAAGTTTCTAAATTAATATCTAAAGATCATGAGTCCAGAAGAATTTGCTGCAAAAATATTCTTGCCAGCTTTTACGCACCAAAATATCTTCAAGGGTTTCTTTTCGGCAACGCATCAAGTCACCATGATCGTCCCATTCCCGATTTAATCGTTCTGCAAAAAGGAATAAAACGGAAAAAGGTTGCATCAGTTTTGTTCTCATGAATTCCCTGTGGCTATAAATCTCAGCAGCAGCAGCAGCAGCAGCATCAACCTTTCAAAGTACGTTGTTGAACATAGATCTTCGCTCCTGAATGTCACGGTGCCAATACCTTTTGCACTTGTCAAATTCATCATGCCGTCTTACTTTTTGCAGGCCACAATTTCGCATATGATCTCAAAGGAATCCATGTTGTGAGTCGTGATGTCCAGCGGTTGTCTGATATTCTTGCAACATGGCTTGCCCATTGCCATTTGAGCTTTTTAATGATTTTTTAGGATATCTCTGACACCTGCTTGCTTTCTAATATACTGTGCTGTCCTGTGATCTCTCCATGTGATCGTTTAGCATGATTGAATGTATTACATGCAATGAACTGCACCAAAATATAATCAATTCTAATCCAAGCACGAAAGTTTCCAGAAAATGTCATTGAAATTCATTGAGAACTTTTGGAGATACTCTGTATACAGACATACAGACACAAGTGAATATATATAAATCTTCCAACTTCGTAGGCAGGGGATAATCATAAATTTACTTACCATTCACTCGTTTCCATTGGGCCTTGGTCATTAGGTAAATCTTACAAGAAGCTTCGATTGGACAGTTAAGTTCATGTACTTCTTCTCTGAAAACCAATTTTGTATTTAACTCTTAATTTCATATAAGAAAATTAAGATGTCAATAACAAATAACTACTGATCAAAGTTATCTCCCTCTCAACTCTCAAGTAAATTCTTTTATTTATTTGTTATTCCATCTGATATTATGAATTTAACAAACTTTGTTTCCCCCACCGAAGAGCTCAACTGTCAATTAGTAGCGGTATTAAGTGGTTTATGACGTTAAGAGTTAAGAATAATATAAACAAACCTGATGGTTCAATGTTTATGATAGATATATTTATAATTGAAAGATTACAAGATAAAAAATAATTCAACAAGGGTGAATTTACCAAATGTTTTTTCATATTTTTAAACATATGTAGCTTAATACTTTTCAGTTATATTATAGTAATTGCAATTGATTCCATTTTTATCAAATGAATTTTTGTAAGAAATAAAGTTATTTTCTTTTAAAAATTAGATATTATGAAAAGAAATGTTTTATAGACTCGCCTTCAGCAGCCTTTCAGCTCGATGTTAAATCACTTCCTATTTATATAATTTATAAATTAATTATTTGCTTATTCCTCTTATTTATAGCCTGTCATCTTCCTGAATTTCAGTTTCCCGGACTCGGTTTTCCGAACGTTGATTGGCTGACTCACTTCGGCGACTACCGACCCTTCATTTGCTTGATGATGCTTCAGTTTTCATAATTTATTATTTACAAAAACATCGGTTAACTTTTTTTCTTCTAAAATTAGTGCGATATGGGTATGTTAATGTTTACAATTTATGAAAAAAGCCTCTATTGTAAATGTGGTACATATTTACGATAATATTTAGTATTTACAATATATATCTCTAAAACCATAGAAAATAAACCTTTTTCAAACTGACAAATTCCTTGATGAAAGGAAGGTCTTATGGGGTGTAAGCATAACATTTTTAGGCGGGAACTTCGTATGTCAGAAGTGCCGTTGTTTTTAATTTTAAATAAATTCAATATTTTCTTCATACTCTACTGAATTACATATATTGATATCAATAGATTTCTGGTTTCTGATTTTATAAATTTAATAAAACTTTCGTAATGTATTCCTCTCTGCAATTGACTATATCCCTAATTGTGCAACTCTCTTCATCTCGTGATTTTTATAAATCTAATAAAACTTTCGTTGTTTATTCCTTGATTACTCAATTTATCTAAAATTAATTTATTATATAAAAAAACAAACAACGGCACTTCTGACATACAAAGGTCCCGCCTAAAAAGAATAGAAAAAAACATTTTTCGAATGTAATTTCTTGTGTTTTTAATCGACAAGATCTTCTTTTCATCAAGGATGTCAGTTTGAAAACATTAATTGTCTAAGGTTTCCGAGGGGTTTCTATTTTATTAAAAAAATTTGAAATTCTTAAAACAAATCTTTTAAATAATTAATCTTGCTTAAAAATACAAAATTCGCAAGTAATTGTTTATGCTTTCATTAAAGGTTTTTTTTTCACATCTGCTGCCACTCGATGTTAAAAACGGCAAAGAAATTAAAACATAAATAAGAGAATTCATAAAATAAAAACAGATTTTAAGCGACTAAACCATACAATTACCTATGTCAATACAAATACCTGAAATAAAATACAAATAACATTCATGTTATTGTAAATACTCAATCAACAACAACAATAAATCCTTTTTTATAGAATCGTACAGACACGATCGTACATAATAAATCTTATACACGATATATATTGTAAATACTAAATCTTGTCGTAAATAAATACCACATTTACAATAGATGCTTGTAAACATTAACATACCCTCATCGCACTAATATTAGGGGGGAAAAGGGTAACCTGTGATTTTTGTAAATAATAAAGTATGAAAAAAGGCCTGTTCAGTGACTCAAATTGTCTTCCTTTGTTTTCAAGCGAATGAAGGGTCGGGAAAATGAAGAGTTGGATAAATAAAAAGTCAGCCAATCAACGTTCGGGAAAACCAAGTTCGGGAAACTGAAATTCTGGAAGATGAATCAGACCCCATTCTGACAGACATTGAACTATACTTTTCCAAGATATGGTCTACATAGTAAGGAAGGCTGTGGTCAAAGGTTAATAACATAATATCAAACATGACCTAACATTGCAGAAATTAACATAATGCGAATGGACAGTAAATAAACAATATTAACATTTGACAATTATTTTTATGTTTTTCAGTGATTTTGTTTGTATTTGTGCTAAGGGGTTGGGGTGCTAAAGGTTTAAAGGGCCGTTTTACTGCAAACAATGGCAGTATTATGAAAATTGTCTTTTTGCAAAAAACTTCAGCCCTACATAACTAAGCAAAATAAAATCTTTTTTTTAATTCCTTGATCAGTCCACTTCAGAATGATATAGCCTTTAACTCTCAACTCTCAAAATATTAACATTTAATATATTAAATGGTTTTTTTAACATGGAGTTAAGTTGCTTTTCTGATGCATACTGACAAATGACAATTGAAATGTAGTAAATGGAATCAAGATAAAGTAAGAATAATCAATTTGTTAGTTTTGAATCTGTTACCGTAATAGAGAAAAACAAAACTCATTATAACATTCATCTGGCTGAAATCAGTCTTTTCCAAGGTACTATGGATTTTACAAGTCTAGAACTGATCTCAAAGAATAGAGTAAAGTCAAATCTTTCAGGTCTACATATTCTGACCTAGGTCTGAATATGAGTCTGCAGGGTTGAAGAATTAATAACTATACTAGATGAGCCATAATAAATTGTAGGGCAACACAGTTGTTTAAACTTCCTTGGAAACATAAGGTGACAAGGGTGACTTCCTTTACAAAGTAGACTCCACGACAACTGAGGATAGTTGTAACGCATTTCATTCTACATTCTTCAAGTGATTGCTTTACCTGTTTTATTTTTGGTAATAGCATTCTGAGGGCATATGAAACAGTATATGATGAATATATAAGGGTCTTACTTCGATTGTTCAATTTCCTCATTCACTTTTATCGTGGTAGCCTCCAAAGCCCCGCCTTTTTTTATCATCATCTTTATTTCTGCCCTAACCCTCTCGTCTTCACTTCTCATTTCAATAAGCTTGCACTCTAGGTCTTTGCCTTTTTCCTGCACAGATATATTTTATGTTTAGGTTGATGATTACTCAAGCACAGATTTTCATTTGATGCAATAAAAATAAAAGAAAATAGACAAGCACATACATTTGTGTGTGTTTTTGTGAAAGCTGTAAAACTATTTAAATACTGCTAAGATTTCTTAGGCTCGTGTCCTACTGTATGGGCGCGAGTCGGGGACATTACTGACAGAAGAAGAAAGACGTCTCCAGACATTCATACCTCTACGAAATGTTTTACGGAAACATCTCCGCATTTCCTACTCAGAGCATAAGATCAATTGGGTATGTGAAGGGCAGGGTTGAGAGCCTTGTGGGCCACAAATCTCTCCTCACCACCGTAAATCAACAGAAGCTGACGTGGTTCGATCACGTGGCATGACAGCCTAAGCTAAACCATTATGCAGGGTGTAGGCGAGCGTGACAACAGTAGAGCTGGTTCGATAATGTGAGTGGATGGGCATGGTCACGCCAGTACTCTTGGTGCAGGCCACAGACCAGCATGGAGGAGAGCGTCAGCTTCTTCTGCCCTCAGGTCCCCCAACGACATGCGCAGTCAAGCAACTTAATAAATGAATGAAGATTACTTGGTGTTGCCCAGGTTAATTCCAAAGTTGTAGACTCTATGCTAACTCCATAATCCAAAAATTACTCTACTGTCCATTGATCAGAGTCATCTTGCTTTTCACTGATCCATCAATAATATAATGATTTTAAGCGATTATGAAAAGGAAACATATCTTTTGGTTAATATTTTAAGAAATAAAGCTGTGACTAACACATCAAAATCCTCACAGACAAGATCAAATAATGCATTACAGGAATGTAAATATTTAAATAATAATGGTTTCACCTTTTAGCCCTAGTCTTGCTATTCATTTCTGAATTAGACATTAATTTATCTGTAGAATCAACCAGAGCTTAACACGACATTTCACAGTTTTTATACATGAAATTCCTTTTTTGAGTAGCTTAGTTTTTTCTATGTCATTTTGATGGGAACAAATTTTGGTTTTGTATTTGATGAAGTTCATCTTCTCCGAAGGCTCTATAGATTTGGTTTTCTACTAAACTTAGTTTAGTCCTACAAATATTGTGAGTAACTAGCATGTAACACACCCACCCTCCAGTTTCTTTTGTATCTGGAAATCTGATGATAATACAGCTTGCACCCAAGTTAAATGTCCTGCACAGAGTTTGATCTTTTTATAATATTTCAAGAAAAAGAAATTCACAATGTTTAAATGTATCTTTAAATAAAAGAAACAAGTAAGTAAAAATGATAAACCTAAAAGAATACAAAATAACCATTTTTCAGCTTTCTGGTCAAAGATTGAAATATACTTATACCTCGGATTTCTGTTGGAAAGGTATCAAATTAGTCAGGTATTCTTCCTTGTCTTTAATTGCTTTTTTATTTTCTGCTCTCAGTTTCTTTTTTACCTCTTCCAAGACGGTCAGTTCCTACATAAACACGTAATTAAAAAACAACAACGTTTTAACCAGTTTAACCCATTTTAATTCTTGAGTACCTAAAAGCATAAATAGAGTATAATCTTTATATATTAAATTCAATGTGCGTCTGTCTGTCTGTCTGATCTAAGTTGTAGTCCATAATTTTGCACCTACGAAGCTGAAATTTGGCTAAATCGTTTCACAGCGTATGTAATGGGCTGAGGTTGACCCCAGAGGTCATCCGGAGTCACCAGAGGTCATTTATGGCCATTACTAGCCAATTTAAGCAATTGTAGACCACAATTTTGCACCTAGGATGCTGACATTTGGCATATGGATACATCTTTTCACAGCAGAGGCTATGGGCTATGTGAGGTTGACCTCAGAGGTCATTAGAGGTCATCAAAGGCAATTTCTAATTTTTTTATTAAGACAAATGTGTGAGAAACAACTCATTTTTTCCCAAATTTCAACTTTTTAAACAATATTTATGCTTAAGACAAATGTAAGGGTGATAACTCTTTTTTTCAGTTTTTACCGATTTTCAGTCTAAGGGGGGCAACCTTTTTTTTTAACAGATAAATATATATTTTCGTCTGTAATGCCCAATAATATTTGAATAAATTTCAACACTTTCATTTCAAAATCTTCGGGTTATTTTTATCATACCCATGTATTTCATGATATTTTCGCCAATGTAAATTTGGAGGTTATGTTATTGTTACTGCAGATTTGCATGTTGTAAGCTTCGTTACTGCAATATAATTTCTTATTTTAAGATGTTACTATACACATTTGCAAAATTTGAAAAGTACATATTTATTTTCCCTGCTCATTGCAATAAAATGTCTATGCCTGAAGGGTTAAAATTTTATTTTTATAGAGTTGTCAATTGTGTGTGTGGGGTGAATACACAGTGACCCAGAAACTTGCACATGCAGCACTGGATCGGACACAGGGGGATATAATGAAAAGAAAAGAAATCATGGGCAGAACACGGGCAAGGCCTGGTACTTCTGCTTTATGAATTGATTGGATACAACAATTCTGATTGAATTTAGATTCCTAGACCAAGTGAAGATTGTCAGCATCTTATTTAAAGCAATTGATACCAAGTATAGTTAACTCATGTAGTCTAGTCGAAAAGTAGGATTTCTTTCGCCACCTGTTTTTTCTTAATCCTTAAGGTATCTATTTTATGATACTGCCTGTTTCCAAGCTAAAATAATGTCCCGTGGGGTTTATTGCTAACCATATGTGATACCTAGTGCTGTTCTGAACACTGACACTGGAAAGATAGAAAATTGCACAACTTGTGAAGTAAACAACTTACAGAAACAAATGAACACATTTTCCATACAATTCTGACAAAAGGAATTCAGAAAAATAGGTATTATTAAGATTCAAACACATCTTGTCTCTATTTCAGGGGAGAAAACAGCAAAAAAGCGAAAGAATGTTGAGGTTTTCATATATAAATTAGATATCAACTGTTTGTCCTATAATCTGTTTTTTTCTAATTCCTACTTCATGATTCTGCCTGTTAACAGGTTGTAATAATGTCCACCGGGGTTCATTTTAACTCTATATTACACCTAGTGCGAACCCGAAAACGGACACCAAAATAGTAGAAAATGGCCTTTGAAGTAAACAGTATACAAAGAAAAATAAACACATTTTTCCATACAATTCTGAACCGGGGAATTCAAAAGAATAGTTACTATTAAGATACAAACACATATTGACTCTATTTCAGGACGAAAAAAGCACAAAAAATGTTGAAAAAGCTGATTATATATTTTCATATATGAACTCGATATCAACTGTTTGTCCTATAATCTGTTTATTCCTAATCCTTGAAATGTCTATTCTATGATTCTGCCTGTGGTAATAATGTCTGATTGGGTTCATTTCAACACCATATTACAATTAGTGCGAACCCGGACACCACAAAATAGAAAATTGCATAACTTTTGAAGTAAACACCATACAGAGACAAATAAACACATTTTCCGTATAAGTCTGACACAAACAATTCAGTAAAATGGTTTATGTCAAGATTAAAACTCATCTTGACTTTATTTTATATCCAAAACACAAAAAAAGCAAAAGAATGTTGAGAATCTGAGGATATGCTTTCATGTATACACTAGATATCAACTGTGTGTCCTGTAATCTTCTCTGTTGTATACCATTTGAGTCTAAAGCGTTATTTTCACAGTTAATTAAGTGTTTTGTGCCCTAAACTACTCATAATCATCATAATTTAATAGATCGTCAAAGTCTATCTCACCTACCGCCATCTTTTCCTCCTCATCCACAGTCTCTGAGTGATCTGCCTCCTCCTCAAAAGCTTATTTCCCCTTTGAATATCCTTTCTGAGCCAGCACCTCTACGAGAGTAAGAGGGAGGGTCCAACCGTCCAGATGGGTTCTAATACACTTCCGTCCACCGTCTTCTCCCATCCAATTCCCTGATCATAGGGTTTGATTGGTCTGCTCTCTTGTAGCAGGCGAGTCTGAAGTACATGGGAGATGAGACAGACCTTGAGGGGAGCCAGGCGTTCAAGTGTGTGAGAAAACGTTTCGCACAGCATCAATCGACTTCATTCGAACGTGGTCATACATACTCCATGTTATGCTGGAGCTGCCGGAAGGACGTCAAATTGGGCGTCAAACCGCCTTAAGGGGAGTCCAGATTGGTTGCCTTCCCAAGGCTATTTTACGCATAGCTGGGAGGAGAAGTGGTGTATTCATGACTTTCCAAAAGGCATCAGTGCAAAGTGAACATAAACAGCCTCGACGGGAGTTTGAACTCGGATCCCCGATTCCATTGTCCGCACCGTTACCGCTACGCCAATCAAACTTCCATATAAGGACACATATATATAAGATTTCCTTGTAAAATCCTAAATACCTAGCTTTACTTTTTGGGTTGTAACTCTTTATGCTCAGATACAAATTGACGTGATACATTGTTAGAAGGCTGATAGAATCTTCTTTCCAATGATATATATATGCC
>VCCN01001947.1:923662-949560 GCA_006491835.1 Architeuthis dux
TTCGTTGCCCGTCTATGTTTTATCTAAATGTTATACAAACAGATTAGTTTCATATGCATAAATCTTCCTAACCTTAGAAAACTACGTGACTTTTGTTCTCCCCTTCCCCTTCCTACTCTCTTAGTAAACTACCTAACTTTATTGTCTGCCCTCTTTCTTCCTACCCTCTTATTAAACTACCTAACCTTTCCCTAATGTTACTACTGAAAGCGTAACATTCAAACACAGGTAGGAACAAGCAGAACAATATCTATATAATAAATAGTAAAGTGTGTGTGTATGTTTGTACTCTCATAGGTCAAGAACTACGCATCACAGTGGAAAAACAAAGGGATATTTGAAATCAGCAGGTCTAAATTTACCTACAACAAATATTATGAGGTTGAATCTTGCAAAAATAAAAAAAATCATCAATGTGTATAGGGTCTTCGTTCGCGTTCACCTAAAAAAGGTCTGGGATTTTCCCCCAACTCATAATAGTTGGATCAGTGGAAGAGTCAAATGTTTTTTATTTCTTTTTCTGTCCGAATTCGTAAGCTTCTATTTAAAGATTCATTTATTTCTTTAAAAATCGTAGTAGCTCCTATAGCCGAGTGGTTAAAGGTGCAGAAAATGTAATCGATGGACAAAGTTCAAGCTCCGACGGAGAAAGTATTACATTCTTTTCATTTTGATTTCATGTGCTCACAATCTATTACACCTTCAAACCTTCCGGGAATTTGTCAGTTTTCAGAAAAAAAAACATCAAAGCTTTAAAGGTGAGTTCTATTTACAATGTAACTATAATGCTAAACTGGAACTTTATTTTTTGTCTGTTGTAGGGAATCATGGATGTAAATTTCTTTCTCTCAGTGCTTATACTAGGTTGGCACATGTTTTTCTTAGAACAAAAACCCTAACCCTAACCCCAACACATAAAAAAACTGGAGCACAATTTAAATGCAATGGTCCTCTTTGACGTGCGCAGTGCTAACGCCACCACTTGAATTCTGTTTTGAGAAAAATCAATTTCTTATGGTTTTAGGATGAGGGTGAGCGCTTCCTGAGGGTGAACATTGGCCTGTAGAGCCTGCGTAAGTCCGCCCTGGGGAAGTGCGCGTGAGTGCACACTTCCCCCGATTTAATTTATGAAATCTGTATAAAATATGCTTTCCTGTGTTGTTAGGTTTGAAGTTTTATTTCTCGGGCAACGCCGAGTACCTCAGCTAGTTATAGATAATTTTGAGACAAATCATTAACACCCAAAGAGTTTTGGGGACAGTTTAAAACTATCTGCAACCTACGTTTACAAGTGTTGCCGGCAAGAAAAAACAAATTTCTGTTTGCTACCATTTTTTACTGGGCACTACCAGAAAAAGAGTTGCCCCTCTTTCCATAATGATAGTTCACCTGAAGAAGGAAATCTACTCATTCTCTGATATCTTTGTATGTATTTCAGAGACAAAATATTATCCTTCACTTACATAAAATACTAATTATACCAAAGAATAAATGTCCAGGCCTAGGGGAGCCGCTGCCCTTGTACTAAAAGGGGAGAGTCGGGTTCACTCTGATGCCTGATGACACTGTTCGCGACATGTACGCGTGTGGAGCCACCACGTTAAACCAACCTTGTGTCAAATTAGCCCTTGTTAATCTTATAGAATACTAACTGCAATTGTTAGACCTAATTCAAAACTAACCTTTTCTTTGTCATCTTCAGCATCATTTTTTTGAGTCTCCGTTTCTAACTTCACACCATTAATCCGGGTAGACAATTCTAAGAAAGCATAGTTCTCAACCTCTAATTCCCTTCGTATTTGATTAATTATTTGCTGCAAAGGCAAACACAAAGAATTACATACATTACTATTGTAATAGTAACATGATGATGAGGAAGATGATGATGGCGGTGGAACAGTTGCTGATCAAAGTATCCTTTTAAACAGAGTGTGATAATTTCAGAATACTGCTAAATTTGTTGTATTATGGTGCCATAAATCCAAATACCATATATGCCAGTATATAAAACGGACATTTAATTTTAACAAAACTATGCAAACATTACTCTGTGTCTAATGTGCTGGTATTGTGATTAGGGGACCATCTAGCTCAATATGGACAGTTATGGAACTTGGATGAGTTGCATTGAGCGGTTGTATTCCAAATATCCTTGTAAACCATTCGTATTATAATCCAGCACATACAGTATGTTTAGAGCAATGGGGCACACCAACTGTAAAAATGAAATGAATTAGTCGGAAACATTTATGTAGTCAATGAACGAAACTTTTATATCAGCATAACTGATATACGTACTCATCAACCCTTTTTCCTTTCATCTGTCGCTAAAAAGATTGAGATCTCACAAAATATAGTGATAAAACCACTTGATTGCCAACTCTGGGGTGGAAGCGGGACAGACATAATACCTGTACTGGACAAAGCTTGAAATACATGTTTGCGTATTTGGAAAGATTTACGCAGCGCACTTGGTAGATAGCTGCGGCACACTACACTTAAAAAGCGTTAAGTAACGTTGGAACAGAGAGGGTCCCAGGGATCGATGGTCTGCCCTACGAATTGTACTTGAGGTTGTCGCCCATTTTTGTCCATTTGCTGGCTTTGATCTGCAACCACTGGTTAAAGCAGGGGAGTATTCACCAACGCTTTACTATGGGTGTAGTGAAATTACTATGCAAGGAAAAAGATGGAGAGGATGGGGTAGATAACTTCAGGCCCTTAACTATGTTGAACACAGAGTTAAGAATTTTGGCCACGGTCCTGTCAATCCGCTTGCAGACTGTGCTGGGTAGTCTGATTGGCCCTGAACAGACTTGTTCTATGAAGGGGAGGACTATCCAAGATAACCTGCATTTGGTGCGCACGATCATCAAGAAAGTCGACAGTGGAGCCGCGCTGATCAAACTAGATCAGGCCAAGGCTTTCGATAGGGTTGACCACCGGTTTCTGGAGTCCATCGTGTCCGTGTCTGGCTTCGGCCAGAACTTTCACACCTGGATTCGCCTCTTCTCACAGTTCAATGGTAGAAGTGAACGAGGTTATGTCGAAACCCTTCAGATTGCCCAGATCAGTTCGTCAGGGTTGTCCATTTTCGCCTATGCTGTACATTCTTGCATTGGAGCCATTCCTGCGCATGATTAAGGCGAATCCGGTCCTACGCGGAATAACGTTGCCTGGTGCTACCACCTCGGCCAAGTATACCTTGCTTGTAATGACCAATGCCGAGATAGAGGAAATCAACAAAGAAATCAGAAGGTATGAGATGGTGGCAGGGGCCAAGACCAACTGCGGCAAGTCTGTGGGCTTGCGGTTGGGCTCGTGGCGGGGTCAGCCTCTCCCGGGTCCCTTCACCTGGATGGACGGGCCGCGCAAGATACTAGGCGTCTGGTTCGGTCCCAACCTCCAGCTGGAGAGGAATTGGTCGGAGGTAACAGAGCAGGTCGAGGCGGCAGTGAATCTGTGGTCTCGAAGGGGTATCTCCTTAAAGGGGAGGGCCTAGCTGTGCGTTTCGCACATCTACCCCCTCATCCTTTACCGGCTCTCAATGCTTCCACTCCCGTGTACCGAACTACTCCGGTTAGAACGTTGCCTGTTTAGCTCCTTTGGTACGTCGCGAGGTCTGCCAGCTCCATCCTTCTGAGGGTGACGAAGAGGGAGAGTCGCTTCATCTGGCCTTGTGCGCCCAAGATGAAATGCCTCAATAACAACGAGGCATCCCTCACCTGGCTAGTTATACGAAACGCACTCTGGACCAGCAAACGGTCTTTCGTAGCGGGACTGGTGGATTCGCCAGAGTGCAAACGCTGCGGTGATTTGGAGGAGTCTCTTAAGCACGCCTTCTTTCACTGTAGAGTGGTGCACCAGCTATGCGAGTTGATTGAAGGCTACATGGTTCGCATCTTTGGTGGACAATACTGCGTCCTTGATGCCAGTGCTGTGTGTAGCAATGTGGTGCCGTCGTTGGATAGGGAGGAACACTATGTGCTCCTGTGCTTACTTGGCATTTTGAGAGTCGCGGTGTGGACGACACGTCAGAAGGGATTCTACGAGTGTGAGATCTTTTCTCCCATACAACTGATCTCCTACTTTAAGCATCAGCTTAAAGTGAAGATCAGGGCTGAGAGGAAGAGATCGTCTTCGTCGGAATTCGGCGACAGGTGGATGAGAGTCGCGCGATTGTGTCGTGTGAATGGAGCTAATTTAGAGTGGCAGCTACTGGTTGAGGAAAGGGATCCGGGGGAAAGACATGCTAACCCAGCCCGAGTTAAGTTAGAATAGGTTTTGTTGCCTTTAGTTTTTTAACAGATTAACTTAGCTAGGGAGAAAATGGTCATTCGCCCCCTTTTCTTTTTGGTCCCCCCCATTTTTGAGTTTCGTATTCCCCCTCCCTTCCCCATAGATGACAGAACGTAAAGTTCCCCGGAGGATGTGGGACATTTCGAAAAAATAAAAATTCTCTTCCCACATCCCTTTTTTCTCCCGACTAACTTACTCTTCTGCCAAATTAGATTAATGGTGGGGGAGGGCTCATACTAATAAACTTTGTAAATAAATATCACACATCGGAGATTTTTTAATTGTACATAATGTTACGTTATGGGGTATCATCAAACCCCATATATACGCAACCAACTTGTGTGTTGTACTGGTGTGTAAGGTTGATCTCCCCGGAACTACGTTGCGTCTCTGCAACTGGTAAATGCTGGTGGTCAATACACTTTTTCACTCACAAATAAAAACTCGGAGTTCAAAATTATCCATACGTATGTTTATTTAAGCTGGCTTACAATAGTGTTAGCTGGGTTAACCTTTCTTTTCAAGGCTTGTAAAAAAAATCATAACATTTGTAACTATGGATAACTGCTTAATTCGTTAAAGGCTAGACAGCATTGTTTCTTAAAGACGTTAATCAAACTCTTAAACTCTTACTGCTCACTACTAATGTTGTTCAGATCGTTCCCAATTGAGGGTGTCGCAGCTCACATCTGAGATGCGGCGAACAGCATTTCAAGGGTCTCCTGTCCCCTCCTCCCGCATCCTGGGGGTGGGCGGACAGAGTTGTACCGAAACGTACCTATAAAAGGCCCGGTCGAGAACTGCTCCCTGAGTTCATTTGTCTCCTATATTTATACCTGAAATTATTTAACTAACACGTATATTTTTCAATTACAAACGCATGACATTAATATGTGACAGCATGTTACGTGACCACTGTCATTGTTTACCAATTGTAAATTCATATTTAACTTGTTAACATTCCAATAGCCATTATTTTGAAATTCCAAATGTTGACCTGTCAATCATACAGCGATGGCGGGATAAGGCCGAATTCTTATTTCTATGCACCCAAATGACATTTTCCACACCAAGACAATCCTTCCATCTATCGATCTATCTATCTATCTATCCTCCACTTTTCTACCCCCTCCTACGAGGTACTATGGTACAATAAAACCTTCTTTTTTTTCAGCCCCCCCTTACTTAAGTAGAACATCCATAGAGAAAATGCGGTATTTTGGTGAACACAGAATGAAAGAAATATTCAGTATAAATGTGATGTTATGGTGAAAGAAATAATAAAGTACGACTGTGTCAGCAAATGAGACTAGCTAAGTTTAAAGTTAAGATACAGAAGACCAATACCTTCCCCATTCCCCCCTTTTTGACCTTGTGGCACATTTCTTTTTTTAATTTCTACTAATTTTTCAAAAATAAATAAGGACGGGCTAAAACTAACATAAGTGTACTTGTGTTAGTCTAATAAAGCCTTAGAAAAAGTAACAAGTCTTGCCTTTTCACTACAATACCTAAAAATGTAGATTTGCCTGTCAGTGAATCCAGAAAACCGTACTTGGAAAGCTTTGAACCAATTTAAACTAAACCTAAGAGATATGTGTTCTTTGGGTCAGTATATTGCAGCCGAAGAAGCAGTGTCTAATCGAGGAAGCAGATCAGCTACCAGGGATTCTAACCTTTCTATACCAGAAATAGAATCATACCTATATGAGATGAAAGGACTCAACCGTAAATGCTCATGGAGTATGCATGTATCCTTTTGTTACCTCATAAAAACATGTGGACCAATCAGAGAAATGTATTCTGATCCACATCCCTATGGATAATTCAAGACCAAATTGGAATAAGAACCAAGATCAAAAATATTTCTGCATTTTTCCAAGTCCACTTTCGACCTTCCCGTTTTTGAAAGAATTTATTAATTATCTTTAAACCGTCTCTCTTTGAGAAGTTTACTAGCATGTCACCTCTCTCATTTCTCGGTCCTATTCCATATTTTCCTACACTAGATTATCCAACTTTCCCTTGACCTACCTTAGCATTAAAGTCACCCATGAGAATTGTGTAGACCTGGATTACCTTTAGTGTGTATATTTTGCTTAATCTAACTGTTATGATTAAACAAAGCAAAAAGAAATGATAACATCAAGATAGGTTGACCTAACTAACCTAATCTTGTCCTGCTTGAAATACACATTGAGATGCACAGAACACTTGGGAGACTTGCTCTCTTTGAATATCCAACATAATTGGTAAATATTTTGGCACAAAATTAACTGATGAGAATGAGAACAAACAAAAGAATAATACCCCTTACCTGCAAACCCGTTTCCATTTGAAGACGCTTCAAGTGTCTTTCATCTTCAATGACGTTTAACATTTTGTTTGATTCTTGCAACCGTTTCAATTCACTAAGAACAAAAGTGACTTTAGAGTGACATTTCTTGATTAGATGGGTTATTTGTTGTAGGTTCTCCTCATAAAATATTTTCTGTTTTTTGCTGTAGAAAATAAAACAAAATATCATCTCCTAATGGATTTATAATTTAGTTGGTCTGTAGCATTTTTACTGCAAATGGCATCACAAAACTATAAGCAACTTGATTCGAAGTAGAAACTATTTGCTGAAATACTCAACTACAAATAAACACAGAGATGTAGTCCATAGAGGTGTGTGTTTCAACTAAACAATATCTTTTTCTTTTTCCTTTTTATATTCTGTTTTCAGCAAATTTATACTTCTACGTGGGTAACTGTATTAAGAAAAAATAATACTCAAACATAAATACATTTTTAAATCTGTATATCATAAAACCATGTCATTTTCTAACCTTCAGTATTGAGTATTGATTCTGAAGTAAAACAGAATGGAACAGGATTCTTAACTCCACTAGAAATCACACAGAGAGTGCATGCCTCTGTCAACGTCTTTGTCACTAAAAACCTAATGAAGATCGGTTCATATATGGCTATGATGCAGGGGAAGTAAGTGTATAAATTCATGGATCTGACCAAAGAATACGTTCTTCCTTTGCCCATGGTCTACCTTTCCACAAAATATCATTGAAATACAGGTATTGGAGATATTGTGTGAACAACCATGAGTGAATACATAAATGTACTAATTCTTTCTTACCTCATGGCCTACCCTTCCAGAGAATTTCATCCAAATGCATTGTGAACTTCTGGAGATAGTGTGTGACATATATATACGATGCAGGTAGAGTAACTGTAAACAATTATTGGATCCACCCAAGAATGTATTCAGTTATTCCTTAGGCCATTGGTCTACCTTTATTTCATTGAAATTTATGGAGAACCTTTGGAGATATTGTGTGGACAGACAAACAGATAGACAGATAGACACAAGTGAATGCATATACCTCTTCTAAATTTAATGGCAGAGGTAAATGAAACAGAATGATAGAGGAGTAATCAGATTCCCTGAAGTATACCCAGTAACACCAATACTAATCAAATTTCATTATATTAAATGTAAGAAAGATGTTTCATTTTAATTAACTAATGATTTATAATTCGGATTAGAGTACTTTTCATGCTTAATTGGGAGAAAAAGGGAAAAGGTTTAAACTTACCTGTTTTCTATTGTCAAATGCATGGAATCAACGCTGTTCTTTTTACTATGATTGAAATCTTCTAATGAGTTGAATTCCTGCTCTAGTTTTAGGCTTTCCTGCTCAAGCCCTAATATCTTGGTAAACAAATTATTTTTCTGTAATCACAAATATATTCGTTGAAGACATAGGACAAACAAAACACAATGAAGGATAAACTTGTGTTTGTAATGAAAGTATTTCTATCTGGTAGAAGAGTCAGTGTTTAATTCCTCAGTCCTGAAAAATGCATCAGTCAAAAAGGAAATTGAAGGCTCAATCAGCAAGCTCAGGCTGTACGGAGATGTATCGTTTTATGTCAGTGGACAAAAAACATAAGGGGCAGCTACTCCCACTTGGTGAATTACAAAATACGTATTCTGAAGAAAAATTGTTTTAATTATTAATTTCCATTTTCGGTATCATGTTATTTCATTATGCAAGCATGAGTAGGTCTTCCTGAAGCTCTAAATATCAGCTGTAAACAATTTATTATGAAATTTACTTTGCTTAGTCAATACAATGCATTACATAATGGGAAGTAATGTTCCTTTGGGAAGATGTACAGTCACGCTACCTGATGTGAGTATTTATTTGGTTAAATGCATTAGGTAATGTAAAGAAGCTATTTCCAATGGGTGCGGGCGAAAGTTGAGCTGACGTGGAGGGGGCGATAAATTTGGAAAAACCAGATTGAGAAAGTGTATTACATAGTTGGTAACCTTCTGGGAATTTCGAACCAAAGCCTTTATTCAATCCATCGGGGTAAATTGTTCTTATTCCACTGTCCACGCCAGAGGATATCTCGTATAAGACTCATGGAACATATGGCCGAGTGAATAAAAGCGTTGGTTAAGCATATCTAGTAACCTGCTTGGAAGTCACAAGTTCAATCCCTGGTTAGTGCAGAAAAGTCATATACTCTGGTTCGGGCAGAAAGACGGCATCGCAAGTATGAATTAAGTAAGAAGAATTAACTGATATGAGATATCCCCTGGTATGAACAGTGGAATGAGAACAATCTACTCCCATGTATAGAATAAAGCATTCAGTTGGAAGATTAAAGTAGCATCAAGACACTGACAGTTCTACTCTGTATAAATACATTTGTCACTACATTTGCTAAAACCATATATGAAAAAAAAGCAGATACAATAACAATTGCCTTATTTCTACTTCTAACAAATAACATTCTCTTCCTTCTTATAGCGTGAAATCAGCCCGTCAGTGACTACAACACAATATAAAACAATGACCATATCATGCTACCAATGTGAGCAAAATCAACTTATAACATGATGAATTCATTTTTGCCTTTTTTAATAAGAATTTATAAATCATTGTCTCATTCTTCCTGATTTAATAATCAAATTAATCCAATTTGTTACTCTGAATTGCAAAACATTCACTTATTTCTTGTACTGAAAGAAATGTTATGAATTGAAAGAAACTATCCACACATAATAATTAGCAATGTTCAGATGTCTTCTGTCACGTTAAGGGATGCAACTGATGTAGTAAAATAGAATTGCATTCATGTTCTAATGAAGTAGTAAAAATGCTGAATTTAAAGAATAATATAAAAATATAAAAAGTAATAAAAACAAAAAATAATAAAATTCCGTTTGTGGTCAACAGAACGCTATTCTCCAAGCTCACTGCAATGCACATCTCTAATATACGTATATAAAATGCAATGTGTATATCCATATATTTCATATATGCCGGCATAAACTAGTTTATTATAAATTGCTTATAATATGAAGGCAGGAGAAATTGCATCAGTTAACGAACGAAGTGAAATGTTGCTTTTGGATGAGCAGTAGAGTTTTAAAATCATTTGTAATGTTTTTATATTCTATTCGTCCATGTATTGCATTTCGTGATTTAAACGTAGATAAAAGGCAAGCAACTTGTCCGATCGTACCAGAATCTTAGACGAGGCCTCGATTTGATAACGGAAGTGACCAGGTGAAGTCTCGTTTTCGGTAGCTACGGTCACTCGCTTGACCATGAGCCATCAACCTAAACAGACGTCTCTTTGTTTCTCTCTTCTTTTCTTACACAGCTAAATACGGTCAAAAACCAAATGCGTTTTTAACCAACACAAGCTAACAAAACCAACAAAAGCCAAAGTAACATCCTTTAACATTTCAATTTATGGTGTATATAAACACATTGATGCAGAACTACCACTTCATTTTGACTAAATAATTAATAAAATGCAAAAAGAAATATAAATGTTAAAAAAAACTACCACAAAGCTGAAAATAAACTATTTCCTAGAAGATACCAAATGCTTTTCTTACCATGTTCTTGCCTAGATTTTCTAGTTATTTATTTAATTAGTCACCCTTGCCTCTGTATTTACTTTTCTTTCCTATGACATTGGGTGGCACTAGTCTTCATACCCACCCACTCTCTCTGTCTGTAAATATATACTTCTCATTATGTCAATATTCACAGTTTTGAACATTGTGAATAGATATGTGGCCCTCAAAAAAGTATGGCCAGTCTCAGTGGGGTCAGTTGACCCGGGGTAGTACCTCCCCATTGCAAAGGGAGGGTTGTGGGTTGTCCTGGCGCCTTCGTAACACTATTTGTGGAGACTGGGTAATGTTTGGTCTTGCCCACACGCTTACGTGTGGGCCACCACATATATCTGACCATGTGTCAAATTTGCCCTCGTGAGGAGACAAATAAATCTCATACATGCTGATTGATAAAGCTATTTTACTCGTCTTAGAGGTGTTCTTGATTAAAGAAGTTTATTTTGTCAGATAGTGAAAGAGATAAAAATAATGGATATGAATAATCTTTGATGCATAAAAGACACATAGTTACAAGGTAGCAATTATTAAAGCATTAGTTAATACACGTGAAAAGATTTCAAGGCCAATTGGCACCCCGTGGGAATTTTCTGTTAAAGTTTGAAAATATGCATTTTTGGAAAGCTTATCTAATGTAGATTGAGAAGAAAATATGGTTACAATTTACATTTTTTTCATTCCATCTTGATCACGTGACTGGTGTGTATTTTACAGACTTGGGATATCCTGACGGAAGGTAACTTTTCAGTGAACAAAACTCAAGCACCATTTTCAGCACTCGGAACCGATCATGCATTAGAGCAAGAAACCAAGAAAATGAAAGTTGTGGGTGGAATTCGTGGCATTGCTAATAAAACTCAGACACTTGAAAATCATTTCCTTGTTTCGCCGATCTTGAATAATATCACAGAGATATTTTGCAATGAATTTGCTATCCAGAAGAATGAAAGAAAAGACCATTATCAGCTTCACGGTTAAACTAATATGCGATACAAAAATAATGTAAATAAATCGATTGATGTCTACAATAATCCCGATATTAACTTTGGTCCCTCCTCGGATGTCATTTACAAAGGTTGTTTTACCAGCAAACAATGCAAATCTGTTTCTCTTCCATGAAGAAGTCGGAAGAGACATGTATAATACATTCAAATCAGAAAGATTAGAAGGAGAAAAATCTGTTTGGGACCCACTGATGGAGAAAATAAAAGTTTTCTGAAACAGCGAAGTCATTCAAAATGAAGATCGATGATAAGTTTGTACAACTGAAAGAAGAGAGACAGTAAATTACCTAAATTCCTCTCTGTAGAATACACACTAGTCGCGTGACTTGATTTATTATGATACAAATAAGGTTCTCTTATAGATAAATACCACTGTACCAAGTTCCATGTCCATTGCACCTTTGGGTGCTGAGATATAAGCATAAGTGTGAAATACACACTAGTCACGTGATCAAGATGGAATAAAACAAATTGTAACCATATTTTTTTTTTCAATCTACATTAGATGAGCTTTCCAAAAATGCATAGTTTCAAACTTTGGCAAAAGATTCCCTCGTCACTGTACTAATATATTTGAATTTCTACGAAACGATTTTTAAAGAAAAAGAAAATAGTGAATTTGTTTCAGTTGAAGTCTCAAATGGTGGGTAGTGTAATGTTCTTGTTGTGTTTAAGTGCTTCTGTTGTTCTTTCTGTGGTAACTGTGTGAGATTAGAATGCGTTTGATTCGTAATCGTGTTTTAAGCGTGTTAAGAAAGGGTGTAACGAAAGACACATGTTGATCAGAGCTATGCCTGTGTTGGGCTGAGCCTTCCCCGTTCCTACTTCCGGTCTGCGCTTTCTGGGACCGGAAATGGAATAGGGGCTGCTGGGTGCTTGCTTCGGCATGTTTATTGATTTAACATAACATACATATGTATAAACATTATAGGTAGGTGGTATTTTTATCAGCAACATATTTTCCCCTGAGTGGAAGAGTCCTGTGTTACGTACAGCGAACCAAGAAAATCACACTGTTCATTATTAGAGAAAATATTTTTACCATATTTTTTATTTCCTCCTGAAGTTTCTTCACCTCACTTTTCTGCCGTTTACTACACTTCAATTCATGCACCAGTTCGTCCCTTTCATCTTGACTCTGAGCAAATGAAAGTTTATGAAACATCCAAATAATAAACATGTTTTCATTTAGAAGTACATTTAATTTCTTACTCCACACTTTTAATAATGCATTTTCAAATAAGTTTTCAAGAGGAAAATAATGAAATAAGTCAAAAATACAACAAAAGAAGTGATATCTTTCTTTATAAGTAATACTGAAAATATTATTTTCACTTTAAGTGACTAAGCCGTGGATGTTAGGAATTGTAATGGCTGCTTAACTAATGTTCACCACAATAAATCATATTTTTTACCTAACAACAAATTACATTCAAATGGTTCTTAGGACGATTGAACTCCTTCTTGTTATTTGTGTTGTAAACACGACGTTTCGGCCGATTCATTCTTCGGCCTTCTTCAGGTGTAAAATTCGAGTGTGATGGGTTAAACAGAAATTATGTTTAAAGGGGGTAGCCCTTATAGCGCATGGCCCGGAAGGAGTTCATTCGTCTGAAGAACCATTTGAATATTAATGAGCCTTCTCAAAACTATAGAAAATATCCTTAACAAATTACATTCTTGTTAAGATAATTATGAGTGAATAATTAAGCACATAAACTATTAGCTAGGGGGACTTTGGTTTGCGTTATTGGGCATAGTGTAGAGATCAGTCTCCTCCAAGAAGGATTAATGGGGTCCAGGGGCGGACTGAGTGGTTAGGCAAACTGGCAGGGGTTACGGTACTTTCATAGCCGGCAAATTCATAGCAGGCAATTTCACAGCGAAAATGGCTATTTCTTAGCCACTTTTTATAGCCGAAACGAAACGATAAAAACATCATTCACCTGATGTCGCTAAACTATGAAAAAGTTAAGACGTTGTCTGTCATGTTAACAAAGCAAGCAAGATGAATTCATTTTCATCTGGTCTCGCTAATCTATGGGACTCATAAGTAAAAGTAAATAATTTAATTTTGACAATGTTATTCAGAGCTATTGAGGGCAATAAGTAAAATAAAATCTTTTTAAATAAAGTTGTGTAGTAATTATCACTGAAAAAAAAACATAAAAATTAAATCTATTTTCGATAACATCTGGGCGTTACGGCACTTTGGTAGCTGGAAAGTTAATCGCCTGGAGAAATGGCTATTTCCTAGCCACTTTTTATGGCGTCATTATACCACCATCTGGCAGTACCCGAGAGCCCAAAGCACGAAGAGGCCCAAGTTGTATGGAATGGATGATAAGATGGGATGGGTTAAGGGCCAATAATCCTGTCAGTCCGCTCCTGATGGGATCGCCACGGGGGGCTCTATAACTGATCCCCAGTTGCTTATATCACCTGGTATACTCAGTTGGTCACCCATCCAGGCTCGACATCGCTTAACTGCGATGATCGTACACGAACCGATGTATCCAACGCGATTTAGCCGTAACATAAACTATTAGTATACATATTCTTATTAGCAAATATTTTCAAAATGGTTCTCTCACCAGTAATTGCAAATAGTTTGATCTGCTTCTGCGATTGTCCAATGTCACTCTCAATATCATCAATTCTCTTTCATTGTCCTCTGTTCGTTGTTTACCGTCTACAATGCCTTTGTCCATTACATGGTAGCTCTTCTTAGCTTTCTCCATTGCATTGCTAAAACACAATCAAATTTTAAAAGAATTTCAGTAAATACTGAACTTATTATACAAAGGATTGTTTATTTTAATAAGTGGTATTCCACAAGCCTTTTTTGCCTCAAAGCTAAAGTATATTCTTTGTAGACTAGGTTTGTATCTCCGATTAAAAAATCGGTGTCTTTATATCATATTTCTGTTTTCTCATATAAAAATGTATGATGTCTGAGAATTTGATTTATTTTATGGGGAGAGATAATCGCAGCTTTTGTTTAGAGCAATCATATAATATATAAATAATGCAACCAATAGAAAATAATAAGTTTGAATTTATTGAAATTTGTTCTCTCATAAGACTGAGAATTTTAAAAGGATTTTAAAAGGATAACGCTGGTGTCTTTGCAATGGTATTTTCTACAGGTGTACTAACCTCTGTCACGTCTTACCGGAAAACTTTTCTCGTCCCTCCTTCTTGTGTCTGCTCTTTTCCTCTTTTTTCGCAGTAAGAAAAGAGCAGACACAAGATAGAGGGACGAGATAGAAAGGTTTTCCGGTAAGACGTGACAGAGGTTAGTACAAGGTGGTCGTCATGCAAGACCACGTTATATTGGTGGACACCTGTAGAAAATATCATTGCAAAGACACCGGCGTTATCCTTTTAAAATCCGTAGTTCGCGATACAAGATGGTGAATGATGGACCCCGACATTTTTACCTATATTATTGCCCCACATGTCCAAAAAACCCGAATAAAAACGGAATTCCCCATTGAACACGTAAGCCCGATATTTCGGGCTGAGAGCTATTAAGCCCATTTGATGACAGAGGTGACACAAGTCCCACTAAGAAATATATTCGGCAAACCAACTGTAAAAATGAAATGAATTAGACAAAAACATTTCAGTAGTCAATGAACGAAACTTTTTTGTTTTTTCATTAATTTTAGCTTTTCCACTCAAGAGCTCAGGCATACCGGTACAGGGTGTCAGAAGCCGAGGGTTCAAAGGCTATGCAGAAAGCCCACATATACTGGCCTCTACCTCAAATTTAACTCAAACTGTGTGAAAAAGGGCCTTGTTAACTGTTTAAAAATCCGAGCAGCGACCATTAGTAGTACCCCAAAAATAGAGGAAAAAGAATTGGCAAACCTCACGCAGATGGTTACCCACCCCATAATGTTGCCAGTGACATCAATGTAAGGGGGACGGCCAAGGACAACACAAAAGTTCCAACGGAACTAGATAAAGTGCTGATAAAGTGGTTTAAGCTTCGTGTTAGTGAAGGTGTTGAACTATTAGGAAATAAGTTGAAAGAACAAGCAAAAGTGTTTCATGAAGAACTAGGACTACATTTAATTTTTCTTTTCCCTTTTCAATCTATTATTTACATGATATTTTAAAGGTATGATGAAGTGGTTAGCTATTGTTTAGAAGTAATCCCACTGTGATTCAGCATTTTCATTAATTCAGAATTCCTCAGGTCCAATGGTGCAGTAAAGGTCTACTGTATACTTTAAATGGTGCGGAAGTTCAGCTTACTGAGGGCACCAGGACCCCTAGGGCCAGCCCTGCCATGGCAAATAATGTGGCAAACTGGAGCCTCAAATTCAAATGATACTTACAATGCCAGATTGAATTCGTGACTAACAGTATCGAGCTCATTTTCAAGCTCATACTTTTCCTTATTGAATATTTTGAAGGCTTCTTCGTACTTGGATTCTGTTTCTGCCTGCTTCTTTAGAGTCTCACTCATCATCTGCTCTGCCTATAGATTTTAAAATCAAGACAATATCACATTTGATAAGATAACAATATTTCAAGCAAACCTTTTTATATTTGCTAGTCCCAAACTTTAAAGATGGCCAAGATAAACCTTTATAAATAAAAAAGAAAATGCATATTAAAACTTAATACTTATTGTTCACATTTAGGCACAAACTTGTAAGATAACACACTTCTATCTTTTATATAAATGTTATAATTACTACTATTTTGAAATCTCCATAGACTTTTAATCTTTCAAGAGCAATTTGAGAGGAGAGTGGTCCAATGGTCCAGAGAGCAATTGTAGCATAGCTGTCTTGATTATGTCCCTTTGGTGAAGCAATTTTGGAAGCAGGAAGAAAGGAACAGGCAGACCAATGGAACCAAAACAATTTAACAAAGAGCAGAACATTAGATAGGAGCATTTGATAGCCAGAATTTTTGAATCTAGCAATTGAGTAAAAGACTAGATGATCATGTAAGTCTGTGAAAATATATTGTATGAGTAGTTATTGGCATAGATTACAATTACAGACAATCAATGATGCCAGCACAATCACCAAGTAGACCTTTCTCTTTGTGTCTTTCATTAACATTTAGGTCTTATTATTAATGTTTATTCTTATTAATGTTTAATTTGTGTAATTTGCTATGTAACCATTTATCACTGTTGTTTATATTTATTGAGAGAATTTGTGTTTATTACCCATTAATACAATCTGTAGAATTATTTTCTAGGGATTGCTTAATTATAGGAAAATTGATTATCTATATTATTATTCTGCTTGTTCTTACCTGCATTCAAATATTATGCTTTCAGTAGTAACAGAAGGGAAAGGTTAGGCAGTTTAATAAGAGGGTAGGAATAGAAAGGGCAGAAAAGAAAGTTACATAGTTTAATAAGGGGTAGGAATATTCTCGTATATGAAACTAATCTTTGTTTGGATGGATGGACAACAAAAATTGGAAGTGGTATGGGAGAGAATGAGAAGATACAGGCAAATGGTGAGGGTTCATATCTTAACAATACTTTGCGTTAATCTTTCTAATTACTGACGCAGCTTTAGGTATACAGTTAGCAAAGCAACAGGCATTTATTAGTCTTTATAAATTAAGATTGATGAGATTTATAGAGTAGACTCTCAGGGTACAGTACTGAATTCAATATTATCAGCAAGTTAGAACTGTAGTGATAGCTTATAGTAAGTTGATTGAATTTAAGCCATATAGAAACAAAATTATATTACCTCATTGAGAGCATTTTGAATTTCATCAATTTTCTGATTTTCTAGGAGCATTTTGTCTTGCACCATTGGACTAAATAAAGAAACAAGGATATAATTAGTAATTCATTTTTCTTATAATGAATACTTTTTGCTTGTTAATATGTAACTGCATTTTTAAAATTCTGTTTATCTTTTTGAGATCACAAAAAACAAATATAAACAATTTATTTCCATTATACAAGGATATAATACTCAATAGTTCTTGAATGTTAATTAAATCTCTTTCAGTAATTTAGTAAAAATGGTCATTAGCCACAGGTATGTGGGGGTTTTTCAGACATGTACAGTTTATGAAAAGCTGTACATGTTTGAAAATTAGTGGGAAAACTAATTTGTTAATTTCAAATTACTTTTCACTCATATTTTAATAAGAAGAATGAAAAGTAATTTGAAATTATAATTTATAACTTAAATTTATAACAATATTTCATTTTGATTATTGTTAACAAAAGTTTTGAAAATTTTGAATTTATAATTTTAAAATTAGTCTAAAAACATCAAAAATTGAAAAGGAAAGCTTTTATCACTCATTCAGTTTTTAGTGACAACGGCATTGACCGAGGTATGCACTCTCTGGGTGCCTTCTAGTTTGAACATGTATTTCACAAGAGAATACAACTTACATGTGTTCATTCTTGATAGCAATGTCTTTTTTCAATTGCAAGTTGAGATGTTGAGCTGATTGTAGTTGATACTGGCAACGTACATGCATATGATTCAAACCTCTAACTTTCTTCAAAAGTTTATGGTTCTTGTGTTCGAATAATTCATGTTCTGAAATCAGAAAAATCATCAAGCACTTTTCACTTTGGCACTGAATTCATAAGACTCTGAAAATGCAAATGCTTACACTAAAATTAAGAAGGAGTTATATTAAATACTAGCAGAAGTGCCCAGCCTGGCCCGGTTTTCCAAATATCCCAAAATACAATACAATCAGATGAGTTCACTTTGTATCAATTGCTTTAAAAAGATGCTGACAATCTTCAGTTGGTCCAGGAATGTTGATTCTATCAGAACTGTTGCTTCCAAGCAATTAAGTAGTTATTTTTTACCGTTATAAAGATTTTCAAAAACATAAACATAAATAAACAAATATGCTACCTAAAACGAAATTTTATTCTTACAATTTGTATTAATCTTCTGGGAAAAAATCCTTTTTTTTTTTCAAAATACTGTACTAATTTAAATAATTACTGTATGTGAATTCTTTTTAATCGAGAACTTTTTTCAATGTCATTTATTCTGATTCATGCCTTACTGCAAAGTGAATGCAGATTATCTCAGTCAGAGTTTGAACTCGGCTTCCTGATTCTGTTTTCTGTGCTGCTAATTGCTTGGCCACGAGCATCTCAGTGGATATTTTTTAGAAATAAATAAATGTTTCCAAAGATGTGTACAATTAGTGCGCTTCCAGTTTATGTGGTGTTGCTTAAATGCCCCTTTTTGCAGTTTGGCTGGAAATAGCAGTTTTGACCCTAAATTGACCTGTGGCCGGGGTCATTGTCACCTATCCCATGTTCATCTTCGATTCAAGTTAGCCTTGTAGACTGATACATATAATAAATAGATCTATACAACTACTGCTCTGAAAACAGCAGAAGTGCCTCAAACAAAGCCTTCATCAGATGAAAAGCATGATTTCAGGACAAGAGCATCACTACCACTAACCCAGGGCGCCCCATCAGCACCTCAGTATACAATCAGGATTTGTTGGTTCTCCGTCACAGTGTGGGATGCAGCCTCTGCCCAATCTTTGAACCTCTTGATATATATACATTATAAACATTCATTTGCATTAAATAGTTGTGCTTAGATTATATACCAAACATATGATGTTTTTTACATCAATAATCTTACCCTTCTGCACTCCAGCTTTTAAATCAATGATCTTTTGTCGAGACATTTCATCAACTTTTGAAGAAAGCTGTGATTCAAGGACTTTCTCAGAGTACAATTTGGCTTCTGTTTTCTGACAATCATCATGCAACCATGCTAATAGCAACATCACTTCCTTGACTACTGCTTTCAGCTGAGCATCGTTGTTGTAGTCCCTCAGGGATTCAACACTTGTTAAAGGTACTTCAAAATAAAATAAAAATGATCAATTTAAATTCAAAAGGAGAAAACCAAAAGCCAAAACAAATATATAATTACTAGATATCTGTATCATAGGACATTCCAGGGATGTATTTTAGGAGCTTAAAAAATATAATTACAAGACTTTTATATCATAGTGCTATATTTAGAGTCTTATTACTGAACTCTATGTATAGCTTTCCTGACTATTGGTTCCCATGTGGTATTAATGTCTATACTAGGCTTGCTGATAATATTACTTGATTGTATCATATATACTGAGTTTTTCAGCTTACATATTTTTCAATGTAATTGTTTGTTTTTCTTCCATGTGACCTGACTTTCTTACTTAATCAGTG
Organism: Architeuthis dux; assembly: GCA_006491835.1. Lineage (NCBI taxonomy): Eukaryota > Metazoa > Mollusca > Cephalopoda > Oegopsida > Architeuthidae > Architeuthis > Architeuthis dux. Next base: position 943,125 of record VCCN01001947.1, read on the forward strand.
CCTGACAAAATCCCTTTCCTGTGATTTCCTTTGATCAAAGTAGGTATTTATCCACCTCTTCACTTAATTTAAAAAGAAGAAGCCAAAAAGCAAATGGTGCTTATGCCTTAAGAAACTTTTGTGAGCAACAATACTTGGTTAAAATACATTGAATATATTATTAAGCTTATTGAGTAATTTTATTTTAGTTGGTCTACATTTAATATTCAACAAAAAAGAAATCAAAATCATATTAGAGATGGAAATTGTTGTACTTTTGAATGTGCATATAGGCATTAAAATAACTTCTAACATCATCATGAATCTTATTTAGTGAATTTTACTTTGCTTGATTCATGTTGAACATTTCAGAAATATGAAATAATAAAATACATCATCAAAGTAAAAAGAAAATAAGTAGAAATGGGAAAATGTCCAATTTTTTAACTGAAATTCTGAGATGAGCTATTGTCATTTTTGGATGAGCATCTTTATCTTCATTTTTTTCCTTATATTTTAATCAGTGAATTCTCTCACCTTCAAATATATGTTGCATCTAGAAACCTCTAGGGAGTTTCAAACAGAACCCTTTTAATTTGTTTTTATACCTTGTTTTGTCACATTCAGTATCATTCTTAAAAATTGAACTCACAGCTCCTCTTTTACCAGTCTTTTGTCAGATGATCCCTTTTACAAGTTACAAGACCTATCCACAAGGTGGTCTGTTCTCTCATTGTTACTTTAGGGCTTGTATTTACATTTTACATTTGTACATTTTAATCTTAACAGCTCAGTCTAGTTCAACTTTCTGCTTTGATTTTTGATATATAGATAAAAATGAAAGAAACTGCTAATGTGCCAAAAATAAGTGAGAGTAAGTGCCAAGTGGAAGATTTGTCCATGGGAGCTGAGTGGAAATATAGAATGTACCAATGGGAGTCTTATTTGGTGTTTGTGATTAAAATTACATTTTTTTTAAGATATACTCTTCTATTTCAGTAGGCTTTGATCAGTTTTATTGACCTTATGCTGAAAGAAACCCCAAATAAGACTCCCATTGCTACATTATGCATCTCTGGTTGGCAAAATCCTCTCCGTTCGGTAAATCCTCTCCGCTCGGCAAATCACAGCATAAAATCATAAAATATAAGAGTATATATTTTTAAAAGTGTATTTTTAATCACAAACCACAAATAAGACTCCCGTTGGTACATTATATATCTACTCAGCTCTACTTGTCAAATCCTCTCCGCTCGGCAATTAGTCTAACCGGCGAAAAACCCTTCATATAACTGAAAAATATCCCAGAAGCTTCTTATTTATTAGTATTACACACACAAATATTATTTATATATTTGAGGAGGTCAAGTGTATATAAATGACAATTGAATAGGAATATGCTATAAAATTATTTTCCATTATATCTGGAAACATTCTTTACTTCTGGCATTGACTCTTCCACAAAAAGGGAAACAAATTTAATAAACTCTTCAATAATTGAAGAAAATAATTAATTCTCAAAGATCAGAAGCTCACCAAGATCGGTTGTCAACGGAACAATTGCACCTTCTTTATCTTTGGGATCAAAATCATAAATGGACAACTTTTGGTCAGCTGAAAAAAAAGGAAAATTAATATTTTTTAAATGTATTCTTACCCATTACCCAAAAATGTAAAAATAGGTTAAAATATATGAAATCTTTAAAATATAATTATTTTTTTTAATTACTGAGACACTATATCCAAGAGGTTCATGTTATAATAATGAATAACTAGCTGAACCTGTGGAAATTCAATGATTGTTGACAAAAGATATCATCATTACTCTTGCATATATATTTCTGCAATTAAAGTATATAATTTTGTTAAGGAAATTTATTACCTATGGGATGTATCTATATGAACTATAATAAATGAAACTAATATATTTGTTGTTATTATTATTATTGATTACTTTTGCTATCTGTCTTTATTCTTAAATCTTAAGTTTTAGGCTTCAGACTTGTGAGGGAGGAGTAATGTATAAATGACAGTTATAGTGGAGGTTGAGCCCCTTTTGCTCCCATATAAGCATAAGCATCTTCTTCCACTATTACCCTTGTTAAATACATTGCAAGGGTGGCGGGAAGGGAAAAGAGAAAGGATGAAAGATATGAGGAGAATGAGATAACAATCAGAAAGCATACATACAAACAAGTAGAATAATAGTATAATACTATTTTGAGTAGGATTTACTTGCACTCTCATTCAACATTCACCTGCATACTGTCCCTGGATCCACGCCTGTATGTGATTACTCATTTGATTGATTCAGTTCACTTGTCTTTTCAATTTGCTTACCATATTTTTCAATTTGCATGCCATATGTTTTAATTTAATTGCTTTACTTTTTAATTTGCCGGGAAAAGTATATTTGATGCAAATGACATTTTGACAAAATTTTACAAGTTTCTTTTAGTAATAATGTATTTTAAAAAATATTTTCACCTTCATAAAATTATATTTTTCAAGGATTCTTTAAAGATTATTTCATATTTGCCATATATAACAATGAAAAGTCAAAGAACCTTATCAAGTATAATTTGAGAAAAAGTCATTGTCAAATATAGTAAATCTTTATCATTAATAATTAATTAATTTGGTTCAATCTTTATAACTCTAAAAGTCTGATTTTCTTTATCTATATGCGACCTCTAAGTAGCCAAAACAGTGCATTGTAGCAAGAGGTTCTGGATTAAGGTACCCCTAATATGCGATAACTTAAAGAATGCAAAGAAAATCTGGGTGATTTGCAACTGAATAATAATAGTGTTGGGTCTGCATTTGTGCTGCCCCCTCTCTTTATTATAATGACTGATTAAATGTTAATTATAGTGTAATCTTGCACATTTATTTATTTATTTGCAAATGCTTAAAAAACATGGGTTGATTCTGGTGATATTTTAATAATTCTTTCTCAATGGGTGACCCAATGGGTCACAGGGTTGTCTAGTATACTCTAATAATCTACTTTGAAGTTGAGAGGGTCATCCAGCCAAGCAACATACATTGGTCTTTCTGCTCACTGTTTCAAACTACGCACTATTCCCAGTAAACAAAATCAGCTTTTGGTTTAAAAGAGCCATCATCAGGACATTCGGGTCCTTCGCTGACGCAAATGCAAGCGACGCACACCCGTTTTGATCTCTGAACCAGCAAGTCTTCGTCACACTGATCTCCTGATCATAGATATGGCAGCTGGGGGCTGGTCTCTTCTGCTTCGTACTTCTTCACAGGAACCATCAGATGAACCATTGAACGTGTTAGAGTTGTTGCTGTCATGATGAGTTCTGCTTTGGTCTAAAGGGGCAGGCTTTATTCCTTACTTTGACTGGAATTACTACTGAGCCTCCTTTCTCTTCGGCTCGATTTTGACGATCAGCACATTTATTGCTGCCACTACCAAGATTCTCTTTTTCTTCATCTCTGCTCTTCATCCTTTCTTGCTTATGAAGTCTATCTTCAATTTCGAGTAATTCCGTGCCACGTGGCCTAATCCATTGCACCGGTAGCAACGTAAACCTGTACGCGCACCTCGCGCACGACTGACACTCGCCTCCGCGGGACTAGAGCACCTGTAGCAGGTGGTACTTCTACGGCGAGTGCCGGCAGAGGCCATTTGCGCGTAGACCTTCACTGTTGAGCGGCTGCCACGATCGGTTCTCCAGGCGCCGTTTCGTCATTCATTATGGTCCGGGTTCATGGTCATTTCGTCCATTCGTGACGAGGCGCGAAGAAGCTGTTTCACGTGGGCCGGCAATCCGGTCACGAATGCACACATCAGGCCGCGATCCGAAATCCCTCCAAACAGCACTGCAAGCTTCGGCAGTTCTGCGAGGTACACATCCACAGTCTCGTTGGGATACAGGCGACGGGACACAAACTGTTCATAGGCCACGAACGAGTCTGTCACAAAAGCTGTTAGGAGGGCATCCCATATTCGTCCGACGTCGCCTTTATCCTCTGCACTCAGCTGGTAGATAGCGAATGCCCCACCGTTCAGGCGCAGCGGAAGGACCTTCTCGACCTTCTTCACCTAGCATAGGTCACACACAAGCGCAGCTTTCTCTAACCATCCCACCACCGCCGTCAAATTCGGGAATCAACTTTTTTCCCCATTCTGTGTGCCGAAATAGCTTGTAATGAAAGTGTACGTCAAAAGCTGCGCAAAGATGGGCTGGGGAAACACCGACACAGTTCGGTGCGAACAGACACTGGATAGCACATCAAATACTTTTTGTAGGAATGGTTGTAAGAGTAATATTAGTTAGGTTACTTAATCTACTTGTAGGGCAGGCTGGGCCTGATATTAGTGGTCTAAATTTAGGGTTTGGGATTTCGATGTATTCCGCTTTTTGTGTTTTAATTGCATTTGTAGATCGTAAGAATTGCTGGTTTTTAATCAAAATTAATTAAATTATCTTTTTCCTTAATTTTTTATCCTATTTGGTGCAGAACTTGTTAATTTGAGATACTGTTTCTTGTCTTTGTTTTCATCTGGTTGATAGTTAGATTGATCGTTTAGCATTTCTTTAGATAATATTCTCTGTCCATGATAACTACCACACTCCCTTTATCGGCTTCATTTATAATGATATTCTTATTATCTTGGATATATTTTAAAGCTTGTTTCTGTTTGGATGAAAGATTATTACGTACATTTGAATGTTCTTGTAACTCTAGATTCCATAGTTTTTCGAAGTAGGTGTCTAGATCTTTATTTCTTCCCTTGTAAGGACATAATTTAGATTTGTGCTTTACCAGGGAGTCGTCTCTGTTATCGGAGTCAAAAACTTTCCTATTAATCTAAATTTACGTTCGAATTCTTTAAGGTCTCCTTTTAATTCTGTTAAATTACTTTGTAGCAGGGTGTTATGTTATATGTATTGATAATTGATTCCAAAAATAATGATAGTATTAAACTTTCCTAACTACAATAAGTTATGGGCTGTTGTTAGATCGGGATGAGCAATGTACCTATTCGTCCCTAAAGGTGGAGTGGTAAGTAGGTCAAGGTACCAATGCCTGTCAGTGCGACACTGATGATAGCAGTCCCAATTCCTTTACTGACTGTGTAAGTAAGAAGGGAGGGGGTAACATATGATATGACAATGCGACACTGGTGAAGGAGCGAAAGAAGGTAAGAGTAGACGAATAGAGAAATAAACACGGTATGAATGAATACGAACGCACATATAAATACATCATAATAGAGGATATATTTATTAACTAGAAATACAATAGTAAGAAATGCTAAGTTTGTATGCGGTTTCTACTTGAGATTATGGATAGTTCTGAGGAGTAGAAAGAAGTGTTTGTATATCATATGTGTGGGAAAAGTATGTGAGAGTCTCTTGAGTGTATGTGAGAGTCTGTTGTATGTAATGGTCTGTGTAAATGTCATTGCACTTGCATCTGGTGATATTTGCGTTTTGGTTCTGCGTGCATGCATGTTTGTGTATGAGAAACATCAATCTTCGACAGGTGGTCGTAAGAAGATAAATACGGGTGTTCTGTCCCAGTAGGGTTGGTCACTTGCTTATATAGCAAGCAGTGTTGTTTTCCAATTGGTCGATTAGTTAAGATTCTGACCAATGACCAATCACCTGTCTCTTGTCCTGAGAGTCGAGCAATTACAGGATTGCGCAACATTGACAATTGTATGGAAGGTCAGAATTTGTATAATTGTTTGGAGGAAATGCTAGGTTCTGTTTAGTTGACAGAAATCTAGGGGATCCGACAACTTTTTGTTGGTTGAATTTAAGACTCAATTTAAGTACATTGATTTGATCATTAGTTAATTTGTACGATGACAGGTTAATTGTTTTAGGTTTTTCATCACTTAGGTTAATTCTCTTACCTGATGTGTGTTCCCTAAAAAGTAGTTCTCTTTTTTTCTGTTGTCTTTGGAATTTTCTGTTGCGGAAGTGTTGGCCGATATAAAGTGTAGGGTCCGTAACTCCAGAATATTGTTTACGTTCTTGTTTTGTAGTTCCTGTTTTGATTTGTATGTGTAATGTTTATGTATTTATGTATCTTTTCGTCTGTGTGTTTTATCTGTATGTTTTAATGTAAATAAACTAGCCGAAACGGAAGCTACCTGAGTGCCGGAAGTGAGCTGAGAATGGCCCTTTTTCCAGCGATACAGCATAGCAATCAGACATGTCTTTGTTTCTCTGTTCTTTTCATACACAACTAAATACGGTCAAAAACCTAACGGGTCTTCAACCAACACAGCTAACACAAACTAACAAACCAACAAAAAGCAAAAGACATAACAGTATCTACTATGATTTTGTTCGCAGCATCCGTGTATGAATTGGGACAGTTGTGTTTATCCTGTAGTCTAGTATTTTGTTGATTTTCACGGGCGTTGTTTTTATGTCTATCATTTCTATGTTGGGTTTGTCAATTACAT
>VCCN01001947.1:951785-964669 GCA_006491835.1 Architeuthis dux
TTTCCTGTCCTTGATAACGATGTCAGGTCTATTTGCTTTTATGTCCCTGTCAGTTTGGACGGGCATGTCCCAGAGGACATCGAGGAAGCTGTAGATCCTCTCCGTGATGATGGGGGTGGGGATCTTGTATGTTGTTGGTAGGCAGGTGATGGGCCTGTAGTTTTTCGGGTTCTGCGTCTCTTCCGTTGTAGGCCCACGTGAGGTCTTCGTGGATGCAGAGTAAGCTCTTGATCCAGAAATTAGTAATGTTTTCAATGTTCGGTCTTGTTAATGGCAGCAGTGGTCTCTGGGATGTGGATGTCCGACCATTTTTACGTTTCTATGTGTTTATAAAGGTCCTGTTGTTGTTGGATCCACGTAGCTCTTTCGTTATGTCTCTTGTTGCTTTCCCAGATTTCACTCCTGAACTCCTCAAGTAGGCGGTACGTAGACGTTTATCTTCTTCTTGGACAGCTCTCGGTAGAGTCTTTTGGTATCTTCTTTGAAGATCTTGTTTTGCTAAAACAACTTGCTTCATTGGCAAGTTTGATTGCTTCTTTGGTTTTGGGGTCCTTCTTGGCCTTTAGGATTGATGGTCGCTCTTCAAAGGGCTTTTCCTTTATGGTTTCTCATCTGTGTTGAATGCTTATGTCCTTCCTGAACTGCCCCTGCATGTTGGTGTACTACTGGGGGGGGGGCGGGGCAGTGATGGTAGTTTATACTTGTTCTTCATCGGTTGTTGGTGTCTCGTTTGGTCCATTGATAGGTTCATCTTTGTTAGTGTTGGAGGTGTTCTTCCTGGTGTTTTCTAGGATGTTCTCGAGGTCCAGGTCCGATATTCTCTTATTTTTAATGATGTCACGTCTGACATTGGCAAGTTTGTTGGCAACTAGAGTGTAGAATGTTCTCAGAAGAGACAAGTACTCCTTTTATATACAAACATTAATACCCCTTTATAAATACATACTGAGAAAGAAAACTAGATGTTAGGCCTGGTTGAAGGTCAACCCAAGAACTGTATATCAAGTGCCTCCAAAAAGAGGGCTGAGGACTCAGCTACCGGTCCTGCTCCATAGAAATTAAATTAAAAACAGAACAAACACACATACAAGAGAATGTATAACTTACCATTGCTTTCCGATGTGGAAGTGTCAGGCAACAGATAACTTTGTTCTTCAGGAGGGGTATCTATGTCCCCAACTTTCACAACTTTTAAGTCCATTAGCAAGGCCATTGTGTTAGTGAACAATCTACAAATGCACAGCAAGAGAAATAGAACAAAGAAACTGCCATTGAACCAACAATCTCCATCTATTGGTATACCACCATGCAATATCAATCCTTTATTCTTGTCTTTAACTATTATAACAGCTTTATGATTGCCTGGGGTTTTTTTTTGCTTCTGTTCTTTTCAAGTACAGCCTGCGCTGATTTTACGCCTGTTTAATTTACGCCGATTCACAATAATATCGATTTGAAATTTGCCCAAACTTCTTCTTGAAAAAACTTTCGTGAATACTACCGTAGTTCACAAGTGGGGCGACCGGCTTAATTTCGATCAATCGGAGCAAAGCTAAGCTTATAAGAGTCGCAATAACTGTCGTCGTTAAGATAACTGGTGGATTGATTGTGTGCCAATTTTGTTTATGCCGCCTCCTCTGGGAACAGATCCCCCGGTGTAAAATCAGGGCAACCTGTAATCACTTGTTCTTTCTCAATCCCAATATATAAGCTTTTATTTCAGTCCATTCATTTTCTAAGTATGTTCATATCAATTTATCTATTTCAGTTTATTTCTATCTAAGTATGTCTCTTTGCTTGTTTTAATCTATTCATGGATATCTATCTCTATCACATTCTGTTCATATCGATCTATTTATTTATCCATCTATCACATTCTGTTCATATCTATGTATCTACCTATGCCATTTTAGCATATCTATTTCAGTCTGTCTGTATCTATCTATCACTTTTAATCTGTACATATCTATATCTACTGGATGACTGTGGTAGTTCTGTGTTTGCCTCTTGCACACCTGTGATAAGTGTTTAACTTCAGTTAAAAGCTAGTATTTTAAATGTTGATTTTCAAAGCAGGCATGCCCTTTCCAGTTGGAAGATTGTCACAACATGATCTTCCTATCACACTTGCAGTCAGTACATCTGCTCTACCTAGATCAGTGTTTCTTAACCTTTTGGGAAAATTCTTTGTGAAAAATACTGATATACTTTAGGGCACCTACTACAATTTTTGTAATTTCTTTATTGTGTGATATTTAGTAAAAATACAATTACCTAATGGCTTTTATACCCACATGCAGTTAGTGAGTTAAGCATTAGTTACAATGGAAGCTATATAACATTAATAATTAACAGTATTGTATAATTAGGAATTAATCACTCAAGCCTTAACATGACTCAGTTTTGCGCCACAGAACCCTTTTCGCTATTCACACACATTCCAAAATGCCCCTTAATATATTCAAATTGCCCCCTTGTGAGGTATATGCCCCACATTCAAAATCTCAGTAGGTAGGACATCTCTTTGGGATATTGACAATATACCCACAATTGTCGAGGATGCAGGTGGCCAAACGTTTAACGGCACGGGAAATGGAATTGGGGAACAAAGTTCATAATCAAACTGGGAATTCCCTTGGGAAATCCACTTCTCCCCCCTAATAACCCACAATTGCTACAAACAATGATTGGGGCTCCATGGATTGTTCAAGAAATGGAGACAAAAATTATTGCATCATGTGTCATGTGACACGGAAATAGATAGATTCTAATTGATAGATAGATAGATAGATAGATAGATAGATAGATAGATAGATAGATAGATAGATACTGACAGTCAGAAAAACTCTTTGATCGTTAATAACTCTCCGCAAAATTATAGACAAGATATAGATACATTTATACTTAGTACTGATCAAATCTCTTTCCTTCTGACTTCCTATTTGTTGTAAGGATATGAAAATCATCCAGTCTTGGCAATAAAAACAAAAGATAACAACAAAAAAGAAAAAGAAAGTTGCTTGCTATATATTTTTTTATATACAAAAGCATATGCTTTGTGATACAGGAATCATAGATATTAATCTCCCCCAAAATATACTTTATCCGAATGTTAATTAATTTCTTTCCGGAAAAACAAAGGTCTTATGGATTGAAAGCACAAAAAATTAATAAAGAAAAACATTTTTTTTTTCTATTTTTTTAGAAATTTGGTATTATCCGAATTTTAATCAAACTTTTTTTTTCTCAGAAAGCTCTTATGGATTGAAAGCACAAAACATTACTAAAGAAAAACAAATTTTTTTTACTAATCTTTAGAAATTTGGTATTATCCGAATCTTAATCAAAAGTTTTTTTTCTCAGAAAGGTCTTATCGATTGAAAGTACAAACCATTACTAAAGAAAAACAATTTTTTTTTACTAATTTTTAGAAGATATTTTCTATAGTTTTGAGAAGGGTCATGAATATTGAAATGGTTCTTCGGACGATTGAACTCCTTCTTGTTATTTGTGCTGTAAATACGACGTTTCGGCCGATCCATTCTTCGGCCTTCTTCAGGTGTAAAATCCGAGTGTGATGGGTTAAACAGAAATTATGTTTAAAGGGGGGGTAGCCCTTATAGCGCATGGCCCGGGTGTTTCTGTGTCTTTGTCCTGTCGTGTTTAGATTTGTTGATAAGTGGAAGTGCGGATTTCAACCCGATGTGGCTTCCGAAGAATGGATCGGCCGAAACGTCGTCTGTTACACAAATAACAGGAAGGAGTTCAATCGTCCGAAGAATCATTTCAATAATTTTTAGAAATTTGATATTATCAAAATCTTATTCAAACGTTTTTAGGCACTACTTTAATCTGATGGTCCGCTTTGACGTGCGTATTACTAACACCAAAAGTGAGCATATGAATTATCTTCTGCTTGTTATGAATTTATTCCTTTTATGAATTCTGTTAATTACGTCGATTAGATTCACGATGAATTGTTGTGAAATGGGAAGAGTTAAATTCGCCGGATTCAAATTTGGGTGATGCAAGGGAATTGTTAAAAGTGTGGGATGAAAATCAGTTTGTTTCTTCGAGTGTTTTTAATTAATGCCTGGAGATTAAACTTTTAGAATATTTTTATTTTCAAAATGTTTTTTAAAAAAGCATGATTAAAATTTTTTAGACGCATTCATGCATCTCTATAAGACACTTTTCGGTCGGTCGGTCGGTCGGTCAGTTGGTCGGTTTCGATTACGTTAAAGAACAGAAAGAGGAAGAAAGGGGGTGATTTATTTACCAGCTGCGTGTGATGTTACTAAGAGAACATTTATTTAATCAATTCTCAAAATAAAAAATAGATGACATATCAAGTATTATTTTTACAGTGTTGCCAAGTGTCGTTTATTAATAGCTAAAACTATCTTCACAAATGGCTAAAATCGGCTAAATTTTCCAATTTACAGCTAACTTTATAGATAAAAATGTTATATATACTCATTTAAAGCCCACTTATCAAATAAAATAACCATACACTAAGACTCCAGAACAAATTATTGATAAAAATTGTACATTTACGTTTATTTAAACTTACTAATTGGGTTTTTTTAAGCCAGATTTTAGCCTATTGTAGATTTTCATCGGCTAAATTTAGAAAAAATCAGCCGGATCTAGCCGAAGAATGGCTAATTTGGCAACCCTGGTTATCTCTATAAGACACTTTTCGGTTGGTCGGTACCGATTATGTTAAATATCAATTTTCTCAGCCATATCATTTTGGATTGATATGAAACTTTACCCAGCCCTTCGGGTGAACGATCCTCATCTTCCTCTCATCCTCTTTCTCCTCCTTCTCCTCCTGCTACTACTACCACAACTAGTAATGCTAAATATCAATTTTCTCAACCATTTCATGTTGGATTGGTATGAAACTTGGTCCTCGCCTTCCTCTTCCTCCTCCTCGTTCTCCTAGTCCTGCTACTACTACCACAACTAGTAATACTGCTACTACTACTACTACTACTAGTAGTAGTAGTACTACTTCATTTATAATTTCTTTGAAATAGGGACGTAAGGATGGTGAACGCATCACTGAACTTATGATGCTTGTTTAATTTTAAAACGATGTTTTAAAAATCAAGTCCCAAAAAAGAATATATAATTCTTTTAAAAGATGTGTAAAAAAACAGGTCTGGTTAGCCACTCAATAGAAACCGTCACGTGAGCAACGTCTTTTGGCAACATGCCATGTTGGGAGTGGTCGATTAAAAAATTGGGAAAAGGGGTGATCAATGAATAAGTTACTTCTCCTTTTTGTTTGACAATGATCACTAAAAAGTCTGAATTTTCAAAAGAAAACAAGCAGACATAAACTAAGAGATCAATTTAGCATAAACCTACATTGTAAGTTGATTAACACACACACTAAAAACCTATTGGGGGATTTAAAAAACAAAACGTTTTTTGTAGACATAATAAGGAGTAAATGTTTACATTTTCTAGCTCCATTGGTGCGGTCTGTATGTGTGATACATACATAGCCAGCCAGCCAGCCGGACCAACTCTCAAACTGAAGAAACCTATTTTGACAGTTTCAGTGACAGTTTTTATTGGCGGTTTCTAATAAAGAGAAATAAATTAATAACAAGGTGACGAGAATTCATGTGCTCACTTTTGGCGTTAGTAATACTCACGTCAAAGCGGACCACCAAATTAAAGTAATGTCAACCAAAATCTTTTATCTCAAAAATGACAAATTTCTGAAGCAAACGAAGGTCCAATGGACTGATAATTTTTTTAAAATTTAGTATTATCTGAATCTTAACCAAATACTGTTTTCTCAAAAAAGTCTTATAGATTGAAAGCACAAAAAATTACTAATGTAGAACAATTTTTTTCTTTTTTTAGAAATTTGGTATTATCCAAATCTTAACCAAAAATATTTCTCAATTACAGGTATACATACCTAAAAAAACATGGTACCTCAAAAGATACAAAGACACTTATAGCTCTTTAATTTTTTGAAAATAACCTTAAATCCCAATCGTTGTTTCTTATTCACAAGGTTTATCTCTTTCTGGAAAACTACTAACAATTGCATTTCATTATATTCTGTTGCAACTGGGGTTTGGGGAATGGTGATTTTTGGCAGGCAATAACAACACAATTTATCACATAACAGCTCCTAAAGTTTAGTATTTTATAAAGAGGTAAATATCTCATCCTTGCTACCTTAAACAGAAAATCTGCACAGAACCCAATAATTCATAGTAATTCAATGGTAAACACCAGTTCAGGTGTTGTAACCAATTTCTCTCTACCTGTTTTGAGTTAGGGGAGACTGTGGGGACGTTTGCAACAAGGGACGGTTGCAACAAGTCTTGTTCCTCCAATCAGAAACGTGCTAGAGTGATGACACTCATACTGCACGTGCACAGTTAGACCCCCCCCCCCTCACAAGAAGAACAGAAGACACATTCAAGATCTGCTGCTGCATTTATTGAAATAAACGTGTTTTGGAGGTATGAAAGTAATTTCTTTCATAAGCCGTATTTTTGTCATACTGTCCTGACCGTTTGCATGAATTAATCAAAACTTACTTAGTTTGAATCATTGTTTTTTTTTACTTCTAACTTACATGGTTAGCATGTGTCAAAGTCAGTGTGTCTAGCTAGCACATGGTGTTCTGTCATGGATGATAGGATTGGGGACGGTTGCAACAAGTTTTTAAAAGTTCATTAGCTGTGTCATTTTGAGATGTCTGTGTTTTTAAAAATCAGTTTTTAAAATGTTTTTAATAGCTTATTAGCTGTGTCTGGAATGTCTGTGTGCCTTTCAGGAAACCCAAGGTCGAAGTTTACATTCACTGAAGTGTAACAAAAATCAATTTTCAAAACAGTCGCAGTTTTGTACAATAAATACATATTTAATAAAAGTTTGTTGCATTGCAAATTGTTCCATTCTTCCTGCCTAACACTGAAATATGGAGAGATTGAATAGCATCTGTAACATCTGCACATTGACTCAAGGTAGGCCTGTGTTCTATGCATAAACAAACAAAACTCAATAACTGTTATTTGATAAATAAATAATATTATAATATTATTATAAGACAATACATATTTTCAGAATACTATGCTCATTGAGACAAAAAGCAAAAGTTAATTTGTGAAATTTAATTTATTTTTAACATTTTGCAATCGCCCCTGATTAGTGTTGCAACTGTCCGCAGGATTCGGGTCAGTTGCAATATCTGACTTCTTCCATTCAAATAAATATTGTGAACGATATGTCATGTGTAATAATCTTTAAATGGTATGGGTAATTAGCAGACAGAAAAACATTAGGGTTCTAGGAGTAATAGTTTTGAAATTATGGGTGAATATGTCCATGTATCTTTTGAGGTACGTATTGAAAAAAAAAGAAAAACTTCAACTATTACTAAAAGTATGATTTCTTGTTTTATAACATTTAAACCCCTGGAAATAATTTTTACTAGGTAGGGGCATATAATAAAACATTTCTCCTCAGATTTTATGCAAAAAGTAAATTTTGCGTATCTTTTGAGGTACATATACTTGTACTTGAGGAAGAGATTTTTTTCCGATTTTTAAAAAAATTTGGTATTATCTGAATCCTAACAGTCTCAAAACTGATAAATGAATTTGTTTCTACTTTTTTGTTTAGAAATTTGGTATAATCCGAATGTTAACCAAAAATGTGTCTCAAAACTGAAAAACATTTCTTTTTATTTATTTCAGAAATTTGGTATTATCCGAATCTTGACCCACAATTTTTCTCAAAATAGTCTTATAGATTGAAAGCACAATACATTACTAAAGAAAAACATTTCTTTTTATTTATTTCAGAAATTTGGTATTATCCGAATCTTGACCAAAATTCTTTCTGACAAATATTTTTTTTCCATTTTTTTTAGAGATTTGGTATTATCCGAATCTTGACAAAAAACCTTTCTCAAAACTGACAAATTTCCGGAGGAAACGAAAGTTTTATGGATTGAAAGCACAAAAAATTACAGACATTTCACATTTTGACCTAAAATGAAATTCTATTCTTACATTTTTTTTTAATTTCCTGAAAATAAAATGTTTTTTTTTCAAAATCATCAAAAGTCACTCCATGTGGACAAAAATAATAATTAAAATAATTAAATTAAAAGCTAAGAAGCGGACAAATAAAAGCAACACTTTACCTTCTTTCCCGATCAAAAGTCAAATTGGAAAAAGCAGACGATTAAGACCGGATCACGTGACATCAATAGACGCTACGTGAGAACACACAGAGTTACCGTTCTTGATAAATATAGAACTAAGTTGCCGTTAGTAAGTAGTCTCTTAAGGAATTCGTTATTTTTTGTTATTAGTAACAACTTACCCCATGCCATGTAACAACATGCCCCACACATGGGGAAAGTTGTATACAGTTACATTGAACGACAATTTCTGTCATATCTCGGGAATGAAGCAATGTATCATTTTTCCTGTTTGGTGTTTATGAAAATTAACACAATGACAACAGAAGTGTCTTTTGTACCCCCTACAAAAATAGTAAAACCAGCCCCGCACTCCCCTACTTTTTATGTCCTTCAGTCCTTGAATCCTTGAGTCCTTAAGATGTATGGGATATAACTGGTTTTGTCAAATAAAGATATTATTCATTTTTCTTTCGATAAATCACTATTATTGATTTTATGAATATTTTTTGCCTTCATCTTAATTTTTAAGTTGCTATTTTTTTATGAAGAAGAAGCTAAAAAATTAAAATGAAATCTCTTCCCTAGTGAATTTAGATACTTTTTCTTCCCTTCACAGACATATATACTTTTGCTTCCCATTACGGATTTGTATACTTTTATTTCCCTTCACAGATTTTTATACTTTTTCTTTCCTTCACGGATTTTTATACTTTTTCTTTCCTTCACAGATTTATTTGTTTTTTCTTCCCTTTACGGATTTATATACTTTTACTTCCCTTTACGGATTTGTATACTTTTTCTTCCTTTCACGGATCTTTATACTTTTTCTTTCCTTCGCGGATTTTTTACTTTTTCTTTCCTTCACAGATTTCTATACTTTTTCTTCCCTTCACGGATTTATATACTTTTTCTTCCATTCACGGATTTATTTACTTTTTCTTCCCTTCGCCAGGTTAAAGCTTTCAAAATCTACTTACGGTAATGTTTTTTATGCACGGAAGACGTAAATATAAATTTTATGTTTGTTTTAAAATAATATTTAATTCTTCCGTGCATAAGAAAATATTACCTTAAGTAGATTTTAAAAGATTTAAACTGGTGTGGGGAAGAAAAAGTATATATATAAATCCACGACGGAAAGAGGAAAATGTCAGAAAACTTCAAACGAGTGAAGGGGAAAACGTAAATAAATCCGTCAAGGGAAGTAAAAGTATAACAATCAGTGAATGGAAGTAAAAGTATAAAAATCCGTAATGGGAAGAAAAGGTACATAAATTCGTGAAAGGAAAAAAACGTATATAAATCCACTACAGGAAGAAAGCTTTAAACGGGTGAAGAGAAGAAAAAATCCACGACGAGAAGAAATTTCATCTTAATTTTTCAGTTGCTTTTTTTATCTTAACTTTTATTTAGACCGGTTTTTTTTTTTAAAAAAACATTTTTAAAGGCAACAAAAAAATAAGATGAAGGTAAAAAGTAGTCATAAAATTAATAATTATAATTTATAATACTTCGAATAAAAATAAATGAAAAATATCTTTATTTGACAAAACCAGTTATGTCCCTTACCCTAAAGACTGAAGACATGAAAAATATGACCATGGGGATGCGTAATTGTGAAAATGATACGAGTGACTTTTATGGTTTGTAAATTGCAAACTTGACTGATTTTTAGACAAAAAATCTTGAATCCGGCAATTGTTACCTTAGATTTTGCTACACTATGTTTGTCTGGGGACCTCGGAAGGTCATTTTTTTCTTCACATATTTTGAAATTTAATCCTAAGTTTAAAAGTTAAATATCACAAGATGATTTTCCAAGTTATTCTGAAGCAAATAAAATTAAGTAAGCAAAGCATATTCGTAGAATAAACATTTTTATTGAACATTTGTTTAGTCAAATAAAACTAATGTGAATTGGGTTTTCTTTCGCTTTGAAGACATTTTTAATTTAAAATTTTAAAAAATCAAACTTGAATTTATCAACATTTATGGTACTTTCTGAATGTCTGGGTCCGTAATTTTTTATAAAAAAGAGTTAAGTTCCTCTTCTAATTATATTTTGGTTAGTTTTAATCTACTATAAATGTTTGATAAAATTCAAATTAAATTTCATTGGTGGGTTTTTTTTTTGGGGGGGGGTTGCAAAAGTGATTTTACAAATTTCAAAAATTTAATTTTTTATTAGAAAATATGTTGCCAAAAATTATCATTAATATTGATTTTCTTTTTTTTCTTCTTTGCAGTCACTATAAAGAATAAAATAGTTACAAGAGAAAATGTTTGTTTTCGTTGTACTTTCATTTTCTTTCAGACTTTTGTTGTAATAAAACAATTTAAATATTTTATTTAGCGATATTCATTTTCAATGACTTCATAAATAACACATAATCATTTATCCCAACTCATGAAATTTAATCCAAATTTAATTCTATTTCTATCAAACATTTGTAGTATTATACCGATTTGTGTTTCTTCTGCCGTTGATGTGAGGGAGAGATGAGAGAGAAGATGACATGATAAATTTACGGCAGTGAACATTCTGCGGAGGGAAATAAATTCGGAGAAAAGGCTCGCCCACGTGGCGGGAGAGAACGACGACAAAATTCAGGATCTTCATTTTAAAATCTGTGTTCTCTTTATTCCCTTCGATATAGCTTCGATTCCGGGCCGGTTCACGGATCACTTTCAGGCTTCGAATTCTGTTTCAGTTACTATTCTACACGAGTCGTCACTTTGCTGAATCACTACCAGTGTGGTAGTAATTCAAAAATCAAACTTCTTCCTCCTCCTACCCCCCTTCCCTCCTTCATTCACCCTCCAGGGCGAAGAGAGAAGCTCATTCATTTTTGACCTGTCGCCTGTCTGTCGGATTCTAAACTGCATCTGATTTGAAAATCATGGCCCCTTAAAAAGCACACCGGTAATCTGATATGGGCCCCTGGTCACGTACGCCCTGGTAATCTGATATGGGCCTTTGGTCACGTATGCCCGCGAACACACGAACACAGAGTGCATTTCGTTACACATTTATACTCGATTAAAACTAACCAAAATATGAGATGGAGATCTAACTTATTTTTATAAAAAAAATAAAATTACGGACCCAGGCATTCAGAAAGTACCAAAACATTTAACGAAAAAGGCAATTTGGAAAAATTGGAACAAATTCAATTCAAAATCTAATCAAGAAAAAAAACTTACCTTTTTGTAAATATAAGACGACAAAAAAGTGACCAAATTCTGAGAGAAAAATCTGCTGAATGACAAAGTCAAAAACGAATGACGTCACAGGTTTTAAATTATAATGACATCACAGGTTTTAATTTATAATAGTGAATCCACATTATTTTGCATTTCAATTTGGTATATTAGTGACCTTTATGGCGCATAAATATAATTTACATTGTAAAAAATGAAATATAATTGTAAATAAATAAAAGATAATTAAAAAAAACATATTCAGTAAATTAATAAACAAATACAAAAAATAGAAAAAATGGATTAATTTCACATGCAAATATCTTCCTACCTCTTCAGTAAACTACCTTTCTCTTCTCCCCTCTCCAACCCTCTTATTAAACTACCTGAATTTATTTTCTCCCCTCACCCTTTTGTTTATTTATCATTTCATATTAAGTATAGTTCGGTGTACAAAAGGATAAAGGTTATCCGACATAATGATGTTAGGAAAAAGACAATGTGGAGACTCAGAATAATTTGCGAGAAATTTAGTTAATACCATAACATGTTTCGATTTATTAGGTCGTTTTCAAAAGGAAAATCAGAGAAAGCGAATTGTCATGTCTACCAACCGAGGCTTCTAACTGAATAACGTTTTTTTTGTTTTTTTTGTGAGTGGGTAATACTGGTAAATCTCACTGTCTAGAGAGAGAGTGTGTGTGTGTTTGTGTTGCTAGATTTTATCAGTGGTATGGCATTTGTTAAGTATAGTTTATACACTTCATTCGGAGATCATGTACAGAAGTTCAGATTACTGTCTAGCATAGATAATCTTCCACTGGAGTTAGGATAGGCCCATAAAAGTTAAACTTCGGTCAGCATGACGCAGGGTATATTTTCGAGACTTATTTTGGGACAATAACGTCTATGACGCCGGGAAATACGGTACTTAGCAAGCTTTCCGATTTATTTTTTCATAGTGAAACTGTAGAGGCTTTAAATTACACCATTTTCTTTTTCAGCAAAATGATACAGCCTTTCATTACGCGTTGCATATCCGGCGGGTTTTTTCTCAAATTGGTGGATCAGTAAAAGGTCCACTTGTTTGGTTTCTTCGATCGCCTAATTGCAATTTTTCTAGGATCGAAACTGCCGTCTCATTCAACCCTTGTCCTTTGGATTATCTTAAGAAGAAAATTACAAATGGAACCCTTTCCAATACCTGAGCAACAACTTATGAATTTTTTTTTTCTTATCTTCCATTTCTATTCGAGGTGTTGTGGTGAAATGAAAACGGCAGTCGCATTATTTCGTCCGTCCGTTTTTTCTGTTGTTTTTTTTCTCTCTTTATTTTTACTTGAATAATTTATTATAATCCATTTCCGGCTCGGTAGGCCCGTCGAAGCCAGGGACGGATTAAGCTTAATGGTGACCTGAAGTACAGGTCAACTTGGGCCCCCTACTCAACGAGAAATACATAGAGATTATCCGAAACATATACGAAAAT
>VCCN01001947.1:978948-991703 GCA_006491835.1 Architeuthis dux
TATACACAATTCTTTTTTTTAAAAATCATCTCATTGAAATTCAAATATATCCGTGAATATTTTCGCAGTTAATAACTTGTCCTATCAATATAAAAATTTCACAATTAATGAATAACTAAAAACTATTGCAACAATTACATGTTCAAAAATGTTATGTTTGGCAAATACCATGGAATTTCCATAGTTTCTGCTAATCTAATAACTTTTCATGTTTATTGATTTGGTTTCATATTTTATAGTCAGAACAAGGACACAGTTCAAATAGGCACATTTTGCTTGCTTTTATTGACAGGATATTTCAACCAGTACATTCTCTGTTCATCTTCAGGTGACATACTCACCTCAAATTCAGCAAGGAGTGAGATCATAATGATCCAAATTCCATTCAAGAGTGTTCAATTGGTTCAACCTGTTACCACACACTCAATTAGTAGGAATGAACAAAAATCTTTGGCATGAAATCAACACCTGAGAGAAAAAAGCCCCAAACTTGTATAAAAAATAATTTTGTCGTCAAAATCTTAGTGTCATTATTGGGATTGGAGAAAAATCTGCTATTATCTTTCTGTGACAAAACTCTATAGAACCGGAGATTTTTCATAAAATTGGCAGCATAAAAAGTTGTTTTTATGTAAACAAAAAATGGCGGTAATATTTGCATTTAGAAAATTTTCCAAAATTCTATGACGCAAAACACCTTGATTTTAAAAGTTTTTATTACTTATTTATTAAACGGAAAAATTATTTGTAAAGAATTTTCCATTCCAAATTTTGGAGAAGAATTTATTTTCATATGATAATTATTAATTTGATGATTTATTTTATTTATACATGGGTGCTTTCATTGATTTTTTAGACAAATAAATCCCTTGAAAAATTAATTGTTTACCTCTTTTAGAAAAAAATTCCGGAACTCTTACTTTGGGATTTAAAAAACAGGAAAATAGTAAAAGTTTTATTTTCTTAATCATAATTTATGCTTAAAAAAAAAAAAAAGTTTTTAGATTTTTTATCGAATATTTCCATTAATTCAATATTGTTTAAATGCATATTTTTAATTCTTTCTCTATCATGCTTTGAATGAAATTTATTTTTTAAAATTTTTATGCAGAAAAAATATTTACCGGGTGTATTTTTCTTTTTGCTTCCTTATTGTTTTTTTTCTTCTCAATTGTAGTTCTTTTTATATACAGCATCTTGATAGGGTAGCTATTACAGAGTTGCATAATGAAGTTTGCGAAAGCAATAATCTTTTTCTCCTTTTCTGTGATAATCATCAGGTTAAAAAAAATATGTCAATCTTTCATTTTATGCCGGTATATTAAAAAAAAAGGGGAGTCAAATTGTAAAAATAACAGATGTGTGAAATAAAACAGCAGTGATTATTGCGCTTAAATAAGTTAATGTTCAACAAAAAGCAAACAATGATTATTTTGCTTACGGTCCGCCATCCGAACTGTCATCACCCTACTATAGAAAGATGATGCAATAACGTTGAAGCATGATGATTGATAAAGAGTTTAAAAAATGTATTTCTCAATGTTTTTTAGCAAAAAGTATGAAATTTTTTGAGCCTTTTAATTGACTGATGATGAAACTATCTGTTTTTCTAGAAATTATCTTTATCAAACGAATAATTTTTTTTTGTATATTTTTATCAACATAATTTAAATATTTTGAAATTTTTAATTAGCTATCATCAAATATGGCGTAATTATTGATTTACTGTCAATTTAAGTAAATATTGACTTTATAATAGTTTAATTCTATGTTGTAATTAATGAAAATTTGTCTTTTTTATATTTAGACAAAAATTTGGGCTTTTTTCTTTCCAGCAAAACCAAGAAAAAACGGTAAAAAGGTTATCGATTTCCCGGTGAAAATTTTTATTCATACCTATTAATTAGATAGAAAAAAATGTTTCTTTCAAATCAAGTCAAAAGTAAGTCTTTTTCTTTTTCCTGGTTTGGAGTTGCGCAGTGGCCGAACGGTCAACAGCATGGAGAAAGGAATCGACAAGCCAAGTTCAAAACTCCAGTTTAGACAGTTTGTGTTAACATCGCAGGAATGCCCTTGGGAAAGACATGAATCCATCTCTTCTTCCCCCAGCTATGGGTAAATAGCGCTGTGCAACGTGATATTTGTTCCTGGGTAGTAAGTGTTATTTTCTAATTTCTTATGTGTAAAAAGTATAGAAAATGGCATTCACTTCAAACTTTGCTTTTGTGACCAAGACAGTGATATTTTAAAATTTGCCTATTTCCAATTGTACAACGGGTGAATTTGCATATTTTTATACATATTTGTTTTTTTAAATCACATTTTCTTTCAGGAAAACAGCAATATATGAATCTAAATTAACATACTAGTGCAGTGTCCGTTCCAAAGGTGCATGCTTGGAAGGGGCCAGACTTTATACTTGGAGCAGCCTGCTATAACTATGAATGTAAAATAATTTTTCGTCCACATACAAAACTATGGCTTCGAGATATTTCAGTTACTTCTCTTCAGTGTTGCCAATTTAGATATTTTATATCTAAATTTAGATAATTCTAAATAGCAGATGTCAAGGGAGATAATTTATATAAACTATGAAGAAAGATCTATAATTTTTAATGTTTTATCTATTTTTATTAGATTTCTCAAGAACTGCTGATCCAAAAAAACTTCAAACTTGACACTGCACTGCCTTGTGTGCTGACTAATATATCTAGCGAATGTCAACTTGTACAGTTGTTGATTAATCGTGCTGCATACACAGATGTACAGTAATGTTAAACAAAAGATTTAGAAGTGAGAAGTTTTTCAAGAATTGTAATTCACTTTCACAAACCAGACCAAAAAATATAATCTCCCATCATGCTCTTGTTATATGTTCCTTGGTAGCAGCATTCAAAGTATAGTATATCTTGGTGAAAGCACTCAACTTGCTTCTCTGAATAAGTTCCCATGTTTTCTTTGAATTTATCAAGATGAGGACATGGACTTTGAGGGACAGCCTGCAGCCCATTTTACTGTAGTTCTTCACCATAGTCTCAACCAGCTCCACATAGTTTTCGGTCTTGTGATTGCTCTGGAAGTCCTGAACCATTATGACAAAGCTGTACTAAGCTCCTTTCTCCTTCCTAGTGAGTTTCTTGGGGAATTTCTTGCACTCCAGGATCTTCTTTATCTGCGGTCTGACGAAGATACCAGCTTTGATCTTTGCCTCAGAGAGTACTTTGCTGGGAGGTCATAGGAAACTTTGAAATGGTGGCATTCTTGATGGGTCTCCATGTTTCCCTGCTATCTTTGCCTTTGGGACAGCAGGGACAACTTGGCGCAGAACCAAAGGCAGTACTGGCCATAGTCGTCAAAATTCTATGTGTTGGATGAACAACGTCACATGGAAGTCACTGGTTGACACCCGGAAGATGCTGATGCCACCCCTGCACATAAAATTAGGCCTTACAAAACAATTTGTCACAGCTCTAGATAAGGAGTTTGCAGCCTTCAAGTACCTTCCCTAAGCTGTCTGAGGCAAAATAGATAAATTACAAAAAATAAATGTTTTGATCACAAAAGCAAAGTTTGAAATGGAATTATAGACATTTTCTATACTTTTTAGACATACTCAATCAGAAAATAACACTTATTACCCAGGAACAGAAAAAAAGTTTTATAAAGTTGCATAGTGTAGTAGGGAAGACCAGCTTGTTTAGCCTTGATTGGCAACCAGTCTAGCAGATGGACAACACTGATTCCAAACCAGCCTGAAGAGGGATGACCTCCATTAGACTATCCCACCCTTGACACACCCATGATGAAATCATGTGGGTGTACCCCAACGACCCTGCACCGGCTTACAGATAAAAAAATAAAAATATTAAAAAATCTGATGTATGCAAAATATTTTGTCTACTCGGCTTAATTAGAGCACAAGCCGTACAACTTGAAATCTCTAGAATGTTTATACATACCAGAGGCGGATCCAGGATTTTGAGCAGGAGGGGTGGGGGTCCAAATGGAAAAAAAATTTTTTTTAAATAAATATGTGAAAAAGAAATAAAATTTTTTAAAAGTTTCAGACATCAGTAACAAGAAAATAATATGTGGCATTTTCCACTTACATTTAACCGCAGAACCAATAAAACATTTTATAAAAGAATAAAATGGAACACATCTTACTTATATTAGATGAAAAACAAAATAGATTTTTCGGTAATGTTTAACAACTTAACCGTCAAAAAAAAGAATCGCATCATAAGAACTGATTTGACCAATCACCACTAAAGAAGCTAACATTTTTTTACTTTTGTATTAAGGCCGTTACAAGTTTGTTTGAGTTTTAAAAAGATTATTTTATTTTATTTTTTATTAGAAGAAGTATTGTAAACAATTTTTATTAATGTTTGACTTCTATTTACATTCATCCAAATTTTTATTTTTTTTAATCACAATAAGGCCGGTCTCGTCTGGCAGTGTTTGTGTTGGGTTTAGTAAAAAAGCAATTATTTTATTATTTATTTTTATTTAGACAAAGTATTGTTTTGACTACTATTTACCTTCATCTTAACATTTAGTTGTTTTTTTACGATTCAACTTGGTTTTAATAAAAAACCTATTATTTTATTACTGGTTTATTGTAATCCATTTTACATGGCCTTAGTTAAATAAATTGTAATTAAAAAAAAAAAAAACTAAAAATTAACATGGGTTAAATAGTAGTCAAAAATTAATAAAAATGGTTTACAATACTTCATCTAAATAGAAATAAATAATAAAATAATCACTTTTTTACTAAAACCAAAACAAACACTGCCGTACCGACTGGCCATAGTTAAATTGTGATTACAAAACAACTAAAAATTAGGATGAATGTCAATCGTTTTTTACTATGAAAATAAAAAGTGTTAGCTTCTTTAGCTGTGATCAGTCAAATCAGTCCTTATGACACAATCTTTTTTGACGGTTATGTCGTTAAACATGTCCGATTTTTGTTCTGAGGGTTAATTTATGATTACTTGGGATTATTTGAGTTTTTTAAAATTTATAAATCTTTATCTAGATATTTTTAAAAAAAACTTTTCATTTTGCTTTGCCCGAGCAGGGAGGGGGGTCCAAACCCCATGGATCCATGCCTGCATACAAGATTTCCTGCTCGGACTGTCACATGGCTTGGCACTTCAACAATTACTGACACCACCAGTGAAAAAAAAAACAAGGCACCTTCTATGATTCTCTTACCGATTCCAAAGAGAAGAACATTCTTTGTGTGTAAGCAAGTCAATACAGGAAGGTCCACAATTGTGGTTGTGATTGTCTGAATATTGCCTCATGTATTCCATGTCTGAATACTGCCTCATGTAGTCCATGGAATTTTCAAACTATTATCTTCATCTTTGTTGTTTTTAACACAACATTTCATAGGTGATACACCAAAGAACATATTTACAACCAGTCAATCCCTTAGAACAGGGCTTCTCAAAGTCAGGCCTGACCTCTCTGGTGGGTCACATAAAGATTATTGGGGGTCCCAGAAATATTTGAAAACCTTTTCTTTTTTTAGAAAAATTATGTATCTAGAGGTTTTTTTAAAATTTTGTATCCCGGTACAAAAATGTACTCCTTCTGGTGCTTATTGTAAAATGACTCAATGCTATTCACTAATTCTTTTTTTAAATTTAGTAATTTTTAGAAAGTAATTGTTTTTTCATAATAAAACTTATTATAGATTATGAATATATTGCAATTTTAGACAACTTTTTATTTGTTTCTATTTTTATTTACTGTTAGGTTACAACAGAGGATGAATATATAGTCTTAGTATCAATGCGCTTGGGAAAAGCATGAAGCCCTCTTTTCTCTCCCTCCTCCCATTATGGGTAAATAGCAGGGTAGACTGGGATCTCTAACCAGTCTAGGAGACTGACAACTCTGATTCCAAACCAGTGGTGGAGCCCCTTTAAGGCAGCTGGATGCCAATTTTGACTTCTTTCCGGCAGCCCCTGCAGCCAAGATGATGCCAAATGTATCACTCTGCTTTCCTTTGGACTACATCAGCGAGGCCGAGAGCAGGATTCTGTTAACTGGGCATCCCAGGATCTCCATATACTTCACCCAGGCTTGTGCCCTGGAGAGGTTACTTCAGTGTCATTCCATTGTCTGCAGAGACAGAAGGAGGCCTTCTGTCCACATATACATTTTGACTGATATATTCTTTGGCCTTCTTCAGATAGATGTTGCATCTAGTGTTTAGAAATTGTTTAATATTTTTCCTATTTTCTTCCTCCTCTTCCTTTTCATCTTCTCAATAAGAAAACCACGGTCCAACAGAATCTCAAGACTGAGTATTCATTTTAGCAGTTCAGACCTGCTATATCAGATACCAACACAAGGCTATTTGGAGAGCTCCATCTATGGCTTTGTGAAATTGTGGGGTTAACAAAACAGCAGATTCCTTGATAAGAGTAAAACATGCTTCAGTAACACTCAGTCCTGTGATTCTGTTAGACTAGTGTACTTGTTGAAGTGTTGGAAAAAAGATGCAACCTCGGGAAGATAAACATTGTGTTAAAAACAACAAAGATGAAGACACTAGTCTGAAAAATAGATGAAATAATGAAAATACTTCTACTCAGAATTTTTAAAAAAACAACTGTCTTATATAACAGATATGGTGCCAAGAGAGATTGTGGAAGAATGAATGGTAGTTTTAAAGGTTAGATTTGATCTTCTGCCAAGCCGTAGCGTTCTCGTAGCTCAGTCAGTAAGAGCAGCTGGTACAGTATTAGGCTCGCCCGAGGTAGAGTTCAAGTCTCACCAAGAGCTTATCTTTTATTTCCGATCCACGCTGTTTACTCTCTACCATAAAATGATGTCCTGAGTAACGATGCAATAAAAAGCAAATTAAAAAAAATTAAGAAGAAAGAAAATACCAGTCAAAAATTAATAGTAACTGTCTCATACATTTCACTTTTTTGTCCCCATTAAAATTCCTTGGAAAGTGTTTTTGGCTTGAGAAGTTCCCTATACAGTTTTTCCAATCCAAAGACGTAACTTAAACTCAGGACCCAACAACACACTGAAATCTTCAGTGATTACAGTTTATACAGCAGACCCCAATCATTTCTTTTGTCCATTAACGGTTCATCCATTCAGATATCAGGAAACTTTTTTTGCTTAAGCAAGCAGGTCCTCCAGTCTAATACAACCTGTTCAGTATTGCATTCAATTTTGGCCTTGTATCGACACAGTTCGTTCAGTGTATCCTGAGACCAACATTGTCTAGGCAGATTTTTTTCCATTTGGAGTCAGTGATAACAATATCCAGTCTCGTGCCAAAAGCTTTTAATGACCAAATGCATGTGGATGTCCACAGTATTCAGGTGCCGATAAACTGTCAGTAGCTCGAAGAATCTCTGTCCGATTTGTTTTTTTTCTTTAGTTTCCTCTCTTTTGACCGTTCGTGCCGTATCGTTTCTGTTTCAAGATTTGAAATTTCATTCACCCGCAAAAGGAAAGTGTTTTGGGCTCCAACTAAAGGATCTTGATATGATATATCAGCTGGAAAGAGAAAGAAGACCACAATGAAATCAAATGAAATCAGATAAAAAAAGTAAGAATTAAAATGAAAATGGTTTCAAATCAAATTCATTTTTTATCTAAATCCCATACAGAGTTAGAAGATGCAGGTGGCCAAATGCTTAACGACAGGTTGGGAAAGTTTGCATTCACTTCGCACTGATGCCCTTGGGAAAGGCATGAATCACTACTACTACTGGGTTGAGAAATGGAGACAAAATCATTGCCTCAGGTGTCGTGTGACATGGGAGAAACTGTCATTTAGAGTTGATAAACCAGGTCATTGCATAAAAACAGCAGTTTCTCTGGCTAAAGACAAAAATTTACAATTAATGTACTTTTATTCTACTCATTAATTGTTAGATCCGTTGAGTATGCATGGCAAATTTGGTTGGGCGAATTAGACCTTTTAGAATTATATAGAAATCATTAGAATTCAGATCATTATTATTGGGGTGAGAGCGAACGCTGACCCCCCACAAATTGCGAATTTGGGGCCTACTGGAACCATTTCAGGCACTGGGTAAAGTCAAAAATTACAAAAAAGAATTGG
This sequence comes from Architeuthis dux, assembly GCA_006491835.1. Taxonomy (NCBI): domain Eukaryota; kingdom Metazoa; phylum Mollusca; class Cephalopoda; order Oegopsida; family Architeuthidae; genus Architeuthis; species Architeuthis dux. The sequence continues at coordinate 987,065 of VCCN01001947.1, forward strand.
TTCAAACGAAAATCGACCATTGTAAAATTGGTTGGGCGAATCAGACTTTTAGTAATATATAGAAATCAGATCATTATTATCGGTGTGATAGCAAATGCAGATCCAACAAATTTCTTTTTGCTAAAGGGGAAACCATATGTGAATTTTTCCACACATATACAGCCTATTTGGAGCCTACTGGAACCATTTAAGCACTGGGAAAAGTGAAAAGTTCAAAAAAGAAAAGGTTCAACCGTAAATCGACCATTGTAAAATAATATTTCTCAGCTCAGAAATTCTGACAGAAATGAAGATACTAGTCTGAAAACTGGAATAATGGAAATACTCAAGTTCGAAAACAGTCAATCTGTTTTTATTTTTTAGATCCACTTATTAAAATTGGCACAAGCTGTTGGAGGGAAGCATTTCTGCTAGTTATTTATAAAATCCTGTTGATAATTTTGGTTTCTAAACAATTGGTTTACCTTCTTTTGGAGGGTTCCGGCTCAGTATATTGTTTATGGAAGCTACTGGTTTGGCATTGAGAGATGGAATCTTCTTGAAGGTCAACAATGATGGTGCAGATGTTGTGGTTGGCACCGTTGTCAATGAACTTTGAAGAGAGCGCAGATTTTTGTTTGAAATGCTGGGTGTCCAGATCGTCCCAGTAGCCACAAGTTTTTCAATGTCATTACCTAACAAAAAAAAAGAAAATATTTCAACAAAGCTATCAGCGATTGAACTGTCTGTTACTACAACCCATTTCTCTGTTTGTCGGACGCAAATTCAGTGAGATTAATTTGAGGTAATGATTACTGTTCCCTATATCTACAACTCTATATACGTATATACTGTCTCCTAGATCTACGGCTCTGTAAACCAGGTCCGTCCGGAAAGTATCTAGCCATTTTTAATATTTCGAGAACCGATTGTGCTGCCTTGATGTTACTTGGCAACCGATCAGAGGGGAGCTTACGGCGCATGCACAAACACTCTCCTGTGGGGTTATTCAGTCAGCAGTGAGATACCACTGAGTGAGCGTGTGTACTGTGTGACCGTCACATTCACAATGAACAAACGAGTCATTCTTCACATGTCGTGCAATATTTTGTGTCCCTCAGCTGTTCAAAGAAACATCATATATAGGCAGCCTTGCCATGGAGCAATGGCTATCAAGCTAGTCTCACAGACCAAGTGGCCTTATGCCAGACTAAGCTTAGTAAATATCAGTATAGAAAGAGGGAGTCTGCCTTGTTGTTGAGATAGTTGCATATACGCCACTGGTGCCAATGATCAGGTTTCCAGCCTTTCTAAAAAATCAGGGTTTCAAATGCTGATTTTCAAGGCTACTCCCTACTTGATAAACAGGCACAACACAATCTTCCTACCTAAGCTAAGCATATATATGTGCATACATATCTATATACATCTCTATAATTAGACACTATGAGGTGCTTGCCATACAAGTTCATATTGCAGACCAATTCACTAGGGTAGCGAGCATGATCCCCACTGGGTGCCCCACTAATAAGGCCTTGTGCCTGATTAAGTTAATCTTTCTAATTAACCATATGGTCTTTTGGCTGGCTGAAATAATTGCATAATTCCCCCCTAGTGCCAGTGGTTGGCATTTGAGCTCAAGTAAAAAAAAAAGCCAGGATTTCAACTGCTGATTTTCAAGGAAGGCAGGGCCTCCTCCCTCCGAAGACTGCGTTGCGCCATTAGCCAACACATTTGGCCTTGTGCTATATTAAGATAAGCTCAGGAAGAATAAGCAACTCACTTGCTTGTGAGGTAGCAGGAAGTTGTGTCGGCTCTCGACCGTGAGTAAAACTCCACCGAAGTTGGCAGTTCGGACTTAAGGGTTTCACACCAGATGCATTGGGTTGTGAGTAAGTAGACCACACAATATTTTCTGTGTCACCCATAGCTAAAAACAAACAAAAAAAGACAATAGAGTACATTAAATCCTTTTTTTCAATAAAAACTAGAAAACCGTGTCCGTGTGACCAGTTGAATCACCCTTTTAGAGAAAATTAGTGCAAACTGATGTGATGTGTATGCATTTGCAAATAAATAAGGGAGACTACTCTATAATCAGCATTAATTAGTTATCTACCTTGAAAAATTGGTCATTATAAAATAGATAGGGGTGAGCATAAATGAAGACACTACACTATAATCATTAAGTTGCAAATCACCCAGATTTTTGCGTATCTTCAAATTAGCTCATTTTAGGGGTACCTTAATTCAATAGCTCTGACTACAATGAACCGTTTTGGTAGGTCACAAACAGATAAACAGAATCAGACTTTTAGTATTATATAGATAAAACTATTCTGAGAAACAGGCCTTCAGGCAACCAGAATTGGATTCACAATATTTCAATGTGTATTTACATCATCTTCAGCATAAATAAAAAGCAAATAATAGAATACAGAATCTATAGGTAAATATCAAATTATAAAATTACATGGTTTTATTAGACATTAAAATTTGGATTTGAATAAGCTTAGAATGTTAAAATCTTGGAAATGGTTGTCTCGGGATCTCCGGCTTTGCAAAGTGAAGGACCTCCCCTACGCTAGCAGACTGCAACAGCTCGGTATACCAACTCTCACATACAGACACAGAAGAGCTGATGTGATAGAAACCTACTGCATCCTGACCAACCAACACTCAGTCAACACTCACTGTCGTTGCCCTATCTGCCCAAACATGCTGAACCTTTCTACGTGGATGAACTATACAATTACCTATGTTAATCCAAACAATACCTGAAATAAAATGAAAATAAAATTCCTTTTATGGTAAATACTCAATCAACAGCAATAAATCCTTTCTCTACTTTTCATAAATCACTTTCAGACACATACGATCGTAAATAAAATTCATTTTTGTTTCTTCATAAATCTTATACACAATATATGTCATAAGTACTAAATCTTATCGTAAATAAATACCAGATTTACAATAGATGCTTTTGTTTTTATAAATTGTAAACATTAACATACCCCCATCGCAGTAATTTTAGAAAAAAACAGTTAATCAGTGTCTATGGTAAACTCTGAAAAAAGTGACCAATCAATGTTCGGTAAGAACAACTTTCGGCAAGCTGATTTTCAGTAAGATGAATGCCACCCAAATTGTACATACATGAATTGCATAAATAATAATTCAGCCTCTGGGGTTATTGTTCACCAATTAAGTGATAGTGCATGTCTTTTGCAACTTTTCATTTTTAATCAAATCTCACAAAATGTTGGAGAGGGTCCCTCAAGGAGTCAAACCCCCCAGGCCCCCAAATCTCTAGCTACACCCCTGGGATTGAACAAAAATATTTAGATGGTGTGAGAGAACGGAAGGGAGATAACTCTTGGATCGTCCATCTGATTTAGCTTCCCTGAGGAACGACAAAATGTAAACAGAGAATCTTGTCTGTCCGGGAGTTAGAAAATTGGTGTGTGAAAGACAAAGGAAAGATTCTGCGAAGATCCCGTTTTCACGGGATTTGACTTCGGCGTGGAGGCAGGAAGAGAGAGAGAGGGCCATAGCACCCTAGCGGTGGAGTGGGACGGAGACACAAAAGTTTGCTGACGCTGTGTTTTGAACCGGTGATGACCGGGAAACACGATCATCTTAGCTTCGAAGAGATATAGACTCTGCTTCTTCTTACTTTTGCTTTTTCGAAAGGCTGTGGACCAAAATCAACATTTGTAAACCATTTGGACATTTGAAACCCCACTATTTGATTTTCCTCAACCAGGACTATTTTCTCTCCTGCGGAATTCTACTCAATGATCAAGGGACTATTTTTCGCTCAGTGAACAAGGGACTATTTTCTATCCCCAGAATATTTATTGTTTTATTGTTTGATAAAAACTACCACTATTGCCCACCAAAAAATCCCTGAGTTTGTCTTTTTTGTTACCCAGTTTGTTTATTCTGTACAAAACATTTATTTAATATTGTTTTAATCCTTTTTTCATGTCTCGCGTGTATAATTGTTGTTTGACCATAACCCCTCGATATACCGCATATGCTTGAAAGTATACTGCGCTGTGACAGATGGGTTACCACCTTAGGAAAACCAGGTTCTATCAGCAACTTATAGCCTTGTGCCAGAATAAGCAAAGCTATATAAATAGAACAGCTAAAGTTAGGATATTTGATGTAAGAACAACCCTTTCTGTACCTCTGTTGTCAACCCAGGAGGTGTGGAGTGGCGTGGCTGGTACCATCAAGGAAAACGGAATCAGCAAGCCCAGTTTGAGTTTCGACTACTTACATTCACTTTCCACTAATGCCCCATGGAAAGATATGCGTCCACTTCTTCCCCCAGCAATGGGTGGCAGGGAAGTTGGAGCTCTTTGGTTGGGTGTTGGACCAGTACCCTAGTCCCATAAAAACCTACAATTGCTACAGAAACAGTTAATAAAAAACTTCAGCAAAGTAGGACGACTTAACTGTTAAAAATTGATCACATCGTAGGGACTGATTTGACTGATCACCGCTAAAGAAGCTAACATTATTTTTACTTTCATATTAAGCTGGCACTTAATTTTTAGTAAATATTTAAAATCACAATGTGTAAAATGGTTTTAGTAAAAAAAGGTATTATTCTTTTATTGTAATAAACGAATAATAATACCTTTTTTTT
>VCCN01001947.1:992426-1015080 GCA_006491835.1 Architeuthis dux
GCAGCAGCAGCAGCAGCAACCAATGGGCTTCAATGTTGTAAAACTAAATTGCCTTTTATCCTCAAGAAAATCAGCCAAACAAAACAATGAAAAAATTATTACCCTTTTCAAAAAATGGTTTCTCTGTCAAATTACGATGTCTCAACTTCTCCAACTGCTGATGCTGTTTGGTTGTCAGGAAACTAAGATCACCATCATTGGAGCCTTCCATTGGCAAGGACAGCCTTGCCCGGTCAGTGGCTGGGAGCGTGGCCATTGAGAGAGTAAATGGTGTGGAGGACAGTCGAGATGAACTGGACAAAAATAAATAATCAGAAAATATTGTTTTAAAACTCAAAAACAATTCATCAAATAGGACAAAGGACAAATTGGCATTTTATAAAATTCTTTCTTTCCTATAAGACATCTGAAAATATTGTTTTAAAACTCAAAAAACAATTCATCAAAAGAAATTGACATTTTATAAAATTCTTTCTTTCCTATAAGACATCAGAAAATATTGTTTTAAAACTCAAAAAACAATTCATCAAGGAGGACAAAGGACAAATTGGCATTCTTTCATTAAGAGATAATAATAAATTCATGCAGCTACCGCTATGCAAACAGCAGCAGTGCATCCAAGAAAGCTTTCATCAAATGATGAGCCTGGCGTCAAGCATGGTTTCAGGACTGAAGTATCATTACTACTAACACGTGATGCCCCACAATACCACCAAACTTTGTTGATTTTTCGTCAGTGTGGGAGTGCCAGATCCATGCAGATGCAACCTCCGCCTGATCTTGGAGCCTCGATATATTTCCTCTTTCCTGATGATGCCAATCCAAGTTTAGTCAGGTTTGCCGAGGGTTAGGCTTAAAAATTAGTGTAACTGTCAAAAAATGTCACTGAAAATAGTTACTTTTGTGTGCTGTCAAAAAGAATGATATGGGACAGAAGGAATTTACAATATTTATTTTTGTGACCCACAGATGCAAAATACAACACAAGGTCTTTTTTTACTTGGATAGCTGCCCCCTCCCTCCCCCAATACTCGGATTCCTAGGACTTTACTGCATACATCAGGGTTCACTACTGACCCAACTCCTCTTGGTGCAATGAAGAGGTACTGTCTGTAACTTATTCATTGATCACCCCTTTTTCAGATATTTAATTGATCACCCCCAACATGACATGTTGCCAAAAGAATTCCCAAGAATTCTATATTTCCAAATTGTTTGCACTCTCTTTTTCACTTTCTATCTCTCTCTCTTTCTCTAATTTAGTTTAATCCCGTTATAGAAATATTTGCTGGTGACGTATATTTAGATCGATAATTTTAGATAAAAGATTTATTTTTATTTATTTTCATGAGAAAAAATTTGGCAGAAAAAAAAAACTTGATTCTCTCTCTCTCTCTCTCTCTCTCTCTCTCTCGCTACATACTGACCAAACATTTTAAATCTATGTGAATGCTGGTGACGTATTTAGATCTATAATTTTAGAGAAAATATCTATTTTATTAGATTTCTCAAGAACAGCTGATCCAAACAACTACAAACTTGACACTGCAATGACCGTGTGCTGACAAACATATCTGGCAAAATATCAACTTTGTACAATGGCCAGTTGTCTAGTTATCTCGGTGCATACATACTACATACACATGGAGATTTCTCAAATGATAGCAAGATATCAGAATCAGCCTTCAAAAAGATTTATCCTTTTTTATTAACAAGACATCACATTTCTAGATAAAATGGTCCTTTTCCAATAGGAATATACTTTTATTGAACAGATTACAAATACAGCCTGGAGTAATTGTTGAAAAGTTTCTGAGATTTTCAAGAGAATTGCTTTGAAGGTAATTCATTTCACAAATAGTCCAAGTGAAAAAAAATATATCTCAATTAAAACATAATTCCTAGATCCACCCCAAAATGTAATCACTTCTTTCTCAGCCCATGGCCCACCCTTCCACAAAAGATTGAAATTATTCAAATGGTTCTTCAGACAATTGAACTCCTTCTTGTTGTTGTTGGTGGTGTTGTAAACACAACGTTTCGACCGATCCATTCCTCAGGTGTAAAATCCGAGTATGATGGGTTAAACAGAAGTTATGTATAAAGGGGATAACCCCTATAGCACAGGAAACCTGACACAACAGACACAGAAACACCCGGGCCCTGTGCTATAAGGGTTACCTCCTTTAAACATAACTTCTGTTTAACCCATCACACTCTGATTTTACACCTGAAGAAAGTCGAAGAATGGATCGGCCGAAACGTTGTGTTTACAACACAAACAACAAGAAGCAGTTCAATCGTCCAAAGAACCATTTGAATATTAATGATCCTTTTTAAAACTATAGAAAATATATTGAAATTCATTGAGAACTCTTGAAGATATTTTGTGGACAAACAAACAGATAGGCAGACAAACCCATCACACACGGATTTTACACCTGAAGAAGGCCGAAGAATGGATCGGCTGAAACATCGTGTTTACAACACAAACAACAAGAAGGAGTTCCATCGTCAGAAGAACCATTTGAATATTAATGACCCTTTTCAAAACTATAGAAAATACATTGAAATTCATTGAGAACTTTTGGAGATATTGTGTGGACAAACAAACAGATAGGCAGACAAACATAAGTGAATGCATATACCTCTTCCAACTTCATTGGCAGAAGTAATAAATTCAACTTTTAACTAAACTGTTGATTGTATTACCAGTTGAAATAAGTGTAAATCAAAATCCATAACAAGAGAAAGAGAAAGCTAAACATTCAAAAAGCTTTGATGTTACTGAATCAATGCCAAGTAAAATGATTAATTACACAACCTGCACTCTCATGTCGAGAAGTCAGTGCAGTTGACATACTAAATGAAATCAAAAGTCACTCTGAATGAATTTAAACCCGTACAACAAGTTGTTAATGACATTGGATGATGGTAAATGATTTCCAAGGAATATATTACATTTCATGGAGGTTTTCTGTGTCAGAATAAACAGGTCTAAGGTTCTACAAGGTCTGTCTGGAAAAATATTCAGCCATTTTTAATTATCTTGAGAACTTATTGCACAGCCTTGACGTAACTTGGCAACAAAACAGACACTCTCCCATGGGGTTACTCAGTTAGCAGTGAGACACTACTGAGTGAGCTTGTGTGCTGTGTGATTGTCACATTCAGAATGACCAAGCCTATCCATACTTTATGTCTAGTGTAGGTTTTTTTGTTGCTAAACATCACATCACACAACCCAGGTCTGTCAGTTAACATTAAACGGCTGGATACTTTCCGGACAGACTTCGTACAGATGAAGGGAAACAAAGTTGCTAATTAAAGTCAAACAACCCAACTCACAAATAACTTGTCCCCGTGCTTGCATTTTATAGGAAACTTTTCTTATAATGACAAGATGATTTATGTATGGATCGGCACTTCTGCCTAGGATCAGAGTATCTGTTCACTCTGCCTTGGATCAACGTGTTGCTCTCTGGCACTTCTGCCTAGGATTAGAGTATCTGTGCGCTCTGCATTTGATCAATGTGTCACTTCCCAGCACTTCTGCTTAGGATCAGAGGGTAGTATCTGTGCATTCAGCCTAGCATCAAAGTGTTACTTCCCAGCACTTCTGCCTAGGATCAGAGTGTAGTATATGTGCACTCACTGAAAAGTGCTGCACAGACACACAAAAAAGTAATATACATATATATGGATACACATTATATGTTATATATGTGGATTTATAAAAAATCCATAATAGACAGGATGAAAATTATATCTAAGCTTAGTAAATACCTCTGAAGTCATAAAGTGTAAGATATTGACAACCTGAAAAGAATTCAATAGAATTTTTATCTTATTTTGGTTGTGTGAGTACTGCTCAACAAACCAAATACAAAGAGAATGTTTCTTAACTCTACAGCCCAACGCCCCAAAGACAAACATGGCCAGACATTCATTCAATTGGTTTATTTTGTTCATAAACAAACATGTGTTCCTAGCTTGAAAATGTCAATGGTGAGCAGGAGACATGTAAGAAACAATAAGGAAAAAAAGCAATTCTGAAATGAAAGACTCAGTGGAAAAATACAGCTTCTTGTTAAGAATTTTGGAAAACTTTTTTTGACTGATTTTTTGTGAAAACTTTAAAGATCAAATAGAGGAGACAAGAAGAAAATCACCAAAAAAAAAATCAATCAAAATTTCTAGAAAAATCAAAGTTTATCAACAAAATGAATAAATTGAGACATTAACTACCATACTGTGGGGCTATTTGGCATTGTAGGGGCTACTTGGCACCATTTTTTAAATTAATATTGTGGTTATTTTTTAAGATTGTGGTGGGGTCAAGAGTTGTGAATGGTCAGTAAAGTTAGAAGCAAAATACTGTACTGTGGGGCTATTTGGCATAGTGGGTGCTATTTGGCACCATTTTTTATTAATTGAAATTAGTTAAAAAATTTTCAAGGATATCAAAAACAAAAGAATAACCTATCTTCACAAACACCTTGGATATATTTTGAGTGCTAGTTATTGCATTTACTATATTTTTTCTCATATAGTAATTGCAAGTAAATGCAGTAACTAGCAGTCAAAATATAACCACGGTGGTTGTGAAGATAGGGTAATTTTTTGTTTTTGATTTCCTTGAAATTTTTTTAACTAATTTTAATAAGTAAAAAATGGTGCCAAATAGTCCCCAGGATGCCAAATAGCCCCACAGTATAGTATTTTGTTATCCTAAGAACTGATGTAATAATAAAGTAGTCACTAAATGTGTTGTTTTATCTTTACACTAGTCATGAAATAAAAGTTTTTAGAGAAGAAATAAACCCGTTTCCTGATCCAGATGGTGACCATATGAAACCCACCGCCACATTCACCAACCACAAAACTTGGTTTGACCACTGACCATTAAATATTCTGCTTCTAACTTTACTGACCATTCATAACTCCTGACCCCAACACAATCTTAAAAAATGACCACAATATTGATTATTACAATTGGGTCTTCATATTCATGGGGTCACATGTTAACATTCCCTACAAAAACATACTCTCTCCCTAATAATCCCAGATTTTTTCTACATTTGAATAAATATTAACACAACTAATTAATAGAACAATGTTCAAATTTATTTTAATATTTTCATTATTTGAAGGTACCTCATTACAGTATTCAGTCAGCCTACCCCTGGGTATGGGAACCCTTCTCAATATTATTGGTATTTTTATTTATTGAATGCCTGCACCCAGGTACCCACCCCAGTTTTCAATCAGTCTACCTCTGGGTACAAGAGCCCCTAACATTTATCTATAATCTGTACTTTCTCATTTAATTTTTAGCCGTTTTAGAGGATTTTGTTCATCACTAGGCACCCATTGTTTAGGGCCTATGAGTAGTGACATGACCAGAGTAATAACAACAATCTGTATACAGTAGGGTAGAATGTGGTCAAATGAGTATATTTTTGGACTCCCCCTCCCTACAGTGTTACCTTGGCAACTTCCTATGATTGGGTCAAATGGGTATATCTTTTTTTTTCATATTGGCTTACCTAAGAAAATGGCTGATTGAATTTTTTTTTTTGTTATCTTCTTTAATATGTCAAATTTGTCTCATAATGATCTAATTGTGCCAAATTTCAACAACATCCGTGATGGTCATGGTATTTTTGCTTAAAAGATTTGTTGATTTGACATGGAATGACCCAGTATTACTTTTTGACAGCTAAACCCATTTGACAGCACAGCATATATTTTGATCTTTTAGAAAAACTATTATGGGTAGCTTTGTCAAACTTGGGATGAATATACACCTATACCTTGCCTGTTAAACCCTGCAAACTAAATGTATCTACCTTGTATATTTTTTATGCTAGAATGAAGTTTGTGAAGGCATAATTTTACAAATCTTTTTAATTATTTTATAAAAATGTCTCAAAAAGGGGTCAAGATTATAAGGAATTTTTACAGTTGATACTACAACAGATAGAGCATTTATTAGGCTTTATTGATGTGAAATAAGGGAGCTATAAATTAGAAACCAAAATATACCCATTTGACCCCACACCCCATTTGACCTCACTGTACCCTATTTAAAGAATAAGTAGTGTAGAGCAGACACACAAAACAGTCCGAAAGAAAGATCACAGGCTGCCTTATTCGGATGGAGTTTACGACAAGATGCTCATGAGTCAGTCAAATTGTTTGTGGATGATGAACTTCACATGTGCCCCACAAAATCAAAATCCAAACTGCATTTGTCTATTCTTGACAACTTGACCCCTTAGAGCAGGGCTCAGGAAACCTTTCAACCTGAAGAGCCATTTTTAGCTAAAACAAAATAATTGCAACTATCGGATAATTTATTATACATAAAAATACATACAAGACAACTTTAGCTAACTTTTTTCTTACTCAATGCTATTTTGGGTTTTGAATCTTATCTGAACTTGCTTCAATGTCCGGGTCAGAAACGAAATGAATCTAAGATGCAACAGCAACAAAAAACGATATGAAGTGAAAATTAATCATTTGACAAAACCAAACCAAAAAACAAAACAAATCCATACCCAGTTATGGAGGGCTCATTTTTAGAAGTACCCATAAATGAAATTTTTATAGACCCAACTGGCACCCGCCAGTCTGCTGGATGCTAAATACACCCCGGAAAATAATTTATTTGTTTGCTCATAATATAATTGTTTTTTTTCACAGCGCCTAAGAGCCACTCGAGATAGGCTAAAGAGCCGCATGTAGCTCCAGAGCCACAGGTTCCCAACCCCCGCCTTAGAGTAAGGAATCACTAAATTCTGATTTTAAAAAGGAAGAGAAGGTTAAAAATCAGTAAATTGTTGTTGAATACGGAATAGAAGAATAGAAAGCCTCCTTCTGTCCGGCCAAACATTTAGCAACTCCCCCTAAAAAGCCATTTTCCCCCCATGTTGAAGGACCCATAACCTCTAAACCACATGAAATATAGGTAGAATGAAGCCAGAAATGGCTTTGTTGGGTGGGAAACAACAGGAGTACCAGATTTCAGCTAGATACCTTCTTAAATAGCAGTTATAAAGACATGCAAATTTAAGCAAATTTCAATTTGTCATAACATCTGAACCCTTTGTTCAATCAAGCTGAAATTTTCAGGGTTGTATTTTCTCTAGGACTCTCAGATGGTGCACATGGGGACTTAAGAAATATTAGGTGATTTGATATGGAATGACCGATATGGAGATCTTAGGATGCCCAGTTGACAGAATCCCCTCTTAACCTTACTGATGTAGTCCAAAAGAAAGAGGTATAATACGTTTGGGAGAAATTCCCAAGACAAACACAAGGAAAAACTCTCCATGGAATATACATTCTCCAGAGAGAACAGATAGTTTTTAGAAAAAGAAGTTCTGTGAAAAAAGTCCCAGGTTAGGAGTAGGGGACCAGATGATGTGTGCCTTTGAGAGATTTTCTGTCGAAGCAACGCAATCATTTTTAGGTTGTTACATAGTGTGAACTGTTCAGCATTGGTTCAATAGGTTTAGGTCTGGAAATATGGATACCAATAATAAACCTTGAGACAGGTCCAAACCTGTTCTTAATGATTGAGAATTATTGACAGCAGTGGCAAATGACCCACAAACACTTTTTGGAGACTTTAGGATTTCAACAGCGACCATATTATTTCATCTCAAGGCAATTGGAAAGGTTAAAAAGTTTGAAAACTGATCCCACATGAACTGAATGAAATGCTTATGACACTACTCAGCTGACTGTCTCTAAACTTAGAGAATTGGGATATGATGTCTTGCAGCATCCTCCCTATTCACCTAATATTTCTCCTACAGATTATCATCTTTTCAAGCATTTTGAACTTCATATCCGTAATAAAGGGTCCAATAAGAGGGAAGCCATAATTCATACTTTTACCGAATTTGTGACCACTAAACCTAAATAATTTTATAGGGATGGCATCATTAGAGGATCATTGGAAAAAGGTTATTGCTTCAATGGGTCATATTTTGATTAAATATTTACAGTAACATGTAACAACCTAATACTTTTATTTGTCCACCCTTGACCACTCCGAGTAAGGCTTAAGAGGCCATGAATTGCAACATTTGCTTCTGACATTCAAAATAACCAATTCCCAAACTGACCACTGTGGAGTGGCTTAACAGTTGCCAGCATGGAAAATAGACTCAGCAGACCAAGTTCGAGGCTAGGGCCAAGGCTGTTTACATTCACTTCACCCTTGGGAAAGGTATGAATCGTAAATTAGGTAAAGGAGGAGGGTTGGACGTGCTGCTCCACAAGATGTCTACAGGGATAAACAAAAACAAACTGACTTACAAAACCTGGCAAATGCTAAGTGACATGACAGACTTCTTCTTCCTCCTGGATTCTTCTTTTCTAGTTTGGTGATGTAGATCCAACATGCAGAACTTTCCATTTGGTAATCCACACCGACACATGATGCCGCTATTGAAAATATTTTCATTGATTTTGGTCTTTCTCTTGTACTGAAGAAAATTCTTCTTTCTTTTCAATTCGGGATTTCCCCAACACAACATCGTCATTGGACTTACACAGCAAAAACGAACACTTTGAAACCTGTAGAGTGGTCAAAAGTTGTTGCATACAGGGTTATTTTCCTCCCCCAAGCAGACGCGGCCTCAAAAGAACCAAGCCGTGTGGGCGGAGAAAGTCAAGACGAAATGAAACTTGAATAAATCAAATAATAATAAGTGGCAAAACGGAACGATGACAGCCTGGAGTGTTCGACCCAATGCCTGTGAGGGGAGGTGTAGAATGATTTAATATGGGTTGTCAAGGCTGCTTTTTGAAAGCAACAAAAACAAACAAAATTTATTATCGAGACACGCCGCTGACCCACAAAATTGAAAAGAAGTGCCATAAATCTATTTGTCTGACTCCATTTTGATAAACTGCAACTGGGAGGTGGGTAAGCCTCAATGAAGTTCTGAGAGTGCTACTCCCAGACACCCCTGACAGTCAGGGGAAAAGTAACTGGAATAGAACTGCTTATCATTTCATAATCACCCTTGCCAGCAACGCAACATGTCAGTCCGACTTGAAATAAGACCGGCTGGAAGTATTTCAATTTTTAATAGTTTAATACAACTATTTTTAATCCGACTGAATTAACATAATTGTGGTCATTTGTGTAAATCAAATTACCAAACAGACATCCCCCAACCCTGCTTGAGGTGCTATGACATTACCTCACGGGCAGATTTCTAGCAAAATTATTCTGTCTTATTTAATCTTTGCTTTCTACAGGCAAAGGCAAATAAGTAGTGTTTCCGAAATGAAAAGAACTTATCTGAAAAGAATAGAATGTAACCGAACAAATTTTGCCCTACTCTTTTCAAATAACTTTCACAAATAACTCTATAGTTTCATTCTTTGAGTCTTGCAACACACAATTCTGCACTACGTTCTCAGTACAGGGTCTGTCTGGAATTTATCCAGCGATTTTGAATATCTAGAGCAGTGATTCCCAACCGGGTAGTCCAAGTGGGGAATAAGGCTATTAGGTAAAAAAGTCCAGTCTAGAGATAGGGTTTTCTGCACTTCTATATATCAATTCAAAGGCTCAAAATAAGCTCCAAGTTGAGAATGATGTAAGATGTGCTCTCTCACTAATAGACCCACAAATCGAAGAACTAGTAGCAAAAAAACAAGAACAGAGATCACATTGATGTGTATATCAGTTACGATAGCAGAATACTTATTTTTTTTGTATTGAATTGGAATTTCAAATGATGTGTTCTAACTATTTTCGCTTATTTTCTTTGAGTAACAAATACATAGAAGCAGCTGTACAATTATAAACAAAAGTGGGGAATGACTCGAAAAGGTTGGGGACTACTGATCTAGAGAACCGGTTGTGCAGCCTTGACGTAACTTGGCAACCAATCAAAAGAGATCTTACTGCGCATGTGTGAACAGACACTCTCCCATAGGGTTACTCAGTCAGCAGAGAGATTCCAGTGAACATTAACAATGACCAAGTGAATCATTCTTCAAGTCTTGCGCAGGGTTTTTTTTGCAACACATTGCATCACCTAAGTCTGTCAGCCCCACCCCCGTCCAGATTTGTCTTTCTGTATCTTCTGGCTTTTCCCAAAGAGATTTCAAACCATGGTCAAGATTAATGAGAACACAATGAGGCAGCTGATGTCCATCTCGAATGAGGACTTTGAAAACTGTTTTGAAAAGTTGAAAAGATGTTGGGATAAGTGTGTGAGGTCCCAAGGGGAGTACTTCGAAGGGGACTAAGGTGCCATTGCCCTAGGTAGGCTATTTTTCATTAATATTAAAGAGCTGGATACTTTTGGGACAGACTTTGTACATTTATAAACAAAACGCAATTCGAGAATTTCTGTTTCAATTTTTGAGACAGGGTGTTGTTACTGCTCAATTAATTTGAATCACTGCTACCCACAACAGACCAGTTTAATCACTGTTGCTGGGTTTAGGTTATTCATGTGTTCTGACATTTATATGTATCTATGTATGTATCTATGTATCCAGACTTTGCCCAACCCTAACCGTTCATAGTAGAAACTTGAAATTTTGCACACACACTCCTATCAATGAGTAGGGAAAATGCTTTTTTTTGTTTTTTGAAAATTCTCCTCCTAAAAAGGTTTTTAGTGGGAGATGCTGGTATTATTTTCATCAAGGTAACTGTGTAGCTGACGCCAGACATAATTTTAGAAAAGTAAATTTACCAGGTGTCCGGGGGTGAAGAGTTGGGGTGGGGAGTGGCCATCGTACGTGCTTTGTGATAGAGAAACGATCTCCAGGCAGACAGGCAGAGTCGTTTTTCGCCCGGCCTTGTCCCCACAAATGAGAATATAAGTAGGATCAGAAGTCTCCAGGGACATTTTTCCTCAGTAAAAAGGTGACCCCAGATTTGATTGCGCCGAAGCCGGGGTCAGAATAACTTGACCTTATAGGTTAATCCAAAACATGTGTTCAGCGCACACACACATTTCCTGGCCCATATTAAGGCACCACAAGACTCCTTCAGGCAGTCTCGCAAATCACCCACCAGGAGCGCACAGTTTCTCCTCATCCGAATCACGACAAGCTGGCAAAGGCGAATGACGTTTTCACGTTGTACTGAACGTAAAGTTGTACTGAACGTAAAGTTGTACCAAACATAACATTGTACTGAATGTAATGTTCTACTAAGAACGTTGTACTAACACGTTGTAATAAAGATCGTTTTTTTCCTCACGAGCATTACTCCTCTGTGACCCTGAACAAAATTATATTCAAAATCCACTGAAGCTTACTAGATGCAACAAACATCTGATGAAGGCCAGAGAGTAGACCAGCAGAAACAGTATAACAAAAACAAGGATACTAGTCTGAAAGATTCATTGAATAATATACTGCCTAAGAAAATGTTATGATAAAAATGACAAACATGGAGATTATGGTCTGAAAAAGTCTTCTATTAAAAAAAGGTTGTTACATAGTTTTACAAACCCACCTATTTTTGAGGGACTGCGGCACCAGTGTTAGAGTCAATTTACATAAACAAAAAAACAAGAAAATATATGAAAATGTATGAAAAATACACCTCGAAAATATTTTTTCATCATTTTGCTATATTTAATTGTTCATCCTTGTTATAATATTTATATATAAGTTTCAGTCGAAGCGCAATATAGAAAGTATAAAAAATTTTTTTCCCAGTTCAAAAGCCTAAATTATAATTAACCGAAAACTAAAAATTTGCTGAGAAAAAATATTTTACTTAATTTTTCCTGTTTTTTAAATCACAAAGTAAGACTTCTGTTTGTGCAGTTCCTGGATATTTTTCTAAAAAAGTTAAACATATCTCAAGGGATATATCTGTAAAATGTGTAAAAATCAATGAAAATATAAATAAAATAAATCATCAAATTAATAAAAGGTGGGGTAGGAATCATATGAAAAAAAATTGTTCTTCTCCCGAATTTGGAATGGAAAATCTTTTTTTCTAATTTGTTCTTTAATAAATAAGTATTGAATATTTTATTAAAATCGAATAATATGCTGATTTTTGCCAGATTTTTAAATTTCTCAGGTGTCGATATCATGCTGAAAATTATGTCCATTTTGTTCATACCTACAATTAAGCAAACCAATATTATTTGCTTACCCTAAAACTTAATAATCTACTTATATGATTAACAGTGTGATCTTTCTGTTTCTCTGTCCGTAACAATGGACTCTTCCACTTAATGGTAACAATTTTGCTGATAAAATTTGAAACAATGGACTCTTCCACTGAAAGAAATTTAGAAGTTTATTTTCTTTAAAAGAAAAAAAACATGTCATAGAAATTCAAATATGTCTGTGATTCTTTTTCACGGTTATTAACTAGTAAAGTAAATAAAGTACTGTATTTGATGACACATAAGACCCCTCTTTTTCCCCACCCCACAAAAATGTCTAAAAAATTATAACATAACCTTTGCTGTCCAAGCAAAGGTTATGTTATAATTTGACCAGAACTTGAGAAGGTGTTAAAAAACTGGGTGATTAATGAGAAGAATTCAGGGAAATTCATTTTTTTCTTAATATTCCCTTGTTGTAATAGTCTTATATGCCATCAAATATGGTAGTCACTAAATGTGTTGTTAAATTCTTTCATGAGTTTCAAAAGTTGGGCTTAGTAGATAAAAGTCTTCATTTGTATTACCTTGACTAAATTTCAAAGATGAACTTTCTTGCCATCTTGATTTTTAAGATTCTCCATTGTATTCTGAGGGAACTGTTTTAGTAATGTGGTTATAGTACCACTGCAGGTTGTATTTTTTTTTTAAAAAGCAACATTTCAAAGGGAGATAACTCTTTAAAAGAAAGTTTGTAGTTGCCTCCCTTAAATGTACAGTCAGAGGCAACTTTAAACTTTCTTTTAAAGAGTTATTTCCCTTTTAAATGTTGCGTTTCTTCTTATACACCCTGTATATATCCTAAGCTTTGCTTAGTCTGACATAGGGTAACATAACTGGAGGGTAGGGATTCTAATGAGAAATGAACAGACTTGATAAAATATTAAACTAGATAAGGATAGCCTCACTAAAACTGAGAATATAATGCTCCCTCACTTACACAATGAATGTAGACAAGAATTTTTCACTATTACATAGTTAAGTTTTAGTACTTAGTAAATACTCGCAAAAATCGTTTTTATTTATTTTTGATGCTCTATCAGTTATATTTACTAACACTGAAAGAATCTGTGTCTTTAATTGTAGACATTTCAATCATTTTCGTCATGTAAGTTTTCTTTTAATGAAATATTAAAAATAGAAAAAAAAAATATTGATATTCTAGGATGTAAGCAGTTCATGTTTATTGCAAAATTTCTTTTTAAACTTGAGGTAGTAACTAGAGTTAGTTCCCTTACACTGTTCAAATCTTAAAAATCATGAATGACACTAACTGCCGATAGGTACTACTCACCACAACTGAACGTAAGCACCCCCATGACGGGTCATTTTGGAGATCCTCTGACTTAGTCTCCTGGTCAAAACAATTTGGCCGTAATCAAAATCACTCAAATCTTTCTTCTTGCCATAACTGCGACATTCAGAGGGAGAGAGAAAGGGAATGCAGGAGAGTAACACACGAGGAAAGGAGAGTAAGCAGCTTTATTATAAAAAAATTACATACGTAAGTACATCACAGCAATTTTTTTCCCAACATAATCTTGTTCCTTGCCAATGCACTTAATTCAGTGGGGAATATTAATCATGTAGATCGAACATTATACATTGAAAATGTCCAATCAAAATTTTTCTAATAACTATATATCAGGCTGTAGGCTTATTGATCCACCTTTGTATATGCTGTGTGTGTGTGTGTGTGTTTATATGTGGCTGGATATTTGTTTATTTTTAAAAAATACAAAAGCCAAAAAGTTTTCAAGTGAGAGGGAGACCCTGCAAGGAAGGTTAAATACACTAGTAAACAAACACATTGAAATTGAGGTGCAAACAAAAGAAAGCCTGTCTGAAGTTCTGAAATGGAATAATAGAAAAGCTTTTGCAAATAAACAAAGTGTTTTAGTAACAAACAGTGATTAGTAACTATTTGTAAATTGGGTGTTTTATGATGAAGAATGCCCAAAGGTGAAAAAGACCAAAAAGTCCAACGGTTAGTAAAAGATACGAGTGCTGACGTGAAATGTGAAGTGAACGGCACACAGTGGATTTGGAGATTATAACTCTCTGAAAAGAAGATAAAAAACGTTTTTGAATTTTTGCAGCAGACAGACAAGCAACCATAGTGAATATGTAGAATAAATTGAATATTCTGAATAAAATGCGGATAAGATCTGTGAAGAGCAAAGGGTGATGTTAATATTTTGTGACCAAGCCAAGTTCCAAAATCGTGAAGCCAGGGAAAGAATCAAAAAACCAGATCAGAAACCTGTAGAGTTGGGCCTTCCAGCTGGTAACCTTAAGAATCTCAGAGAGTCGGCTCCCATCACATATACTAAGAACGGATTCCATCAGAGAGCACCTGCTATAAAGAAGAGGAAGGACGTTCTGTTTAGTCATTGGTGTCAAAGATTTATAGCAAACTGGTTGTGAGATAAGCTTGATTGTGCACAAAAACTTGAATTTAAACATCTATTTATATAATGGACAGTGTGATTTTTCCTATTTGTTTCTCTGTCCATACTCTTCCACTTAAAGGTAACAATTGGTTAGTGTAGTGAGTTTATTCCTTACTGGGTGTCCAATTAAAGACAAAAAAATGGCCTTGTGTGGTACTAAGTTAAGCTCAGTTGATATCAAGAACCTCATCCAGCTGATACACAAAACTTTTTTTTTAAACTTCTGAACAGCATTAATTTATTTTTAGCTGAAATGAAAATTTTTTTAAGTAATTCTATAATAAAATTTTTAAAAAAACGAATTTTTTCAGAGGAAGTTAAAGTGACAGCAGAATCATACTTGCAGAACTATTTATGACCTGCTCAGTGGCTGAAGTAGTTGAATATTTCCCAACTGGGGTCAGAGTTCAAAGTACTACATCTATGAAACATCTGCAAAATCTTTGATTTTTCCCTCTCAAAAAAAAAGAAAGATTTTTCCCTCTCAAAAAAAATCATTGTCGAACGCAAGGTTTTTTGTTCAAATTTAATTATTGCAGTCATTTCACTTTGATTTGTTCTTTTGAAAAAAACAAAATGATTAAATATTACATTTTCTTTCTCAATTTTTCCATTTTTGTCAAATTTCGTTTTTTGACTCTGAAAATTTATTACCGTTCTTTTGTCTTATTAGGACTCAGTTTTAGAGCGTTCAATTCCATATTCAGGGGGATAGCTGAGAGGGCGATTTTAATTTGCGCCCAGGCCGCCAAAAGCTTTATGAATAGCAGTTCACCTACTGCATTTCTACTAACATTATACAATAAAAAATCTCACTAAATGTTGGAGGGAGCCCCTCAAGGAGCCAAGCACCCCATCCAGGCCCTCAAATCTATAGCTACGCTTTTGAAGGGTCTGCCTACTCAACAAGCTCACGGACCTCCAGTAATACCTTTGTGGATCCTCAGGGGTCCATGGCCCCAAGGGTGGGAACCACTGCATTAAATGTTAGGGGGCGCTGAAGAAGCTAAGCCCCCAGGCCCCCAAATCTCCAGCTATGCCCTTGTCATAGGGGGTTTAGAAAATGTATTTCTGATACAGGCGACTCCTGTTATAACATGGGTTGGGGTCCAAGAAAGCCAACTGCCTTATAACTGAGCTACAATAACTGTGGGGTGGTAGATGAAAGATGACAAACACCATCTATCGTATAAATACTAATTAGATTTGAACAAATAAACAAAAGCATTCTTTAATGTTTGCTTTTTTTATTAAATAACACCACTAAAATAACTACAATATATTTCGAAGTATACCAAATTCCAGTATTCAAAACAAAATATTTACATAATTATTTACATCAATAACTTAACCCTTTGAACCCAAAACCCCTTCGCCTTCAGATACCTTGTACCAGTGTGCCTGAGCTACTGAGTGGAAAAGCTTAAATCAAATTTTTAAAGTTTCATTCATTGACTACTGAATTTAATTTTTACAGTTGGCTTGCCAGCTTAAGCCAAATATATTTCTTAGTGGGGGTTGGGAGTTGTGTGACCTCCATCATCAAATTGGTTTTAAAAAATATTGCTCAGCCCAAAATATCGGCCTTACTGGTTCAAAGGAAAATTCTGTTTTCATTCGTTTTTTTGGACGAGTGAGCAATAATATAGATAAAAATGTTGGGGTCCGCCACCCATCCATCTTGTGGCCTTATTACACACACTGCACTATGATGAACCGCATTATATTGGGGAATGCCTGTAATTATTTTTACCTACAAAATTCTTCAAATGTTTTAATTTTTTAACAAGAAGTGTAAAAACAACCAATTCAGCTTCTTCCAACTAGTATGCATGTTTAACACACTTGATTTTTTTTCTTTTTAGATGTAATTAGACAGTGCAAGATCTAATCTGTTCATTTTAGACTTGATAAACCCCACTAAAGAAAGTAACCAGTTGTCACCCTTCAAGAAGGAAAAAGATTCTCTCACTTTATTATGAAGTTGTAGCTTCTGGGACGTCAAGAAGCTGAAAGAAAGAAACTTAGATATACAAGAATTGTCCACCAGAAACAAGAGGATCAACAGCCAGAAAAATTGGATCTGGAAGAAAAAAGGCCCCCAATTCAAGAGACAAAATGGCTTCTACTGACAGGTAGCAAACAATAACTTCTTTATCCAAGGATTTTACTTCCAGTGAAGGAAAAATTGACCCCAGACAAACTATATTAGAGGACTCGCAAAGAATTTGGCATTTCCAGTAGGTTTTGTACAAGAAAGTCTCAACAAAGAACTGTTATCCAAAGTTGTGAGATGGAGTCATTATTCAGACTAATATCTTCATAATTATTGTTTGAAGTTCTGAGATTAATCTTTTCATAATTCTGCACATTATTAAGACTAGTATCTTCATATCTATTGTCTGAAGTTCAAAAACATTTCATAATTCTATTGTCTGAAGTTCAAAAACATTTCATAATTCCACACATTAATCAGACTAATATCTTCCTAATTATTGCCTGAAGTTTGGAGATGAAGTCTTTTCATTATTCCATACAATAATTAGACAGGTATTTTCATTTTTGTTGTTCCTTTTTTGTCATAACATTTCAGTTGATCTCCTCTATGGCCTTCTTCAGGTGTATGTTGTCTCAGTCTTCAGAAGATTCTTAGTATTTTTTTTCTTGCCTAGACCGTATACTTTGGGTTGAATGTTTGTATTTAGAAATTTAATAATTATTTAAAAAAGGCCAGAAACAAAAAAAAATTGAAAAGATAATTGCACATCTGTCTCCAAAACTAATCCTTTCACATTTGAGGTCAATGAATCAAGATAATTCCAATTTTTGTTCAGACAATTGAATTTATTCTTCCAATCCTTGATTTTGTCAACACAATGTTTTGGCTGATCCATTCTTTAGCCCTTGTCAGGTGTATAATCTGAGAAAAAAGGCAAACGCTTTATCCAAGCAAATATGACAACAGAAAAAAGGTCATTAATATACCAACCAGGTCAATCCATCTCAGCAGTCTAGGTACACAGACATAACAATACCACCAACCAAGTACCTAGGTATATTAATGACCACCCTTTTTCTGTCGCCATATTTGCCTGAAAAAAAGGTTTGCCTCTTTTTTAAACACCTGACTAGGGCTCAAGAATGGATTGGCTGAAATGTTGTGTTGACAACATCAAAGACAAAAATTGGAGTGTTAATGACTCTTCTCAAATTTATAGAAAATAGAATCAAGATAGGTTAGTCCTTTCTAAACATTTTTGCCTCCAAACCATTAAGCTTTTTGTTGCCAGGTAGATTTTTTAATGTTGTAATTCCTCTGCCAGGTTTTCCTCATAAAAAACTGCTGAAAGCAGAGTCTTCATTCACCGGTTGTCATATCACCAAAGTAAATATGCAAATTTTCTTTGTTTGCACAAGGAGATGCTGCCATCTTGCAAAAGAATAACACTATCGTTAGAGGAGTTATCTCATCCGTGACACTGGACTGAATAACAGACTATTGTAAGATGCATTATCTCGTTTGTGGCACTGGACTGACGACTTGCTAAGACAAGTTATCTCATCCGTGGCAGTGAACAGGTTGCCCACTTGTCTACCTGGCCGTCTGGCTGGTTGTAGTGATGGACAGGACAAAATGGAAGGCAACAAAAAAGCCAACAGCCAACAATAGGTAATATCACACATATACATCAAAGGGAGAATTGATCCGTTCAGGTGTGTAGGAGGCAGAGACCAGCGCAGGTAATAAGCAAATGCTTAATGGGCTGTGACTATTGTTGCTGCTGCTGCTGCTGCTATGAATGAAGTGGTCAAGTAGCCAACATTTTCCATTCGTACCCTTCACCTGCCACTCACCAAAGCCACAGGACTTTGCTAATTGTTAAGTCCAGGAAGTCACGGAAGCTTCACAGAGCAGGGATCATGCCAGGCCATTTACATTTACGGACAGTATTTTCCAATAGACATGAAACACTTTCTGAGGTTAAAATGCAGTGGCCACTTCTACTTAACCTTGGCCATTGGTATATGACAGCAGTTTTGAACCTGTGGTCCGCAAAGGTATTACTGAGCTTGTTGAGTAGGCAGATCTTTCAAAAGCCTGGGGTCCATGAACTTGTTGAGTAGGCAGACTTTTCAAAAGCCAGAGGTCCATGGGAAAATTCATTTAAATAAAAGGGGTCTTTGGTAATGAAAAAGTTGGGAACCACTGGTATAAGAGAAAGCATCACCAATCAAAACTATTGTTAAGCAATCAATTAAAATACATTGAAATAGGTTAATGGGTAAAAGAGCACAGACACTCTACCCTTAAACAATATAAGAATTAAATGATTTAAAATGAAGTTTAGGGACATATTTCTGTAAAATGAAGTAAAAATCAATATTATTAATTTTAAGGGAAACAAACTAAAAACATGGATATGTTTCACTATTATTTCTTGTTTTATTTATAACCAATAAACAATAAAAATGAAAAATATTTTCAATTTCAGTGTTCTAGACATTCCTTCCTTCAGCTAGAATTATTAAAATTCTAAAACTTCAAAATTTTTAAAAAACCTTAAAATTTTAAAATTAACATTTTTATGAACATAATTCCGTCTTGTGTATTGGTGTCTGCCTTCTGATGTATATGTTACGGCTGTTTAGACCATTTTTAACATCTTGACTGTTTAGGCCATTTTCAACATCCTAACCAATTCAACATTATTTATAATCAGATGCTTTTCTTTTTTTGAAAGGCAATCATCCAGGTCTGCAATCAAGAACAAAAAAAAGAAAAGAAAAAACATTCAAAATGTGACAAAAAAGAATCAGAAAAATCAAAGAATTTTAAAAAGAGAAAAACTCACTTTTTGTTTGGGGTACAAATTGATTTCTGGTTTATCTTTTCATCCACTAAAAAAGAGAAAATTAAAGAAATGATTTAATGTTTGGGAAAAGAAATTAATCAGATAAGAAAAAATACAAAAAATATGAGGTTTGTCTGGAAAGAATCAAGCCATTTTTTATATATCTCATGAACAGGTTGAACAGCCTTGGTGTAACTTGACAACCAAAGACCTTTACAGTGCATGCATAAATAGACACTCTCCTGTGGGGTTACTCAGTCGGCAGTGAAACTCCATTGAGTGAGCTTGTGTACTGTATGGCCGCCGGGTCCACAATGACCAAGCCTGCCATTCTTCACATCTTGTGCAGGGCTTTTTGGCAAAACATTGCATCATCCACGTCTGCCCCATCCAGTCTTTGAATCCATGTGACTTCTGGCTTTCCCCAAAGAGAATGCAATGAGGCTGCTGATGGCAAAGAGAACTTTGTAGACGGTTTTGAAAGGTGGAAGGGATACTGGGTATGAGGTCCCAAGGGAAGTACTTGAAGGGAACTAAGGTGCCATTTCCCTAGGTAGGCTATTTTTTCGTTAATATTAAATGGATGGATACTTTCCGGACAGACCTCGTACAAAAACTCATTTGATTTCTCTTTCGCTTTACTATCAACTACAACAAGAAACATATTACAAATGTTCAATTGGATATCAAACTGAAATCACTTCTCCTCATCTTTTTCTTTCTTATCATTTAATCTAACAAATTTCCCTGAAATAAACTTTGGGGCCAAATATTACATTGCTTTGAAGATGATTTCGGCGATGGACATTGGTTAGCATGGGTACTCTGACTGGCCTACGGCTACGCATCCCCAAACACAATAAGGATTAATGTAATGTTTTGTGATGCATTCCTTCCTTCACCTTGATTAAAGCTATCTGCAATTTTTGCCACAGTAGCCCTTCTGTTGGCTCCTACTTGGGAGGAAATCCTCTGTTCATTTTTCTCATCGATAAGTCTTGGCTGCCCAATGCCTTGTCGGCGGTTGGTGATTTTTCCCTCCTCGGACCACTGCAAATAGGTGCCATTTCGGGAATGCTCTGACTTGGTCTCCTGGTCAAAACAATTTAGCCGTTATCAAGTGTTTCTTCTTGCCGATAACTGCGGCATTCAACACATCAAAATGTTGTACTTGAGGCTGGCTTACCTGCTTATATACTGCTAACCCTGACATGCGCAGTTGTTACGAGACAGTAGCTGTCATTCTTGTCACATGTCGCTGGTCATACTGTTTTGGCTCATCAATGTTCTAATTTCAGTGTATTATTTTATTCTACTTATAAAATTATAAATTAAATAAAATACATCACATAATCTTAAAATCTCCCAAGTTAATTCTTAGGACAAGAAGAGGGGCTTCCAGATGGGAAATAACAAAATAAAAAGTAAAAAAATGCAAATGAAAAATCATTAGCTGATAATTGGGTTGTGAAAATCAATAAAGAACAATTGTCATGTTTGGCATTGCATTGTTTTGTATTAATTGTTTTGTTAATCATCAACACAGATCGGGAGGGGGAGAGAGTAAGGGAGAAAGAAGAGGAAGGAGGGTGAAGGGAGAAGGAAGAGGAAGGAGAGTAAGGGAGAAGGAAGGGGATGGAATAGGAAGGGAGAAAGGAGAGTAAGGGAGAGGGATGAGAAAGAAGAGTAAGGGAGAAGGAAGAAGAAGGAGAGTAAGGGAGAAGGAAGAGGAAGGAGAGGAAGGGAAGAGGAAGGAGAGTAAGGGAGAAGAAAGAGGAAGGGGATTAAAGAAGAAGGAAGGGGAAGGAAGAGGAAGGGGAAGGAAGAGGAAGGAGAGTAAGGGAAAGGAAGAGGAAGGAGAGTAAGGGAGGGGAGAGGGTAGAAAAAAGGAAGTGGGAAAAGGAGAAGAGAGAGAAAAAGAAGAGAATGAAGGACAAAAAGAAAAGGAAAAGAAATGAAGAAGGTGAAGGAAGGGGGGAGAAAAAAGGAAAGTGAATAGAAGGAGAGGAAAGGAAGGAAGAAGAGGAAATGATTAGGAGAGAAGGGGAGGAAATAAAGAAAGGAAAAGAGGGTGAGGAAGAGGAAAGAAGAGAAGGAAGAGAAAGGGGGAAAAGGAAGAAGAAGAAGAGAGGGTGGAAGGAGAGCAGAGAAGGTGACAGCAAGAGGATTGAGAGGAAGAAAAGAGAGGAGAAAAATGGTATCTGAGTGGAGGAATGAGAAATGGAGGGAATGTGTCTCAGATCTGAGAAAACGCATGGGGGGGTTTATGTAGAAAAGGAAAAAGAGGTAGAAGTAGACAGAATGGGAGAAGAGAAGATGAAGAGAAAGTAGATGAAGATAACCGGATGGGAGAAAACAAGATGTGATGTCCTCAGTTTATATGAAATCAGTTAAAATAAAGATTTTACCTCCATTAATCACACTGAAGAACTACACCAAGATGTTCCTTTTGGGTTATCTTGTCAGTTCTAAGCCTGGGTAAAGCAGGAGGGTTGGGCATGGGGCTAGCAACTCTACCCCATAAAACCTACTTACTACAGAAACCGCAGCAGCATCACTCCAGCGATTACCCCAGTAATTGCTCTATCCAGCAAGATCTTGGTAAGGAAGGCTCATGTCTCATTCTGGTGAAAGCCTATGGAAAGCCAGTTTGCTGAACAACCCCGACTGAACACAAAATTCTGTCTTACTAAAAGCTTTATACATTATACGTAGAGCCCAACGGAGTCGCCCAGGAACAGGTTGGCTGGTGTAGTGTGGTGTTGGCCCTATGCTCCACAAGGAGTTTACAGGAATAAACAACAATATCGTTGAAAAAACAAAACGTAGCCAACAAATTTATTACAAGGGGAAAAAAGGTGAAACTGAAAAAAGAAAAACAGAAGACATAAAGCACAATGCAATAAATATACAACAGACAAGAAACAACAACAAAAAACAGGTCTGGTTAGTCACTCAGTAGAAACCATCCACATGACCAATGCCTTTTTGGCAGCATGCCGTGATGGGGGCGATCAATTAAAAAATTGGAAAAAGAGGTGATCAATGAATAAATTATTTCCCTCGCCTTTTGTTAGGCCGTGATTACTAAAAAAGTTTGAGTTTTAAAAAAACAAGCATGAATGCTGCTGGAGACAAATTAATGGACCAATTTAGCAAAACT
>VCCN01001947.1:1028674-1039004 GCA_006491835.1 Architeuthis dux
AATTGTTCCAATTTTCATATCCTTTGCTTAATGTTATCAGCTAGTTAGTGTTATCTAAAAGACACTGTCCCAAAGTGAGCACAATAAGTGGCTTCCTCTGTAGATTCAAAATATACATGTTTAAATCATCAGTAAAACTTCCATAGACACAAATTATGACTGTTTAATGAAAAATATTAGATTTAATTCACTTTAATCTATTCAGAAATGGTTCACCACTTTATAGCAATTAGGATCAGGGTTATCTACCTTGGATAGAGTGAGGGCAGAGTAATACACGTTGGAATTAAGAGATTTTCTTTAAATTTCTAAAACTATGTACAAACTTATTGAACTTTAACTGTTTTTCATTTTTCATATCCGATTCATTGTTTTTTGTCCACACACATAACAAATTAATTTCATATACCCTGTGTATAGGTCAACCTTTAAAACAAAGATTTTGGGCCTCCAAAAGCTCATTGATTTATGATAAGCTTCAGCTATAGGTCA
The DNA here is from genome assembly GCA_006491835.1 of Architeuthis dux. Classification (NCBI taxonomy): domain Eukaryota; kingdom Metazoa; phylum Mollusca; class Cephalopoda; order Oegopsida; family Architeuthidae; genus Architeuthis; species Architeuthis dux. Next base: position 1,029,167 of record VCCN01001947.1, read on the forward strand.
ACCCTAAATTTTTAGTTTAAACAAATTTAGGTTAACAAAGTACTATTGGTTAACAAGCTAGTCTTGAAAATCATTAATTACTAAAGTGAGTTCAGTCCTCATAAGGTGCATCATATTTATGGTTTTGTTTACTATATAACAAAGAACAATTTTATGACATGCAAAATACATTTCAGGAAACTCTTCCTTAAAGTCCACTGTCTTATAAACTGATGATCAGTGATGTTATGTCTTTGCTTTCGTTGTTTGTTAGTTCGTATGCTGGTCAAAACGCATTTGGTTTTAACCGTATTAGTAGTGATCGAAATTGAGGAGACGAACAAGACACGTGTGTTTAGGCTGACGGCCGCTGATAAAGAGCCCGACTTCAGCTACCAGAACAAGGCCTCAGCTCATCATTTCCGGTATTGGAAATGAGGCTTCATTTCCATTCAACTATTTCTTCAGATCAACTATTTCTTCTCTGTATTCTGGAGAATATGGTGAAGACCAACTGGGCTCGTGGCTCTCTCTCCACACATACACATATATATATATATAAGCTTCCCCCGAGGATCCCAAATTAGAGTGTTCCTATAAAAACATTTCATAAGCCAAAATTGCGTAAAGCGAAGAAGCAATTACCATTAATTTATATGGCAAAAACTTTTGAGCATTCCCAGACCCCAAAACTAGTGATGATGGTATGTTAGGTCAGAGGTTGGGGTGGTGGGAAGTACAGGAGACTAGAGTGTAGGAGAGAGAGGAAGAGGGTGTGCGCTACTTTGCTGCAAAACAAACTCTGAATGTTATTTTTGCTTTTTGCCTTTTTTCATTGAAGCAAAAAAGTGGCGTGAAGCAAACTTTTGAAAAACATTGGATTCCTGTATTTATTCAAATCAATTCAGATTGGATACAGTTGTAATAAAACAGATTATTTTTTGATAACTGGTGAATATTTTTCATGTCAAATGCTAAAAGTGTATCCATTTTTTTTCTCAACTACAAAGTAATTAGAAACCGTCAAGCAAAACTGTCAACATAGTTCAGTTTTTAAGTTGGTCTGGCTTGCTATCGATGTATGTATGTTTCGCGCATAAAGGCTGCACCAATGGAGCTAGAGGGCTGAAAATTTAAACATTCACTCCTTATTATAAACATTTTTTGTTTTTTTAAAATTCCCTCCAAAATAAGTTTTTAGTGTAAATTTATGCTAAATTGATCCCTTAGTTTGTGTTTTTTGAAAATTCAGACTTTTTTTTAGTGATCACTGCCCCCAAAAAGGTGAGAGAAGTAACTTATTCATTGATCACCCCTTTTTTCCAAGTTTTGAATTGATCACCCCAATACAGCATGCAGCCAAAAGATGCTGGTCACGTGACGTTTTCTAATGAGTGACTAACCAAACCTGTTTTTCATTTCTTATTTCTAGAGTTCTAAAAAATAATATTAACCTCCTAAATGGTGTTTGTAGCTGAATAAAGATGAAGTCCCAAAAATCATTGTATATACTAGCTGAAAACCCTCCCTACAGTCGGGTTTCCTAGCTAGTTCCTGTAGAAGGCCAAAATGAAGCTTTTGGTCCTAATGAGAGGTCAAAAAAGGTTTACCTTCATTCTATAACACTGGTTACAATGCACTAATTTTGCTATTGAGAGGTCACATACAGATAAATGGTATCAGGCTTAATAGAAACATAGAAATACTCAAGATAATAATAGATAACTGTTAATACTCGAGTGAAATATTGTTGACAAAGAAATCATTATTCATACAAAGTCAACATAAGGAAGGAGATTACATCAATTTATCAGCAGCAGTTTTGGTTACATCCTACTTCCTTACATAAAGTCAATTAGTAATAAAGATTCTGACCTGTTCTGGCTGCTAATGTATTAACAGGTAAAATTTTGGTTAAATTTTGGTTAGATTTTGGTTAAATTTATCTGATTGGTGTTGTAGAGGACAGATTTATGCTATATTTAGTCATGCATGAAATCTGTGCCAAAAAGTGGATCATAGCAGAAGAAAATTTGAATTTCAATATCAATTTTTTCTGACCAATTAAAAAAATGAATATGACTAACCAATTAGCAGACAGCAAAAATAATTCTCTTCTAGAGCTTATCTAGAAGGTAATTAAAGTTCAGGTTTGAACCAAAATTGCCAGTGGATTGTTTTATCTCCCTCAGAGTCAATACAGCATGAATATTAACCCACTCATCATGAGCGCTTCTCATCTTCTTTGTCACAGAGATGCAATTCTGTCTACATTTTGTTCATCAACCTTTGCAAATAATTTATCCTGTTCCTGATGGCAAAAACTATGTTTTCAACACATCTTGCTCTGACGAACATCAAGCATAAGAACATTATTTCAACCAGAATTCTATTCCATACAAGGTCAATTTATCCTACTGCTGCTATGACTTTATGCATAGATGACAATCACTTACACACTGACACATATTTGTAGCTTCTTTCTGCAGCATGTGTTATGAACAGTACCTATTAGGGTGTTGCACATGAAATGCCATTTTTTTACATCATAGAGAATAATGCTAAAACTGAAAGATTTACTAATGGAATTGCATTTTTTGAAAATTCAATATAAATGGAGACAGGTCTGGTCAGTCACTCAATAAAAACTGTCACTTGACCAATGTCTTTTGGCAGCATGCCGTGTTGGGGATGTTCAATTAAAATATTGGAAAAAGGGGTGATCAATGAATAAGTAACTTCTCTTGCCTTTTGTTGGGCAGTGATCACTAAAAATGTCTAAATTTTAAAAAAAAACAAGCATGAATAGCCAATTTGGCACCCCCTGCCTTATGACAGTCTGTTCTTAAGTATGGGCGTTCGTAAACCCGGGGACTCCTTGTATATTATAAATTATTTAATGTACTGTATTGTATGTGTTTATAAATGTTTATTTTCATTCATGAACGTGCTGGAATTACTTTTTGGGGCCAAAAATATTCCTTAGGAATGCATTTCCAGTTTATAATGGAGGTCTATCGGAAAATAGGTTTTGCGATACAGAATTTTGTGATATGGTCAATTTTCCAGGGATGCATTCCATCCGTAACACAGGGTATGCCTGTATTCTAATATCAATAAAAAGACTTGTAGCGCTGACCTTGTGCTGATAAGATTATAACCCCAATTGGTAAAAAAAGGTATTTTCCATTGTTTTTTTTACGCAGAAAGTGGAGTTTTTATTGCACAGTTTTGTTAAATAATGATGAAATTGAATATTTGTTAATGATTTCATCTTTTTAAGGGAAAATACTTTATTTCTAGTCAATTTTAAAAAAATTAAAATAGTCATCAACATGGCGTCAGATTGTTTTGTTGATAAAATGTAAACATTGACTTCCAAACAGGCGAAATCGACGTTGTAATTAATAAGAATCTGTTTTTGTTTTTTGTTTTGATAAAAATTTGCTCTTTTTCTTTTAGAGCAAAAACAAGAAAAAAATTAAAAACAATATTTTTAACATTTTAAATACATTTTTTAAAATAGGGTGTTGGATATTTTTCAAAATACATTGCTAAGAATTTATATAATTATACATTTGAATATTATATTATAAATTAGATGCAATTAAAGATTTATTCAATGTGGATCAAAGATAAGCTAAAAAGATGTTGAGGTGAAGCTAATTTTAGCATCTTTCTATATATGTGCCCCAGCTCATTAGTGTTCCGCTAAGCATCTGTAGGTGTTTGAGGAGAGTCGGTCCTCCCTCAAACAAGCGCCATGGGACAGTGTTCCCAGTATTGATACATAAATAACATTTGAATACTGTTTGATATTACTGGTACTTTTATGGAGTGCATTAAACTCCTTTATTTCAATGATGCAATAAAATAAATAAATGTGTTGTTCATTAAAGACCCAAATGGCAGTTTCAAATTCTCTCCTGAATCCTGTAGTGTAGAACCGCCAATCTTCACTGCCAGCCATAAGATGCGAGAGAATATAAAAATTATCACACAACTGCCTAGCCTACAATCTATATCTGAAAATTTCATATTATTTTTAATGAATGGCATCTTTTTCAATGACATCTTGTTTCAATGTGTAGTAATAACACATATGCACAAAACTTTCAAAGTCTTTTGAAAACCAAGATCAACAAATATACTTTTGGCAATGAAATCAATAAATTATTAGTTTGCTAATCACTGTTACCCACAACAGACCGGTTTAAACACTGATGCTGGGTTTAGGTTATTCATGTGTTCTGACATTTATATATATCTATGTATGTATCTATGTATCCGGACTTCGCCCATCCCTAACCTTTCATATTCGAAACTTTAAGTTTTACACACACCCCTCAATGAGTAAAGAAACGATTTTTTTGTTTGTTGGCCCCCTTTTTTTTAGTGGGGGTCCAATTTGCAATGTACATTTATCCTAAATTGATCCCTTAGTTTGTGCCTGGTAGCATTGAAGCTTGGTTTTTTTCAAAATCAGACTTTTTAAACAAAATGTGAGAGAAGTAACTTATTCATTGATCATCCCAACACAGCATGCTGCTTACAGACATTGGTCACATGACAGTTTCTCTTGAGGGACTAACCAGACCTGTTTTTGTTTGATTTTGGTTTTTTTTAATCATGAATTCATGGTTCAAACAATACTGGTAGCATTTTGATCAAGGTAACTTAATTTTACCACCACCACTGTTTAATTACGAGGTAAAAAGAAGCATACATGGGTGGTTGTGATTCATAATTTCCCTTGAAATGCTAGTTCAACTTATGAACATATTACTATCATTCATTTTCTTTTTTGAGGGCATTCACGTTATGTCAATTTTAATCACGAGAGAGGGACGCATAATTGGAATTTGAGTGGAATTTGTCTACTGAACATTGAAAATGGCCTGACAAGCCAAAATATATTTGTTCAATCAATAAATATGCTAAGGAGAACAGTTGAATATTGCAAACTTGATTTTAGTTTCATTTTCTTTTAAACGATCAAATCTATCCTTAAATACTGATGGTGTGCCTCGACCATTTTAGTGCCTTGTTCACTGTGCCATGAGATGAAAAAGGTTGAAAATGACTGCTATCTATATTCTTTTATTTTTATTTCTATTATTTCTAAAAAAAACAACTGATATTTGTTAGATACTAGGCAGATTTCACTAGATTGGAAATCAGTCAGCACGATAAAGAATACCTCAGCCACCACTAGTGTTACCAGGCCCACTTCCGCAACCAACTTACAGAGTGGATACAACCGTCAGAATCCCTAGAGTCTCAGATGTGATGGGAACATCAACATCTGCCCCTGAAAGACGTTTTCCAGTTCGAAAAAGAAATCCTCCTAAGAGATTTGAACAAAAAGTAAATAATAAAATCCAAAAGATATTGTCCACCACTGGGCAGAATAATCCTTGGACAATTATAGTCAGGGTAGGTTTCACCCCATACACTAGTAAAATAGGAATTGTTAGATATATGCAAAACTAACGCACATGAATATGTTGTTATCCTTTCATATGAATATGTTGTTATCCCTGTTTACAAAAGCAGCACGCCCGAATAAACGAGTAGTTCTGTAACTAACACAAGTGTGTCCGGTTGTTCATTTTTTAACGTGCTGACTGATTTTCAATCCAGAGAAATTTGCCTAGTATCTAACAATATTTTAAAGCCATCCAAGTGAAAAAAGCCAAACTGAAATTATGATGCCAACATGGTTGAAAAAGGCCAATCTGGCAACCCTGGCAGGAAGCTTGCCAAAATAACAAAAATTGACCCTGATTATCATTATTGTTTGAAAAAAGTAATTGTTTCAAATGGGTCATATTTTGATTAAATATTTAATTTGTTTTTTTGTTCATATGTAACAAGCTAATAGCTGATATATTCTGAGGCAGATAGAAGGGAAAGGATGAAAGAGTGTTGCAGTAAACAGGCTCCTAGTTTTCCTCCTTTGATTTTGGTTGGGCAAAAATTAATTGGAGAGAAAGATTTTTAATTAGTACTTATTGAACTCAATTTATACATCAAGGAAGATAATTGGTCACTTCACAGTCTATGAGGAACATCCATTTTTGTTGCTTTTTGGTACAAAGTTTTTTATCCAAGCAATTTTTTGGCAATTAGATTAAACTGATGGAAAATCAGAATACTGAAATAGCTTCAGACAAGACTTGAACTCACATTTGATACCTCAGCTTTCTAGTCAAATTATTTGTAACTGTGAAAATACTTAATCTCAAAAACAACTTAAGAGTAATACTATTACTTGTTAGTCAACACAGGCTCAACCCAATCCTTTATGGGGCCCTAAGCAGAATTTGATTGGGGGGGCACCCCTCACTTCCTTTCAAAAAAACATTCAAGCTCTGTTTGGGGAAATTTCAAGTGCTCTTGGGGGCCCTCTGGTGGCCATGGGGCTGTAAGCAACCGCTTAGTTCACATGCCTTGAGCCAGCTCTGAGTCAACAATACAGTGTGGAATAGTATCAGAATAAAAAGATAGTGGCAGAAGACAACCCATAAAAGATCTGGCTAATTATGACAGTTTTGGTAGCCTAAGTAAAGTAGTAAAAGCATTGGCAATGGAAGACAATCTTTTTAGGTATAAGATGTGAGTTTGCGTCCCATCCGGAGCTGCTTCTGAAAAATGGATCTGCTGTAAAACACTATGATAAAAAGCAACAAAAACCTAGCATTCCAAGGGAAATTATAAATCACTGCCAACCATATATGATGTGTTGGGGGTGATCAATTAAAAAGTTGGAAAAAGGGGTGAGCAATGAAAAAGATACTCCTCTCGTCTTTTGTTGGGCTGTGATCACTAAAAACGGTCTGAATTTTCAAAAAGCAAGCGGGCACAAACTAGTAACCAATTTAGCATAAACTTCCATTGTAAATTGAACCACCACTAAAAACCTTTTTAGGAGGGGAATTTTCAAAAATTTCCCTAATCATTGAGGAGAGTGTGTGTACAAAATTTCAAGTTTCTACTATGAACGGTTAGGGCTGGGCTGTCCAGATACATAGATACATATAAATGTCAGAATACATGAATAGCCTAAACCCAGCAATAAACCAGTGTTGCAGATAGCAGTGATTAATAGAAACTAGTTATCATATTTGCAACTGAAAATATCTGATCTCGAAAACTAGAGTATTACTTTCTCTAGTTTCTGTCTGAATATTATAGATGAGAGATTATTATTGTGTATAAGTGTTTTTCGACTGTTGTTTTCATTCATCTCGGTTCATCTTTTGAACACAACATTTCCGCCATTGTACCCTACAGCCTTCTTCAGGTGTAACATGTAAGGAAAGAGAGTCGCTTTTATCAGTCAAACTCTCTTTCCTTACGAATATTACATGTTACACCTAAAGAAGGCTGAAACGTTGTGTTCAGAAGATGAACTGAGATGAGGACTACAGTCTGAAAACATTTATACATACTTTCACTAGGTTGTCAACAATACAGCAAAGAACAGAATTGGGAGAAAAAGAAGAATCTATCAACCAAAACATTGTATTTAAAACCAGGGCCTCCGAGAGGAATTTTATTAGGCGCTGCAAAGCTGACCCCCCCCCACACACACACACACACTGCACAAACACCCTCGTTGTTTAGCCATCCTGCTTTCATCTGCTATAACCCTTTTAGCACACCATACTATAATCACTCGCCAGTAAATGATAGAGTCTGCTTATTTTTTTAATGGACATATTGTATCGACTTTTGAAGTTTTGATACACAGCTCTACCCAAGAAACTGTTGAGTCCCCTTTTTCCATCTGAGCCCCAGTGTGATGCTCTGGCTGCACCTCCCCCACAGAGGCACCATTTAAAATAACAAAAATGAAGACAATGGTCTGCCAAATACTAATGGACTAATGAAAATAAATACTTAATTTTATAACTTCAGAAAATGCTTAGTAAATATCTATTTCAATTTGTGTGTGTGTGTGTGTGTGTATGCATGTTAGATAAAGAATAATAATCTTTTAATCCCATCATTATCCAAAATACAGTTACCCTGCTTAGTAGTGATTCGCTATAGTACTCTTTTTCCAATATTTTTAGTAATAAATTTAGTAATATTAAATTTACGAAATAAATAATGAATAATATAAGACAGCATCATGGACAGTCTCTGAAATAATTGTATGCTGTACATTTTGGTTAATGTGCTATGTGTATGAGAATAAACACATACACAATAATTTATCATGTAGCAATATACATTGACAACTATTCACCAACTCTGGAAAGTTTGCTAACAGATGAGATACACAGCACTAATCTATTCCATCTTATTGAGTCTCAACAATGACATCATATATTTTAAAATAATGAGAATGACTCTGATTGGAAGAGCAGCCGCAAAACAAAGCGAAAAATGACATGCTATTTTATAAAGTCCCCGTATAGCGCAGTTTCGTTTAGTGCTACATTTTTTTGGAACGTATCTAGAGCGCTAACCGGGGTACTACTGAAATCATTCATGTTAACCCAGAAAGGACCATTACTTAAGCAAGGGCAGACAATCGTGACAAGCTAATGTCATGTGATTTGTCAACTGACCAATTGAAACAAAGTTTGTGTTGCCGCCATATTTAGTGGCTAAGAAGCGTGTGCCGCTCAGGTAGACTCTCTTTTTGGACAGTCACATTGATTTATTAACTCTGTGTTCAATTCCGTGATTGTTCATGATTGTTTTTAAATGGCCAACAGAGACTTCGGAGGTAAAATTAGGTCCAAGCGATCCCACACTTTGTCGAAACCTTACGACAGACGAAAGGTAAGAAGAGACATGGAAGTAGCAGGCTGCTGGCCCTGGCTACACCACCATGCGATTTATTTGAATTATTTCTTTTATTCTTTAATTTTACAATCATCAATTGAATCCATACGTTGGTTTTTCTATTTCTTACCCGAATAAATCTATTATTTTTACTGTAAAGTGAATATTTTGTATTCAGATCGTATATTTTATGAATGAGATTGAATTTAGTTTCATGGTTACTAAGAAGCGGAATTCCTTGTTCACTCCTTTCTTTTTTTTTTTTTTTTACGTCCACTCACTCGGTTTTATGGTCCGTTTTCTTATCAAATTTTAAATTTATACAGTAAATGGGTTTGGATTTATTTTAAATAAGTATTTTTATAAAGTTATTTTTTATTGGAAGTTAAGTTTTCTTTTATGTTTGCTTAAAAACAACAAAATGATTGATAATAAAAGCCTTTCATCTTTTTTTTGTTGAAATTCCTTGCCATGTGGCTATTAATTTTTATTTTTTTTAACTCTTTGACGAAATCCCATTTATAATGTTTAAGTACCGTTTTTTTGTTGTCACTTCATAAAAAGGTTATTCTAAAGTCGATTCTTCATTTCTTTTCGTCTATTTTTGCCGATTTTCCCTAACGGAAATGTAGATTTATTTAATTTTCTTTGAAATTTCCTTTCTTCTCTTGAATTTCATTTTGGACGTTTTACGGTTTTTTTATTTAATTTTCTCTCAACTCTGAAAAATACATACAAATCATTATTTATTCTATTCTAAAAGATTTTAAAAAGTTTAAAAAATGACTCTATGGCTATTAAAATGTGATCTTATTAAATGACAAAAACGTTTGTTTGTCTCTTTTTTTTATCAATATTTCAGCTTTTTTTTTACCCTACACTCAAATATAATCTCTGTAAAATAAATAAAACAATTAGCAATTATAATAATGTCGGTAATAATAAACTAGTAAAATAGTAATGAAAAAGAAATAGTATATATAAAATAAATGAATAGGAAAATGAAATAGTATAAATAAAATAAATGAATAGGAAAATGAAATAGTATAAATAAATA
>VCCN01001947.1:1039587-1059786 GCA_006491835.1 Architeuthis dux
AAATAAATGAATAGGAAATTGAAATAGTATATATAAAATGAAATAGTATAAATATATATATATATGAAATAGTATGAATAAATAGTAAAATGAAATAGTATTACTTTATTGCTGACAGAACAAATAAATACTAATTTGAATGGGAATATGTCTTGCCTGCCTCCTTTCCCCTCTATTCACTCCATTCAACCACCTGTGTTCATTTCATCATCCAAGATCCTCACATATCGTTACTAAAATCTGGTATTACTATTCATATGGCATATATATACATACACACAGGAAGTCGCTTATGGTGATCACTTCGAGACACGGTCTTTTACATAACAATAAAGAGGTAAACCAGCTGATAATTTAAGGAAAGAAATCCAGGATATAAAGGAACAACCTATATTCATTATTATAAACAACTTTATAACAAATATAATAATCTTTAATACATTTTAAAGCGTTTGGGACCGACTGATTTTGGTAATAATAACCGTTTGATAACATCCGTGACTGTGTGTGTATAGTAAGAATTTTAGTCCTTGTAATCGTCTCTCATCCTCGTCTTATGTACTTAATTACCCCCTTAACGTCTCAAAATTAGGCCGTTCCATGACTTCTGGGTCCCAGGGGTATTGATAAGAGAAGTTCAAGGATTCTTCATGGTATTATTATTATAGTGATCAGTAAATAAAACGAAATGTTCTTTTCACTGTTTAGATAATTACGAGGTGTGTGTGTGTGTGTGGAGATTCTTTTTGGCTGCAGGTAACAATGGGTAAAAAAAAAATCTTCCATTACACAGCCGACCACTTTCAAACCACGTGACTGTTCTCCAATAATCTCTATTGATTCTTATGCAGTCAATTAATTTTGTTTTGTTTTAATCGACTTTTTTGTGATTTATTTCAATACGACAAATATGACTAATCACCAGAACAAATAAAATAAATTATCATGCAAATTAATCTCTTTTTTTTTTTTTTTTTTTTTACTTTTAAAAATTCTTCTGAAAGTCCTTGTCTTGAACTTGATCCCTTCAACTCAAAACTGATAACCGAGTTGATTAGTATTGTAGATTGCAACCACAATCCATTATCTTTTCATCTACAACATATTAAGCCTATTAAAGAGTTTGTAAAATATTGTATTATTTTGGTATTATTGATTCTTTTGTACTTGCTTCCTTCTTACTGTGGTTGTTTTTTGCAATGTTTCAACCGCTATACCCCAGGCCTTCTTCAGGTGTCTGTCATATATGGCGATCTTTATGAATGGTGAATCAAACCTTTAGTTTGTCCAGTAGAATGTATTGTCCTCGAGAATTCTGAAGTGTTTATACTTGAATTGTGAAACTAGTGATTTTACAAAATCCCCCAACAGTTTCATAAAATCATTAGTTTCATAATCTTACCGTAACACACACACATGTATAATTCTTGACTCGATCGCTAAAAATGATTCTTTGCTGGTCAATTTGTCAGCATCCTACTCAAGGTTGTATCATTACTTTAAACTATTTTCACTTCAGTATAATAAAGATTCAAACTTGTGTGGAAAAACACCAATTCTCAAAGTAAAAGGGAGAATGATGCCACAATAGTTAGGGTTTCTTGGGCTTTTTAAAAAAGAATTTATTTATTTTATGTGTGTGTGTGTGTGAACTTTATGAAATCAATGCTAGGCAGGGGATACTGTCAGTTACACTGATGAGCCAAAACATTATGACAACTTGTCAAATAAGGTGCTGGCACACCATGTGCCAGCTAAATGGCTCTTACCTGATCAGGCATGAACTCTACAAGACCTCTATAGGTTTCCTCTGGGATCTGGTTCCAGGATGTTAACAGCAGGTCCTTTTAACTGCTGCAAGATTCTGCAGTGCTAATTTGTTGGTCCAATATATCCCATAAGTGCTCATTGGGATTGAGATCGGGGGTGGTTTGTTGGCCAGGTCAATACAATGAAGTCTTCATTATGTTGCTGAAACCATTCCTGTACAACTCTTGCAGTGTAACAGGGCTCATTGTCATGCTGAAAGATGCCACGTGAAAGACTGTTGCTATGAAGGGCTGTACCTGGTCTTCAATGATGTTGACGTAGGTGGTACATGACAACGTACCTTCCACATGAATGATATTTCCCAGCATAATGTTGCCCAAACCATCACACTGCCTCCCGGCTTGTTGTTTTCTCACAGTGTATCCTGGTGCCTTCGCTTCCCCAGGATAACTACGCACACATACCCTGGAGATTCAGGAGAAAGTGAGACTCCTGACGAGGTCTTCCCTTGATACAAGATCCAGTTCCAACTCTTGCATGCCCAATAAGATGCTTCCAGTGATAGTCAATAGTTAGCATGAGTACTCTGACTGGCCTGCGACTGCACAACCTATATGCAAGAAGGATTGATGTACCGTGTGTTGTGACGCATTTCTTTCTTTACCTTGATTAAAGCTATCTGCAATCTGTGCCACAGTAGCCCTTCTCTTAGTGGAAAAACCTCTGTTCACTTCTCACATCATTAAGTGTTGGCAGTTGGTGATTTTTTTTTTTTTCTTCCCCCTCCTCGGGCCACTGCCAAAACATACTTACCAGAATTGAACATGAGCCTCCCACAAGCCAGGCCATTTAGGAAATGCTCTGACCTAGTCTTCTGGCTATAACAGTTTGGACTTTATCAAAATCACTCAAATCTTTCTTCTTGCCCATAACAGCAGAATTTAAGCATCTAAATGAAGTAGTCGAGGCCAACTTACCTGCTCTCTGACCCTGACATGCACAGTTGTTATGAGTCAGTAATTTTTCTCTCGACTCTCTTGTCAAAATTTCTTTTGCTCATCAGTGTGTGTGTGTGTGTGTGTGTGTGTGTGTGTGTGTGTATATATATTATATAATTTTCAGTGAGATTTGAAATTAAGGATGCTACCAATAACTTATCTTTTTAAAGGAAGATGTCTGTTAATGTGCATTCTAGAATTTGAATGGATTGATGCCAATTTCTTTAGCATTAACTTCATTTGATGCATTAGGGTTTCTTCTTGAATATTGTTATTAATTTTGACTACTGTTTTCCTTCATCTTAATTTTGTTAGTTGTTTTTTTATCACAACTCAACTCAGGCCGTCAACTTATTGCAGTGAGTAAACAGCATGGATAAGAAACAAAGAATAACTCTCGGTGAGACTTGGACTCGCATCCCTTTTGCCTAGGGAAGCCTGGTAAACTTCAAGCTGCACTTAACTGTCTGAGCTCCGACAGTTCAGCAGAAGATCGAATCTAACCCTTAAACCTACTCTCCAGTTCCAATCTCTCTGGTCTGTTTTTGTTTTTGTACTGGTAGTAAAAAAAATAATAAAAATATAATCAATGTCAGTTTTAAATACTTCAAATTCAATCTCCTCCAATGATTTGATAACTGATAGCTACTCATCTTTCATGATTGGAATCACAATTCCATTTCCCCACACTTGACCTGGTGTTTAACTAAACTAAGCTTACTAAATATTTATGATGGAGACATTCATCCTCGCTGTCTCTTTTGTCTTCTATAGCAGTATGTCCTGAATAAGATTATGAACAAAATGACTAACAATCCGGTGGGTCTGATTAGATTTAATGTAAAGGATGTGTTTGTATTTTAAAGATGAAGAAGATCCAATCAGTTATTCTAATTATAATCATAGTTGTTGATAAGAAATGAATAATTAGGTTGATGCCGATAAGAAAAAGCTTTCAAATTAGTAGTAATTCTTTTTTTGTTAGATGAAGCAATATCAATCATTAGTTTATACTAGTATTTTTATCGTCTTAATTCTAGTTGCTTTTCACTGCAATTACTGCCTTCTACTGCAATCAGAAATAAAGAATTGGTTCTTTGTTTGAACCTGTGTCCCTTTTTTTACTTCAGGAAGCCTGTTTTATCATGACAGCAGCTCTACAGCTTGAGTTACGAGAGCCCTACGGCTGGGAGAAGATCAAACCATATAAACTCCCTCTTTATTTTTCCACGGTTACTCAGTGCCATATTTGATATTATTTTTATATACACTAGTAATATTATATTGAATTTATTTTCACTGATGGCATAGGATGATTGTCTGATGAAAAGCAACTAAAATTAAGGTGGAATAAATACTAGTAAAGAAATTAATGATGGTTGACAATGCTTTATCTAATATAAAAAATTCATGATAATATTACTACTACTATATGTAAAGAGATTTGGTCTTTTGCCAGTTGTAGGGCTCTCATAGCTCAAGCAGTAGAGCAGCTGTCTCGTTAAGACCGGCTTTCCAAGGCAAAAGGGGTGTGTGTTGGGGTCTTGCTAAGAAGAGCTCAATATTTCCAATCAGCACTGTTAATTGATGGCAATAGAATGGTGGTCTGAGTAGTTGTGATTAAAAGCAACTAAAATTAAGATGAAAGAAATACTAATAAAAAATTAATAATGGTTAATCTTTGTGTCTGCTCGGATGGTATAATGGTTAGCATGTCTGCTTCACACGCAGATGGCTCTTCCTAAGGACAAATTTCCCTGTGTACTCAGCTAATTGAGTACACTCTAAGCTGTGTGATTAGGGTGGTGGTATCCCATCGGTGGACCAAGGGGGTGGTCATAAAAACTTGTAGGAATAAAGTCCTGGTCTCGACCAGACTTGAAACTTGCAAGGATCACTAAGCTGACGCATGCAACAGAAACAAGGTCTTCGTCACTGGGTTCCATACTCCATTGTGAGTTGTCTCTTAAGAGATGGGATACTTTACCTTTTAAATTTCATTTGCATGTCGATTCACATATGGACAGTGAGGAGTGTAATTATTTTATTGAAAATGTGTGAGTGGAAGAAAATGTACTGTAAATGTTAATAGTAATAGTTTTAAGTTGGCAATGAAATTATAAGCAATCATTATATCTGCCCAGTTCCATTTTATGATCCCGAGTTGGCCATTTCTTGTTGTTTCTTTCTCCTGTTCACTAACTCAATTTATTTATAGTCACCGTCTTTCTTGGCCTTGTGCCTGACTGTTAAGCTTAGTAAATATCTATAACCACTCATAAACTCTCAATCTCTATCTGTGGAAAATGCTAAATCTTCCCTCTTTGTAATTAAGTTTCTCTATTTGGAAATGCAAAGAAAGATTTCATATTTTTTTCAGCAAACATGTCGAACAACTTGAGGTTATTTTCTATAGTTTTGAGAAGGGTCATGAATAATAAAATGGTTCTTCGGACTATTGAACTCCTTCTTGTTTCTGTTGTAAATACGTTTCGGTCGATCCATTCTTCGGAAGTGCAGATTTCAACCCAATGTGTCTTCCACTTCTCAGCAAATCTAAACCTGACAAGACAAAGACAAAGACACAGAAACACCCGGGCCATGTGCTATAAGGGTTACCCCCCTTTAAACATAATTTCTGTTTAACCCATCACACTTGGATTTTACACCTGAAGATGGATCAGCCAAAACGTTGTGTTTACAACACAAATAACAAGGAGTTCAATTGTCCAAAGAACCATTTGAATGAACTTGAGGTTAATTGCATTATTTGTGAGGGGGAGAACTTTTCAGAAAATTAGAATTTTACTCTTATTCTGCTTGTTTGCATGTATGATCGTTATGCTTTCTGATTACTATTCATTCTACTCATGTCATTCATCCTTTCTCTCTTCCTTCCCTACCCACCCTTGTAATGTAATAAACAACAGGAAGAATAGAAGAGGGTGCTTATGCTTAAATGGGACTCAGCCTTCACTGTAACTCATTTATTCATTACTCTTTCACAAGTTTGAAGTCTAAAAATTAAGTTATAGTAGTAGTAGTAGTAGACCACAGGAATATAGACAGATAGCAAAAGCAATCAATAATAACAGATATTTTAGTTTCATTTTACTTTGCATGTTATTATAGATAATAAATTACTTTAACAATATTATATACTTTAATTGCAGAAACATAAACAAGAGTAATGATATCTCAGTTGTCAACACCCTGGAATTTACACAGGTCCAGCTAGTTTAAATGAATGAGATGTGAATACTAAAAACAATTTAAACATTTTTTCAATCAAACCAACTACCCTTTCACAAAATTGTGTGATACCAGCTGGCATGTTGTCAGTTGGGTATCACACAGTATCCTCTCTGTGCATTTGCCGATCTTGCGCAGTTCATTTAAATATTTTTGTAAACAAATCAACGATAAAAATGTCCTTGCTAAAATGACACCCATTTGAGATAGAATGATCTCCTGCCATATTGTTATGCTTAGCGTCATTTACATTCCAAACAATGGTAGACTGATTCATATTTAAAAATAATTATAAAACATTCAAAATATTTCAGTGAAAATGAATAGAATTTTGATACGAGTTTGAGCTTTTCTTATTAAAATGTAAACAACTAGAACACTCGGGGTGCACATACCTCTGCCATTGTCATTGAAAACTGAATGAAAATCAGTTAGTATATAGCTACAATGGGAGGTTCTGTAAGTTTGTTTTTTTTTTTTTTTTTTTTTTTTTTTTTTTTTTTCCATATTCCAGACTATTGTCTTAATATGTGAAAAATTGTCTCTCAATCTAAAAATTTAATCAGTTGTTCTTTAGCTCATGGCCCACCATTCCAGGATATTTCATGGAGAACTTTTGGAGATATTGTGTGGACAAACACAGACATGAGTGAATACATATACCTCTTCCAACTTTGTTGGCAGAGGTAAATTGTGATGCTATCAATAGACAATTAATTTTATACCTTGTGATCATGAAAACTAATGTAAATAATATAATTATCACTTTCCAAACGCTAGATTCTATTCCTCACAGAATTCATATTGTTGTAAAGATTATAATTCTGTTAGTACTCAAGACCTATGTTACACATACAAATAAAGTGAAAGATCCTTTTTTTTTTTTTTTTTTTTTTTCAAAGGAAATATTTAAGAGTGACATCAGCCATAATCAGTATTTGACCTCTTATTTACTAATTATATTTTCTAACTTCCATTGCCGGTTGCAACCAGAGGGATATCCATTTGCTCTCATTTTGGAGTTTTCCCTGCTGATGTAAAAATGGCATATGCTCTGTTGTTTGTTAAGGCACTGTCAGTAATTGTCAGTGACATAAGTGGTGGTGGATATTTGTTCAGTTTATTATAAGTGTGGAACTTGCCCGTATTATCAAGAATGCCAAAGGATAATGGGGGTGACTATCACCCTGGCTTTGGAGATATACACTCTTTCTCTGCAACTAGTAAAAGCCGTACTGCTAGTTTTGCTTTGCAGACTTTGATGTACGTGTCTCACTTAAGCAATTTGTTTTTTCAATGATTGTTTTCTTGGCACACTTATGAAAATTGTGTATCATCATTAATTGGATTAATATTCATTTCCACAGACAACAAAACAAACCACTATTCTCACATTTTTCATTTGCACCCCACGAAAACAAAACAACTCCTGCCACGACAAAACCATAATGCAACCTGCGTTTTGTAAGACAGTGGGTGTGGCTCCCTGTAGGTTTAACCATGCTGAAATGTGTGTCGGCTGACATAGATAATTGGATTATAAGTGTGATAAAAAGGAAGGGTATGCTCTCTCTCCAGGAATGAAATGAAGACGGGATTGTATAGAAACAGGGTCAGTTTATTTGATAGAAAATCATTGAGACTCTTAACATCTCAACCGATTTACTCAGTTCAACAATAGACATCATAGTTCTTTCAGAAAAAAAATTGCCTCAATTGGGTATTGTTTGCTCTGGCCAATGTTACTGAATGAGTCTGATACAACTGGTTGTGGTTGAAAGTAGAATCTATCTTTATCGCATCCCTTGCTTTTAGGCTATTGTTTTTCTCACTTTTATGAAAAGGGGGGGGAAATAGCATTCAGCGTTTGTTTTGCAGCAAGCTGTTAGAGAGGCAGTGCACACCCTCTTTCTCTCTCTCTTTCTCTCTCTTCTACACCCCAGTCTCCTGAACCTCCCACTACTCCAACCGCTGCCGACTCAGCCTATTTTACCATCTTCTCCATTCTTGAGAATGGAACGCTCAAACAATTTACCCATAATGGTTATTGCTTCTTCGCTTTACGTTATTTCGGCTTACAAAAGGCTTTTATAAGAACACTTTACGTTTGGATCCTTGGGAAATTTATATGTATATGATAATTATAATGACATTTATTAGTTGAGAGCCTATATTTGCCCGGCGCCAAAATCATTTGATTTCATACCGTTGACATCGAGAGCCACACTATATTCGTGCCTAAATATGAACATGTGAATGGAGAAGCCAACAAAGTGTAGGATTAAAAAAAACTCCTGCCTACCATAAGATCTTCGTTAGCTCAGTCGATTAGAGCAGTGCCTGCATATAAGGTAGCTTCCAGGATGGATGTGGGTTCAATCCCTGCACAGAGTTCGTTTTTTTATTCACATTTACGATTTAAGCCACTCGTTTAGCAGTCTCTCATACCGGTGCCATGCAAATATAGGCTCTCAACTAATAAATGTCATTATAATTATCATATTCTGTCTGATATAAAAATTATCCATCATTTGATTTCATATATGTATGAGTGTGGGGAGAGAGAGCGAGCCACGAGCCCAGTTGGTCTTCACCATATTCCCCACTTAAAATGGTGCTTTAGGTGCGGGCAGAATTTATAAACCTTGCAAGTAACAATGGATCCACCCACAGATCTTCCCCAAGCTATACTCCATTTCTTCTCCATTACCCTAGAATTTATCTCGCCTGGGTTATCGTCTGTTGTCCACCTCACGCTAGTTTCATGCAATTGACCCTTGCAAGTCGACTTTACAAAAGCACTTTACGTTCTAACATCTTTTTTGACAAAAAAAAAACTCATCCTCCTCTTCCTACCTTGCTACTATACTCATTTCATTATCAGATCTTTTTTTTTTTTTTGGCAGCAGAAAGAAAAGACTTAATCATTTTGGTTTGTGTACAACCCCCCCCCCCCCGACTTCTTACATGATGTACTGAAATATTTGCATTTAAAGCTTTCTTAGATAAACAAAAGTTGTAGCATGTGATCTAGTCTTTTGAAAAATGAATAGAGAAAAAAAAAACTCATTTGCATATGGGTTAGTAACCATTTTGTATTTACTGTGACAAAAACTTTGAGTGAAATTATGTCCAAAAATTTCTCTAGCAATGTATGTAAAAATCTGCACTAATAAAAAGCCTTACTTTCAAACTACAATATTTACAAGCTAAAAGTTGCATTAAAGTGCTCGATTTATAAATTTCCTGCATTTCTGAATATTCATCTGTTATGTCCCTATGGTAACCATTTCCCTCAAGGGGGGTAAATCAAATAACAATCCAACTTGTATAAGAGGAAAACATCCTTTTTATGTAACAACTAGTTTACCCTTTTCTATAGTTTTGAGAAGGGTCATTAATATTCAAATGGATCTTCGGACGTTTGAACTCCTTGTTATTTGTGTTGTAAACACGACGTTTCAGCCGATCCATTCTTTGGCCTTCTTCAGGTGTAAAATCCTAGTGTGATGGGTTAAACAGAAATTATGTT
The DNA here is from genome assembly GCA_006491835.1 of Architeuthis dux. Classification (NCBI taxonomy): domain Eukaryota; kingdom Metazoa; phylum Mollusca; class Cephalopoda; order Oegopsida; family Architeuthidae; genus Architeuthis; species Architeuthis dux. Next base: position 1,049,140 of record VCCN01001947.1, read on the forward strand.
TAATGGGGGTGGTTAGCCCTTATAGTGCATGGCCCGGGTGTTTCTGTGTCTTTGGCTTGTTGGGTTTAGATTTGTTGAGAAATTGAAGCCACAGCGGTTTGAAATCTGCACTTGTCTGGCTAATGCATTTAGTCGACATTTTGATGCGAGCTGCCTCTTTGATTTTTCTCTGCTTTCAACATCGTTCTCTGTCAATAATGGACTTCTTCCCAAAGAGGAAGATGCTCACAGTTACTCTGATTTTACACCTGAAGAAGGCCAAAGAATTGATCGGCCGAGACGTCATGTTTACAACACAAATAACAAGGAGTTGGATCGTCCGAAGAACCATTTGAATAGTTTACCTTTGCCGTCAAATTGATGGCAATATTTAAGTAATTTTGCAATTAGGTAAAAGCTTAGAATTTAAAGAGGTGTGAAACTAATTCGAGATATTATCACAGAATTCAAATATTGTGTACCATCATCTTTTTCTTACAAATGACAATGATATCGTTTTCTTAGGGAAGTAACTCTTGCGTAAAATATAAGTTATTTCCCTTGTGGTATTACAGACAAAAAATAAATATACCCATACATTTGGTGTATTCTTTTGTAGAAGATACTAACTGGTTGCTGTGACTTGTTTCCAATTCACTTGGATTTTTAAACAGTGGCAGCAGATTTAGAATCAAGACAAATGATAGTTTGTAGAAATGAAAAGGAAGCTTGAAGTCTTTGCTCAATTTCTATCAAAAGAAACTCTCAGAATTACTTCATATTTTTTCAGTTTTTGTCTAAATTTCTGAGATGAGTTATTGTTATACACTGATTTACTAGTGTTCTCATCTTGGTTGTTATAGTCACAATGTTTTGACAACTCAGCTCTTCAGATGTCTGTAGTCCATAACCTTCTGGGAATTTAATAAGATTGAGTAAAACTAGGTATATAATAATAGTGAAAATACATCATCTAAAAAGCAACAATAATAACACGGATAAAACTAGGAAAATAATAATAATAATAATTGTAATTGTAGTAATTGTAAATGTTTTATCTAAAAACATTAAAAAAATAAATGAGTATTCAGTGTTTTCTTGAGTGAAAATGGATAATTGGAAATAATGATAAAATTGTGTGGTTGTGTTCATTCCCAAAGTAGCCACCATCCTTCAAGGGCAGAATGTACCTGTGGGTAGGGACAAACATTGTCAAGTTCCCAAGGCACTTGTTGTTTGGCACGCCTTAGGCATCGGAGATTGACCCGACCCTACTCCTTTAAGTATAATGGGGAAGTGCAGTCGAGAAGGACGTCTCCATGGAACTAGACAGTTCAATTTTCTACCCCAGCCACAGATAACCAGGGCTCTGACATAAGATACCAAGTAATTTTCCTTGTGTTCTTGTTCGTTTTTATACAGAAGCCGGTAGATTTACCGATAACAATTTCCTGAGATGTACAATTTATTGAGATATACAAATTACTGAGAAGGTCAAAATGAAATAAAAATTATAAAATAAATTTCACAAACGAACACTTTTGTTTTTATTAAGTCTAAAAAAAAGTTAAGATACATACAATTTAAGTGGTATCTTTGCAGTTTAAACAGGAAACAACTTTTTCAAAGACAAAAATCTCTGGTTCTAAACATGAAAAACATCATTTTTAGATTGAAAGATTCACTTTTTTTTTCTTTTTTTTTTTTCTTTTTTTTTAAAAATTGTATCAGAAATATTTCTTACAATAAAAAATAATTCTTTTTTAACTTTTTTTTTCGTCAAAAGTTTGGGAAATATCTCAATAGCTGAAAATGGCATGGTCCCCTCCGCCAAATATATTAATATATTTTCATTCCAGTAAATATTTTGTAATTTTAAAGATCTCTGTAAATTGTATCTCAATAAATATCGGTGAATCGTTGCCAGTAAATCTACCGCAACCCATTTTATACATTTACTAGAACGGACACTGACACCCCGTTTTCATGTTGTGTACTAAAATCTTTTGTAATTTGTGTCCCTTGATTTCAGAATATAAATTACTTGTAGGTCAAGAAAACTTGCTAACAGTAAAAAGTGAACTCTTCTAATTTTTAATTTACGTTCAATCCTTACAATTTCTTTGATATGAGAGTGTGAAGAAAGAAAAAAAAAGGTGACCCACCTTTTTTTTCTTTTTTTTTTTCAATGTCCTGTCGTCTACCCCTAAATCTTTTTAAGTGCCCCATAAAGAAATATTTGACATATTTTCATTTATATTTTTCTAGCGTTGTTGCTGTGATTTATTTTTTTTTTTTATGTATTTATTTTTATTTTTAGTAAGTAATTTGCAACGGTTGCTTGTCTTTGAAGCATACAAACAGTTTTCTTTTGAGATGACAATTTTGTACTGTATGACTTTCTGGTGATGGATTATGTGGGGGACACTTACCTTTTCAAATAACAAGGACGGCGGCTGCTAGAACATCCAGTTCTTGAAGACTTCTTCTCTTTGGAGGTCTTTTGAGTTTAGTTTGCATAACAAGAGGAGTTGAATATGTTTTGTGCAACACCACTTTCAACACTGCTTCTCTTCACACATAGTCAATATATGGAACTTGTTTTTAAATCAAGTAGGCAAACTTCTAGACATGCTATGCAAACATTTGCAGGTGTGGATCCAAGGAAAGGGTCACGGTGCACCCCTGCTCACCCTCCTCTGCTCAAAATCCTAAATCCGTCCCCAATTCAGTTTCCCCACTTGACTTGATTTTAGGCCCTGGTACGCACCTATGATTTTTCAAGGTGCTAAAATTTCACTTAAAAAGAATTTTCCTTCAGGGATCAAAATTGATTTATTTAAAAATCTTTCATTCTATATTTACCTGCCTTTAAGTTATAAAGATGAGCAAAGATGTTGCAGGATTATAACGTTTATAGATTAAAACACAATACTGATGGATTCTTACACATTTTTTACTAACGAGCATTTTAACTACTGTATATTTTGGTGTAGTCAGATAAAACGAGACACCAATTTCAGTCTGAATTTCATGGTTTTAGCTCCCTATTTAGTCACTGTTTATTTCCAGGGTCTGCCAAAATATACAATATATTATATGGTGTTGCTATTCTGTCAGATTATACATTCTGAAAAGGATGCAGTAGGTATTATTTTGTGTTATTGAATGCAATCTTGCTGGCATTTCAACATTTATCTGTTTCTATTTGTTTCAGTCATTTCTGAATAAATTTACTGATACAGTGAAGGATATCCTCGTTCCATCATGGCTGTCAGATTTCCTGAAAGGCAAGTCATCGGCAGAAAACGCACAGAATAATATTGTTGAAGAACAGAATGGAAATGAAGAAGAGAATGAGGAGAATGATAATTATTTGGTAAGTCCTCTCGGCATTTCACTACATCTTTATATAATACTAAAAGTCTGATCCCATTTATCTGTATGTGACCTCTATGTAGCTGAAACGTTGCATTGTAGCCAGAGATATTGAATTAATTTACCCCAAAATGTGCTAACGTAAAGAATGCAAAAAAAAAAGTCTGGTTGATTTGCAACTTAATAAGTGTGGGGTCTGCGTAAGCTCTCACCTCTCTCTATATTATAATGACCCATTTGTCAAGGGAGATAACTATTAAATGTTAATTATAGAGTAGTCTCCCTTATTTGCAAATGCGTAAAAAAACTGGTTCATTCTGGTCCTATCAGATTGCACTAATTTTCTCTCAAAGGTCAAGTATTGGGTTGTCTAGTATTACCATATTTTTCACTGAACAAGACACATTCAGAATTCTCCTTTTGTCTTGTATACCGAAGGTCATAATTTAGTACTATTGTTGTATAACTAGTTCTTATGTGCAGGTGGTCTAAAATGGAATCATCGAGCAGAGCATTTACAATATAACTGTAATGGTAAATGGGGCCGTTATTTTCCGTCCGTTGTATGGAAGTGAGGCTTCAATGCATGTTGTTACTTCCCTTGGGAGGTTTCTTTGATACTTTAATAAAGATTGTCTTGACCTTTCATTAAAGTTGTTTGTTGTTTTTTTTTTTTTTGTTGGGGACCATGCGGAATTGCTGAGGGTGTGCGTGTGTCCGCCCGGGAGCCTAGTTAACAACCTTCACAAGGGAAGTAACAACATGCTTCGATACCTCATTTCCATACAACGGACTGAAAATAACGGTCACAGTTACATCATAAATAGAACCCCCCTCATAAAACCTTAAACATTTTTTCTAAAAACTAACAACTTCTAGGAAGATTGTTAGGTTCTAATGGATTAACAGCACAAAACATTATTGCCGAAAAAGAAATGTTTCTATATTTTTGCGACTTTGTTAAAGGATGTAGATCTTTACCCATATTTATTGCAAATACTGCATATGTAATGAATAATATCTTGAACAAGAAACTTGATTTAGCAACCCTCATTCTTTGTCTGTGCACAGAAAACGTTTTTTTTTTGTTTTTTTTTTTTATATGACAACTCCATTAACTATTACTTATTATTATTATTTTATTTTATTTTGACTGGTATTTATTATTAATTTTAATTTTAAAACAATAACAAATATGATCCCGCAAAAGATTTGAGAAGAATAAAGGGTGGGCCAAATGTATCCCAATTTAAACTGAAGTACCAAAGAATTAAAGACAGCAGTACACTGGATGGTTTTTGCCCTCCCCCAGTTGTAGAAATCGACTCAGCCAGATGATGTATGTGTGACTTAATAGGTACAGTGGTTGTGGCTTTGTAGCTGTTGCACCCATGGAACACGGACATGATTTAACAGCGGCATGATTGTAGGGGTCAGAAAGATGGGGCATTCTATCTCTGAGGTGGCAACTGTTCTCTAGGCTTTTCTCGGGCAACAGTAGCAAGGGTACACCGGGAATACGTGAATTCCAGACAGACATCAGCGGCACATGAAAACTGCGGGTACCCACAAGTGATGCAAGAACGGGACTGCCAGCGATGTAACCACCCAACGAAGGTTAACATTGCATCAGATCACCTCACAATTCAATACTGATGCCACTCAACTCATCAGTCAATGCACTGTACAGTGTACACTGCAAGGGTACCATTATTGACATCATGGCATCAGTTACTGTCCCTAACTTTAGCCAGAGAATATTGCCATTGGACTGTAAAAGATTTTCAATTGAGTTTGTATGTAGAGGACACTGCATGGAGCTATGGATCCAGCCGGGTGTTGTGCAAGCTGGTGGTGGCTCTGTAATGGTGTGAGGTGTGTTCTGTTGGATTTCGCAAGGCCCACTTGTGAATCTATCCTAACAGGTGTGATATACACAGATCTTGTTGAAGACCATTTGCACGCCTTTATACTTTCCATGTTTCCTCGGCTGACTTCCAGATAATCCATTGGCCACTTTACTCGCCAGATTTAAGCTCCATTGATCATGTATGGCACAAATTGCAGACCTCCCTAAATTCCCTGGAACGTGCCTGTATAGATATACCCACACAACGACTCCAGCATTTTGTAGACTCCATGACATTGCCACCGTTATTCAAAAGGGATTCGAAGGGAGGAGCGTTATTAGGTAGAATCTCCGGAACATATGTCTCGGTTGTCTTTAAAGCTCTTTATTTCCACCAAGCCTTAATGCATATGGACGTGTGGACTTGCTATCTATTAGTTGACACAGTTTGAGGCTTTACAAGTTTTTTTCTAAAAATGATCTTTGTTGAGCAGTTGTCTCCTTCCAAATGCCAAAAGATTCAATGTGGGATTGCCTCGCGTTCTGCTTATGTTTAATCTAACAATAATTATTTCCACTCTTCTTTTGACGGATTGTCTTGTAAATCTGACCAAATATTCAGTTGCAGCAGTAATATTCGCAAAACCTTTTGTAGGACACATGTGTATGCCAGACCAATGTTTTTGTCTATTTGCTTTGTTGTGTAACCAAGATTTTTCTTCTCTCCCTTTCAGACCCCTCAAGACAGTCCAGCTGTGGGTGATCGAAGACCAGCACAGCCACGTCCTTTGCATCCAGAATTCAGCAGTTACCATCAGCAACAAAACAAATCCATCACCAGACGACCAAATCTGCCTAATTTTGGTAATGATCATCTCCTACCCAGCCACAAAGTGCAGTACCCACCTGATCCCCGATTCTCGACCCCTACCAACTCTTCATTGGCCAATGGTGAGTTTGTTCAGTGATTAGAGGAATTATTATCCATTTCTTTCTTTCTTCAGTTCCTGATTGAAGATTCAAACCAGGAGAGGTTTTCTTTTTATAGCTGCTAGTAGATTGATTTTTGGCTTAATTTTCTAGAATCCGTGCATAAAATGGAGATTACTCCTGTTATTTTCTATAGTTTTGAGAAGGGTCATTAATATTTAAATGGTTCTTTGGACGATTGAACTCCTTGTATGTGTTACAACATAAATAACAAGGGGTTCAATCGTCCGAAGAACCATTTGAACTCCTCTTATATTTAAAATGAACTAAGGATTATCTCCCCTTTTTAACAACGGGAAAAACCTTCCTTTCCATTCAAACTTTTAATGTTTCACACTCATCCGCTTCTGTTAAAAACGGTGCACAAATGAAATAAATAAAAACAATTTTATTTCCATACGAATCTCTAACCTTTCACACATTCGTCCACTCGATGTTAAAAACGGCAAACAAATAAAAACATTTTAACAATTTGATTTATTCAAAGCAATAACAATGTTTTTCTTTCTTTGAAGTGGAGATAATCCTTAGTTCATTTTGAGGCTAACAGAAGTTATCTCTATTTTAAGCACAGATTCTAGGAATCTACCGACTTTTTCTACAAAAGTTCTTGTTTGCTGAGAATCAAATGAAATATTTAGTCGAAGCATTGGTAATTTTGGTGAGTGCAATACCGCAAAGTCCTCTGATTACCCTGGAAGAGAAACAAGTCAGGAAAACCTAAAATGTGCAGGTGTGGGGCTGGTTTAACATTAATAAAGCTTCCACTTTTAGCATTATGTTGTAAAACAAAAATCCCCAAAACGACATTTCATGTGTAGCAGCCTAATAGAATCGCCTGTGAAGCTAAAAAAAAACGAATTTCCCATGTGGCGCGTGTTTCTAGGATTAAGCCAAGCCAGTTTGTATATTAGACACTATTTCTCATTTGCTACCATCTTCTAGAGAAAAAAATGTTGTGGAAACACAAAGTCAACATATTGACTATTGAAGTCCATACAAATCTTGGACCAGCAAATATTTAGTAAGTGTACATTTAATATTCAAAGAGATATAGCAATTTATTTACTGCCCATTGTCAGCAACATGCTGTTATATTAGTTTCAGGGAACAAGGCACTTTGTTAGACGAAGGGGGTCAGGCAGGCAGAGTTAAGGGGTCATATGGCCCTACATTTTAAGAATTGTTGGAAGATACTGATAGTTATGGATTTCCTGGAGACTTCAGCTATCAAAAGAAGTCTCCATAACTTTTTTCTTTGATCATATAGATGTGTAAATGCCAAAACCTAGCTTGGGATGCTAAAAATTGAAATGTTTTATTATCCTATTGAATCAATAAGTGGTAATAATGAAAAGTCTTGAGTTTTAAGTCTCCAAACACTATTGATTAGAATGGTGAAAATATTGCAAGTCATTTTATCAGTTTGTCTTTAATAAATTGAAAGATTACAGAATGTAAATTCATTGTTTTTTACATGATATATTTGCAGCTGTTTTGTTTACAGACAAAATTTGGTTGGGTTAATTATGTTGTAAATAGAGATCATTTGACACTTATTTGATGTCTATGAATATATTAAAAAAAATAATATTCATCTTTTTATTTTTTAAATTTCTATTATTTTTTTTTTTTTTTTTTTTTTTTTTAATTTAAAAAATTTTTTTTTAAGATCATTATTAATTAACAGCGCAGATTGGAAATTGAGAATAATCACTTCAAGATGAAGGAAAATAGTAGTCAAAATTGATAATAAATAAATTCAACTGTCCTGAAATCATTTTAAGCCAAACTATTGGAAAATTGTTAGTCCTCATTCTTTTCTTTTTTATTTTCAAACTCCAGTCCAAGTCTGGAGTTAACTTTGTTTTTCTACCGTAATAAGAACAATCCTCACCAAATTCAGGGGAGTAAAATTTGACATTCCCCATCTGTGATTTGAAATAACAACCAACTGATTGGTAACTGACTGAGCTAAATTGACAAGTCTTATATATCTGAAAATTATCTTACTGATACACAAGGGCTTATTTTATTCTAATAAATACATTTATACTAACAGATATATTTGTATAATTTTCTATTAATTATATATACAATACTAGAGTTAGAGTAATCATGTTCAGTCCGAATAGGAGTGGCGTTTGACCCTGCAGGAGCTAGGCTTGTTTTTTTGTTGTTTTTTTTCTGGTATTATGTCCCACCTAAAATGTTGTCAGATGTAGTGTGTGTGTGTGTGTGTGTTCTCATCTCCACTCTTTTTGATTATACCACTGAAAAAACAGAGAGGGTAAGACTCGAAGTTGGTGTATTTGAAGTATTTATTGGTGTTTGGTTGTTTTAACATGCGCTCATTTGGTTCCCCCCACCCCCCTGTCCTGAAGTCTGCTTGCCTTTGTTGACTGTAGCTAGTCAGAATCATCGTCTGTAAAACTGTTTTCAGATGTCCTCTTGTCTCCTACAGAAAATTCAGAAGCGTTTTCATCTCCCCTGTTGGAAAAACGCACTTACCTGCATTTGTCTGAGGCTGAAGTTGACCAGCTACGGAACCGGCTACACCCCACAAATGACACAAACGCAACTACATCAACACATTTGCAGCAGCAGGCGACAGATGACAACGAGCTTGATGATGAAGAAGCTAGTGTCAGTGTTGAACCAGAAGATACCGGTGAGTCTCAGAACCCCCTTTTTTATTAATGTATTTTAGATTTGTATTTAATTCTTTTTTTTTTCTTTTTCTTAAAATCACAGTTGTTTACTGTTATCTCTAAACCATTTGATGATGAAGAAAGTGTTTTGCAGACAAGACTTGATTGCATTAAACATGTTGAAGCATAGTTTTACAAGTTGTTGAGAGTATTTTAAAATGGGTCTATAAATAAATATTTAGATGATTTTGAGCTCTGAAATGAAATACAGATGAAACCATTTATTATAATCACTGATAAAGTTATCAAGTGGTTATTGTTACCAAAATCGGTCGGTCCCAAACACTTTATTTAAAATGATTTAAAAATGTATGTAAAGTTGTTGACAATGAATGAAAATGTTGTGCAAATGTTATCAGCCGGTTATTGTTATCTAAAAGACTGTCCTAAACTGATCACAATAAGTGGCTGCCTCTGTATTTCCATGAATGAATAAAATAAAAAAAATTAAAAAAAGTAGCTTCTGGTCAGATTTGAACTTGCATCCCATATCCTGGGAGCTCATCTTTCATAGACAGTGCCATAACCAATTAACCTACTTAGGCTTCAATGGCTGAATTCATTACAGCATAGTCAAACTAGCATTTAAAACTAACTCCCGAGATGTTGGATTTGAGTTCACGTCTCAGAGGAAGCTACTTCTTTATTTCTACATCACACTTATTTAAACTGTTGGAGGGTTTTTAACCTAGAACATGATTTCTCAACCTGTTTTTTCTTTCCCTATCGGCCCTTTTGGTTATTTTTTAAAGCAATCACACCCCCACACCCCCCCCCCCAAAAAAAAATTCTTGATGAAACTAATATAAAATTTACTTACCTTGTTTATTCAATGTGACCCTTGTGCATTGCTGCTAGATTCTCAATATTTGGATTGATATTTGTGAGTTTTAGTCTTCTAAACATTTTGGAGTAGCTTCCCTTTTATTTATTGACTTTACCATCATAAAAACAAGATTGACAATTTTAAAGAAAAATGCATTTATGTTGTTGTATAGCCCTCTTGGTCCGCAGGAGGAAAATCCTGAACTTGGAGAAAAGGGAAGACTCGAAACAATAAAGGGAAGAAATAAACATGTTTTGTTCTTTTTCGACTAAATAAAACATTTTGTTAAAAACGTATTTTTTAATTTTTCAGCTGACCTTGACAGATCTGAAGCCTGGAACTCTAGTTACTTGAGAGCCAATACGAATAGTCGAGGTCCCCGGGGCAAGAGACCTTCATTTGAACCTTCTCTTTTTGGCTCTCCCTTCATGGTGAGGATGCTTTACAAGTTCTACTCAGAAAATCCCTTTTAAAATTACAAGGACAGCTTCTTTGACAAAGTTTTGTCATTGATTCTTAGTCAGGCTATTTATTCCTCCGCTGTGTTTATGTTGGTACCCCACATACCTTTTAGGAAAAAGTGATATGACAACAAAGAAAAATGCCCCAAAATTGTATAAAAATTAATTTTATTGTCATAATCTTTGTGCCATTAGTAAGAAGTTAGATTTGAGAAAATACTGATATAAAAATTATATCCACTATTAGAATTGAGATATTTTATACTGTATATTGTAATAATCTGTATGAGAAAAATTTTAGCAGAAAAACATCCAGATTTAAAAATCTACCGAAAATCAGCTAATTATCGGAATTCAATAAAACTTTTGGTACTTATTCATTTATTCATGAAAAGGGGTATTTCGTAAAAAATGTGTGAAAATAAATATTTCCAAAGTTCCACCTCCCCTAAT
>VCCN01001947.1:1064199-1083943 GCA_006491835.1 Architeuthis dux
AGTTTATATGTCTGTGACATATCAAAAATCAGTTTGTAGTACTTACTAACATTATTAAAAGATATTAAAGTGGCAAAAGTACAAAAAGCACCATTTCTTCTTGGTAGCCGCAGCTTTACCTCCTTACAAAGCTGTCAGTTTCTGGGGACTGACTTTGCACTGCTAGCCTTGCCACTCCATCTGAGGAGGACAGGGCCACCACTTTTGGTGTCATCTTCATTGACAACCGAATCCTCTTCCGCCTCTGGATTCTACGTGCTGTTGTCGTCGTCGTCCGTTCCCCACCCCCCACCCTGATTGTTTTTGTGTTGTAACTCCCTGGATGTCAGAGGGAGGTTTACAGCTGCTACAATCTGTGTAAAGATTGGAAGAAAAACAAATCTGTTTACATATTTATTTGGCCAGATTCTGAACATTTCCTTTCAAAATTTGGGAAGGAAGATTTTACAGCCAAACGTTTTGCTTCCAATTGGTGGATTTTACTGGAAGTTTGCAGTTTTTTTGTTTTTTTTCTTTCTTCTGCAATCTGAGGATGAGACATGTAAGCCCCTGGGCAGATCTTACTCACTAGACCCACTGCATTCAGATTCTTTTGAAATTGGTCATAACTGAAGGCGGATGCATGTGGGTTTTTTTTTTTTCTCTCTCCAATACTACAAATATCCTTTTGAATATAGGAAAACAACTTTTATTAATAATATAGCAATTTACAGGTGCACCACTTATTTCCTGGCACCCTTGGTTCCAGAACCATGCCAGATTATCCAATTAGCTGAACCAACAATGGTCACATGATGATAATTCAATAATCCATCTCTGACCCACTAATTATGCACATCTCATATCTTTAAAAGTATTAGCACTGTTAAAAACTTAAATTTAAACAAGTATTGAATATGAATTAATTGGTTAAATGCAATACACATTAATATAAATTAGTTTATTCATATAAATGACACAGATGCAGTTATATTAAATAAATACAAATATCATATAGAGTTGATGAGCCAATAGCATGCGTCTCACACAGCTTCTGTACCAAAACATTGTTGTTGAGTTCTCTTAATACTTCTACCTTTTCTTGCATCAATATCAACTTGTGTTTATGCTTTACACTACCATTGACACCTGCACATTGCTTGGAAGCCATTACTAGGGCTAAATATAAGCAAATTAGGCTAGGGATTTTACAAAATTGATGGAGCAGTAACAACCACCATAGTATAAACAATTAATAGATGGCTCCACACACACTGCCACCTGTGGCCACTAAGTGAACTACCATAAAAGGTGTGAGAAATTCATGCGTTCACTCTTGATTTTTGTCTGGATTAAAAGAGGTGTCGGATCATCAGTTGCCTGAAAATCGGTGATGTATATGATATTACAAATTGATATTAAGTATTTTAAAATTCAATTTTGTTGAGTGGCAAATTGATTACTTAATTAATAAGATTGTTTTTGTTTCTCTTTAACCAGGATGCCCATAGAATTCCAATACCCAACAACTCATTCACTGATTCTGTTCTACAGTTTACAGTAAGTTTTATCACTCCTCACTTTCTGAATTGAGCTTATATTACATTTTGCTGTAAAAAGACTTTCATCTCTTTATGGCTTTAAGAATACTGATTTGATTGTCGCACCTTGAGGTACAATCTGGTCTGATAAATTCTCACTACATTAATCTTAAATTTCAAATGATAGCTATATATGTTTTAACATAACTCCCGTGCCAGGTTTTTCTCTTAAAATTTTGATGAAATTAGAAAGTCTTCATTGCATGTTTAAAACTGTTTTATTTTCATACAAATCAACGAATATGTACTACAGAATATCTAATGAATGTAATATATACAAAGGAAAAAAAGAATAATGCACTATCCTAAGATGAGTTATCTTGTTCGTGGCAGCCAAGAGGTTAAAGTGAAACTTTTTTTTAAAGTAAATTTTGACATTAATGTTGAAAGCAACTTAAATATTCCAAATATCAAGGAATCTCGTTGTCAACCAGTGGATTTCATGAAACATAAACTTTTAACGTTTTGTCTGTCAATTAAATATTATGTTCTTATGAATGCTCATGTAGTTATAGAGAAACTAAATTCTATTTTTGTTTATGATTTATTATTCTATTGCGAGGCTGTATATAGTTTTAAATCTTTCATTCTTTTAATAAAATTCTTCATTTACTTGGTCACTTTTCATGTTTTTAACTTTATAGCAAATATCCTAAAAAAGACTCAATCCAAATCCTTAATTTTAATTCTTTGTTATCAATGTTTTTCTAGCCATCAAGTCTGAAGCGACGTAACAGATCAACTGTAGCAGCCTCTATGTTTAGTCCTAACTCCCAAAAAGTAAGTTCAGTCTGATGGACGCTACTCTCTTCACCATTATTTCAGTTTGTTTCAACAAACCCACTAAAGTTTATTTATTTTCTTTTTCTTTTTAATCTTTGTATAAAATCTGCACTCTTACCCCTATGCAAAAATTGCAGGGTAGTTTCAAATATACAATTCCAGATGGAATGTGAAATTATTTTTTTTCTCAAATTTCTTGATAAATTCAAATGTGAAATTTCCTGAAGAATGGCCAATTACCACAACAATCCAGCAGTTTCTAGCTTGTTTATAATTTGAAGATTTGTGATAATTTTTTTTCGTCTCTCTCTCTCCATTCTTCTCAGGTTCCATCACGTGGTCCACCTTCAGTGATGTCCAATTCGCCTTCTATTGCTACAATTGCTAGAAATCGACAACCCTTGCAGAGATCTTTCCATTCTGAAACTAAGAAGATTCCAGAAAAGACCAAGGCTGTAAGTAATCCCAAGACTCAAATGACATTTTCACTCTTCATTTCTCTCCACATCCTTGAAATGCCAAATCAGTTTTTGCTAATATTTAGCTGGAATTTTTATTAGCAGTTTATGATTTTTGAAGGATTATTTCATTGGTGTTGATTCTGCAGATTTTCAATTTTAACAGCTTTTCTCTTTCTCTGATCACAAAACCCAGCTACATCTCAGTTGGATTGGAAAATTATTAAAAAAAAAATATTATTACATACATACACCTACACATTTAATTGAATTCTTAATTTATTTAATTCTCTTTGTCCCACCTGGATCATAAAGCCACAATCATCCCACACCATTGAACCCTGATTTGTGCTTTGGTCTGTGTTTCGACCCATCTCTTCCAATATCGTCATCACTGTCCTCCACCAGGTTGGGGTCCATCTTGAGGCAACTTTAGGTATTCTTTCATTGGGCATCCTCAGGACATGACCAAGCCATCATAAGATATGTTTCTTAATCTCAAGGGACCTAATCCTACTGTTTCTCCTCATATACAGATTTTTACTGCCAGTTTTTAAACATTACAACGGCAAATAAACCTCTTTTACCAAATAATTTTTTTTTTCTGGAACTTTTTAGAAATTTTGTTGCAACAATCACTCATTTTGTACTAATGGATTGTATGTACTTTTTAAAATGCTTTTTTATCTTATCACTTGTTTTCATCACAGGTTGAAAGTTCAATGGAACGAGAGATAATTAATAAACCTCTAGAAAAGCTGATTGAGGACACTGTACCAAAGACCAAGACACCGTGAGTGAACTTAGTATCTTTCTTCTTCTCTTGCATCCTTATTTTATTAATGAATGACTACCAAGAAATATATTTGCATATTCGCACACAATGACTTTGGTGTTCTCCACTGCCATTCACCATAGCAGGGTTGATAGAATACTTTGCTCCATAAAGAAACTCTTCACCCACAATTTAGGATGACGACAGGGTTAGGCAGGAAACTGTCTTCCAAGTTGATATGACAAAAGAGGGCTGAATGTGACACATGGTCAGTTTCAATGTGGGGGTTCCTACACGGATATGTGTTGTTAGCATATGCTTACAATACCAGATGTTCCCAAGCGATCACCCATCTAATTACTGATCAGGCTTGATGCTGCTTAACTTCATTTTGGACTAGGAAGTGCGTTGGTTTGTATCCCTGAGCCTCGAACTCGCATTCCACTTCAATCTCTACAGAAGGATTGTTTTTTGAAGAATCTTTCAGTATCCAGGCTACCTGAAACTCTGTGTGTCTGACAAACACATACACACACACACAAAGACCGGCCACTGATTTTATTTTGTCGGCTTTAAAAAATAAATTCTTGGATTCTGCTTTGGCTTTTTTGTCATTCTTAAATGCCAAAGACATGAATTATGTCTAATTTCAGACACTCAGAAGAATAACCTTTGTGCTGCAATAAGACAAAGCTTTCTTATTAACTCTTGGAAACCTGGGTTTAATTTCATACTACTTTCGAAGTGTTGCTATTTGTGTGGTGGGTCATTTCTTGTACCACCTTTTTTTTATCTTCATATATATCTAGGAGCACAGTCATTTATATTCTGTCTCATGTTGTTTAGTACCCAGGCTGATCAACAGATGGCAGAGTAGTTCAAAGCAGAAGAAAAAATGTGCCTAAAAAAAAAATTAAATCTTCCTTTGTCTTTTCCAGTGAACCAATAGTACGTAAACTTACTCCTGAACCCGCTGCTCGAGAACCCACCCCAGAGATAATTCCTCCCTCTGAACCAGCCCCTGCTACTAAACCACTAGTTGCTGCTGCTGCTCTTAAGACTATCGTTGAATCACCTTCAACATTTGGAAGCTCGACTGGAGGCAAAATGAAGAGGGATAAAAGTTACAGTTTGAGACCGGGTGCCAGAGGCCATGACGATGCTGAGGAAGAGGTAAGATGTGTTTTCCACTTGTTGTTAGGGGAGTTGTCTTGCATGGATATTGCAATTGATATGCATAGACTCACGTCATTATGGCTCTCTGGGGGATTTAAGAGTGCTGTTATAACGGTTGGATTTTATATGAAATGTATTAATGCGAAATCAAAAAGTACAAATAAAAATGACTTTCTCCTTTTTTTTTTTTTTTTTTTTTTTTTTTTTTTTTTTGTTAGATGAAGTATTATAAATCATTATTTAAATTTTTATAACTAAATTTTATCTTCATGGTAAAAAGCAACTAATAAAATTTAAGATGATAAAATGTCATAAAAATTTAAATAATGAAAAATGACTTTTTATTACCTTTTCACAGTCTAATGCCCTGTTACTTTAAGCATGATTATTTTTTTTTTATTAATTTTATTCTTTAAAATAATGCACTGAAATCTTCATTTCCTGTTGCGGCAAACTAATCTCTGAAAATAGTCTTGAGAACATAAAAACAAGCGTTCCGTTAGAATGCGTGTGTCATTAAATATGTTCTTGCATGTTCTGCCGGGTCGCTCATTTGCAGGAGGAAAATCGTGAACTTGAGAAAAAGGAAGTCTCGAAACTTGGAGCAGGCGGCCTGTGTCTTTTATGGGGTTTGAACGCCCATGCTTGTTGTGTTATTTCCTGTTTTAGCACACCCATGCATATGCATTTTTCCTGAGGTCACTGGGACCACTTCCACCCAGGTGTTAGCCTGGGAACGACCTCCCGTGGCAGTATATCATAACAAATAGTACTGTTATCAGAGTTTACTGTAGTTGAAAAGCTTGCATAGACACCTTGGAAAGGCAGATGTTTGGAAAGAAAAAGCATTGATACAGTTTTAACTTTCACTAAATGAGGTTATAACCTTCGATTATCATTTTTCACTCAGTCTGCCACAAGTGTGAGCTACTAAGCTTAACTTAGTAAATACCTCAGATCATGATGAAACCACATCTTCAGCTTAAAAAATGTTTTGCTGCTGTATAAATCAGTCTCATCTTCTATTGAACAGAAAGTAAGGGTTCAGTTACATTGTAAATAGAACCTCCCCTCTAAAACCCTTAAAAACATTTTTTTTTTTCTCAACCTTTTATTTTAAACCATTCCCCTAGGTCCATTGAGTATGCATGCCAATGTTCGTGGGGGGGCACAGTGACAAGTAATGCCAGTTGTTTTATATAATAGATGTATGATCATCAAGAGGGTCATTGGTAAGATTGAATCACTTGAATGACTTATCATTCAGATAAACACCTTATGGAAAGTTGAAGATGCAGACAAGAATTTGTGCTGTCTATTTAATAACACCAAAAAATGGAAATACTGTATATACCGGCCTATAAGACAAATGGTTTACAAGGATATTTTGAGGACTACTGCAACTCACCTGACCCCCATAACCTTCCATATTGAGCTTCAATAGATGACCTTCTAGTCATATCAGTGCACTGGATGCAGATTTGCATATATTTTTTAAATATCAGTCGTATACCAACATATATAGTAGTATTTTAGGCATATGTAAATATCGGGTTGTTCCCCTTTTGTTACAGTTGTCTACCCTAGACGGTGTGACAGATGGACTTATTGCTTATTATATTATTAGATTAGATTTATAAAAATTCCTGAATTTCCTGGCATCAAAGAAACTACTTTTTTCCCTAAAATAAGCCATGAAAATTTATCTTGCATCTTTTAAGGTCAAATATTACCTTGCAATATTAATTCACCTGCACCCCCCCCCACACACACACAATTTAGCTAGACAATTTAGGAGTTTGTCTTCAACACCTGATAAGGACAATAAACACCTCAGCTTGTAATTCTTTTTATTTTCCGAGAATGTGTTAAACTTTTGTTATTTATGTTTCTGTTCTTGTTTTCTAGGAACCACAAGTCGAGCTGGAGACCAAATTTATTCTGCCAGTTAAAGAAATGCCCAAGTTTTCCTTTGGTGCTAATCTTTCAACTACGACAAAATCCTCCGAAACACCACCACCACCACAGGCTCGTCCACCTCTCCATGCTTCAAGTACAACATCTACTCCAGCGACATCTGCTGCACCCCCATCTCCAGAACTTTTCACTTTCTCCAGTCCAATTCCAAACAAAGCTCCAGCAGCTCCCCAGAGTTCAACAACATCTAGTTTAGTAAGTTTCTAGGTTTCTTTTCTGTATTAATATTAACTACTCTTTACCATCATATTCATTTTTAGTTCACTATTTTAATTAAATTTGACTAGTTTTTTACCTTCATTTTAATTTCAGTCGTTTTTATATACAACTTTCAAATCGAGCTATTGTTTTTACGGCAACGAATAACAGCGTGGTCGGATAATAAAGAATAAACCTTCTGTGAGAATCGAACTCACACCCAAGTCTAACCGAAGGCTTATTAAATTTAATTAAAATAGTGTGTTATAATTACTTCATCCAATAATAATAATAAACTCAACTCGGACTGTCACTCTATGGCAGCAAGCAAACCGTGTGGATTGGAAATAAAAAGTAAGCTTCTGGTGAGATTCAAACTCACATCCCTCCTGCTAGAGAAAAGCTTGGTTTTTGCCCAACTGCTTTAACCACTCAGCCACAGAAACTTTCATGGCTAACAGAAGTCAAATTTTACTTCTTTTTTTTTCTTTTTTTTTTAAACCCTCTCCTTACTGATTATCAGAGACCTGTTTGTTTATGTTTTAGTACTAATAGTATTATTGAAGCAATTTTTATTATTAGATATAGTATTGTAACCAATATTGTATTAATTTTCTTTTTCAGTTTAGAATTTTGCTTAATGTTTTTCTTTTTGTTATTGCTATCAGTTTTGCTTCATTGAGTCTTGTTCCTCGTGAGAATACAATCATTTATCCTAACTGAGGAGCGATTAATGACACAGACAGCGGAATCATCGAGAAGAGTTCAAACTCCGGCCGAGGCTGTTTACATTCACTTCACACTGTCCTTGAGAAAGACCTGAATCCATCTCTTCTTCCACTCCAGCTATAATAAAATAGCAGGATAGACTGGGTTTCTAGCCTTGGGAGGCAACCAATGTAGGAGAAGGACAAGTCTGAATTCAAAACCAGGAGCTGGAGTCCATAAGACAGTCCGACTTGTCGCCAGCCTCATTCTGGCAAATCCTGCGACAACACTGGTGCCAAGCTGTATCGGCCATTGGTGCGTGGAGCAAGGGGACTTGCTGCATGGGCAACCGCCTGTCTTCCATACAACCTTGGCATGTGCCCGGAGAGACTGAAAGCAAGACTTTCTGGGTGTGGACCCATAGTCTCGTGAGACACAGATGTCATCACATCCTAACTGGAAATTCAGAAGCGGCAACAAAAAGCCAGTATTCTTTGCTCTATAATTGTCAACAAACTACATGAAATTAACATGGGGGGGAAAAAGATCAGATGTCTAGATTTGTTCATTTAACCATCCTCAATCAATTCATCTTCCATTTTATTAGATTGAAATTGATGACAATGATGATATTGGCCTTGTTATTCTATTTGTAAACAAAGCTGTCCTTTCTACAAAGGTAGTTTCCCAAGTGCTTGCTCACTCACCCATACTTTACTCCATCAACCATCATAGCATGACAAGACATTTTGACAAAATATCTGGCAATGGGGTGGGAGAAGTGAATTCATGCCCCCACACACGCATTATTTTATTTCCTTTCAAAGTAAACAAAAAAAATGAAACTTGTTTCTATTTTATTGCAGGATTTCAAATTCAGTTCTCCTGCCCAAGTGAAAGAGCCGGAAACTCCAGTGCAGACATTCCAATTTTCCTCACCTGCTGCTTCAACTTTACCAAAACCAAAATTTTCATCTCCTCTATCAACAGGTGAGAATTTACCTTATTTGCTTTGTCTTTCACACACTCTCTCTCACTCTCTCACAAACGGCTCCGTTTCTCTTTTTTTTATCAATTTTAGCAGAATCTCACTGTATTTTAAAATAGATTGAAAAAATAAAATTGTTACAGAAAAATAATTTTGCTCCATTATTGCATTCTTTTGAACAAAAGATATTTGTAATAAAATGCACTGTGTGTTTGCGGGCATACGTGACCAACAGGCCATATCGTATTACCGGGGCTTGGACAGTGTGTCAAGCGGCTGAACAAAGGAAAATCCATTCAACCAACCAGGGTGGTTTTTAAGGGTTGCTGTAATTTTTTAAATATGGGGTAGTTTAGAAGCAGTTAAGAATTGGACAGAGCAACAAGCGAAGAAGCATCCCTCTTCACCCTAACGGGAGGGGGGTAGGAAGAGGAAACCAGGCGCCCTGATTTTTGAACTGCTAGAACCACTGTCCGTTCTCTAGTACAGAAACTCATTAGAATTTTAACTGAAACAGAATCCGATGCCTCAAAGTGATCCACGAACCGGCCCGGAATCAAAGCTATCGACAGGAATAAAGCAAACCCAGATTTTAAAATGTAAATACTGAATTTTGTCATCTTTCTCTCCACCCACATGGGTGCGCCCTTTTCTTGGAATTTATTTCACTCCCGTAAATGTGCAGCCCCAAAAAGAGACGTCTTCATCCTCACTCACTCACTCACTCACTCACTCACATCCCTCTCGTATTGCATGAAGAAACACAGATCAGTATAATACTACATAGTATTATAACAGAAATTTATTACATTTGAAAATTTACACTGGACAAATTTGCATATATTACACTGGAAAGCCATATTTGCTCATGGTTTCTCTTCTCTTTCAGGCGTTAGTGTGGCACCTCAGCTGAAGAGTGGCAGCGTCTTGGAGGCATTGTCAGGAGGAAAGACCAATACCTCTTCTCCCGTGTCCAGTGACAATAACTTCTCCTCTGGTTTCCTCACTGCAAAGACCCTCAAGACGTCTGGCAGTGTGATGGATATATTGGGGGGTGCTAGCAAGTCATCAACGACAGCAGCTCCCTTCTCAAGTAGCAGTGGCAGTGTATTTGGTGGTTTGCAGCCAGCTGCAGCGCTAAAAACAGGCAGTGTCATGGACATTCTGGGCAAAAAGACAGGTAAGAAATTTTTCTGTGTAACTCAAATTGTTTTTGTCTATAACTGTCCAAATTCTGTCCAGGCTGTTGAATCTCTTTGCATCCCTGATGTTGTCAACATAACATTTCTGCCAATCCATTTTCCTGCCTTCGTCAGGTGCATAATCAGAAAAGACTTGAATATTTCTTTTTTTCCAGGAAAAAACATGGTGACAGAAAAGAAGGTGGTCATTCATTTTTTTTAAATGTTTTTTTTTTTTTTTTTTTTTTTTTTTTTTAAATTTTATTTTCATCCGACTGCAGCCATATCATCAAAATTGGGGTATCCACTTGGGCAGGTGTTTTGTGTCACCACTAACTCTACTGTTTGTGAATCACGGATTGGAGGAGCCTTAACTTTTTTTTTTTCTTTTTCTTTCTGTGAGAAGCCTTACAGCACAACCAGCCGGACTGCATTTAACACTATAGTTACAATAGTGACCTCTTGGGATGCATCTGAATTTGGTGTGGACATCAGCAGAAATCGACATCTGCAGAAATCGACATCTGCTAAATATATCTGTTAATAATATCATTACTACTACTACGGGGCAGGTAATCTGGATTATTTGGTAATGTTTAACAATGGGTTTAAGGAGATTTATTCGCCTTCCCACGAGAGCAATTACAATACAACATCAGGTTCATTGTGGGCAAGGACAAAGATTGCCCAGTCTGTGTGACCGGTGTCCCGAAGGCGTCGGGACTACTGACCCTCAGTGCAATTGGGAGGTTCTGCTCCTCTAGTACCAGGCTCACCTCGTTTATGCTGCATCCCACCCGAAGACGAGAAAACGATTGAGGATCAAATAATCCACTCTGTATTAAGGATGGATATGCTAGCCTTGCAAACTTTCAACCAAATCTTCTACTCCATCAGTTTATGAGGATCAAAGATGTACCAATTGGAATGTTGAAAAGTGTGTGTGTTTGTGTTTGTCAGTCAAAAAATAAATCTATTTTCTAAAGCAGAGCTTTCCAAACATTTTGCATTGGCAACACATTTTGAAATTATTTAATTTTTTGGCAACACATTTGCCAAATATATAATGTCATCCCAGCTGTTCAACTGACCCAGGAAAAGTATTAGTTAGGTGGAAGGTGGTCAAATTTGAACCTACTTTGCAGACTCTGGTTTCTCAATTTTACTTTGATGTTTTTCATGTATTGAATTCAACCTGTTGCCACATTTGTACTTTAGTTTTTCCTCATATACCAGAGCTCTAAAGATTTGCATAGTAATGCCATCAAAATATAACAAAATTGAATGTTTTTGTATATACCATATATTTGCCTGATCTTTGTAATTACTGGTGCATAGCTTGTTCCAAAGGTATATGTTTGGAAGAGGCCGGACTTTATGGTGTATGAAACAGCCTGCCAGATTGAATTGAATTTTTAAGAAGATGTCTAGCGAACGATGCAAAATGTATTCTAAAGAGCAAAAGTCAATGGAGATGATTTATAGAACCTATGAAGAAATATCAGTAATCTTTAATTTTTTCAAAATTATTTTTATTAGATTTCTCGAACCGCTGATCCAAACAACTTCAAACCTGACACTGCACTGCCTTGTGTATGCTAACTAATATATCTGGCGATTGTTAACTTCATGCCATCACCAATTGTCGAGTAACTACAGTGCACGCGCACAGATTTCTTCAATTGTAGTGAAATGGTCGTTTTCAAAGTTTTATTTTATCTGGATTATTTGGATGTAAATAAGTGGAAAAACAAGTTGGCAAATTGTGCAAAGTAGGTTAGAACTGCTGCCTGACTATATCTTTTGAAAGATATACAAAATTATACTTAATTTCGTGACACGCCTAGAGATTATCGGCGACCCACTAAAGTGTTGTGATACAGTTTGAAAAGCTCTGGTCCAAAGGTTCTTAATTTAACTTTGAGCAGAAGCCTTTGGGATATTTCCTCAAATCTGTTCGTCCGCCCAGACCTCCTGTGTGTGTGTGTTTTTTGCGCGCATGTGTGTGTTTTTGTGTGTGCATCTCCCAAGACTGTGTTCCCATGTTCTCTCCCTACCAACTTCCTTCTTCTCTGCGTCGAAGCAGAGTGTGTGCTGTCTTCCCTCTGTCCTGCCAGAATTGATCGTGTGTTTGTCTCCGTCAGGGGAAGACTCAGAACAAACAGAGCAAAAGGATTTAGAAGCAGCAGCAGAGGAGAAGGAAGAAAACGAGGAAGATGAAAATGATGATGATGATAATGAAGACGATGATGATGAAGATGAAGACGAAGACGATGACGATTCGGTTGCTAAGAGCGATACAGATGAAAGTGGTTCAAAGTGTGATAAGTGCGGCCTTAATTCTTGTGGCCCTGACCAAAGCCTGTGTCTGGTTTGCCAAACACAAAGAGAGACAAACACAGACGGTAAGTGGCGAATGCCATCTGTTGTTGTGGAGTGATTCTCTTTTCTCTCTCGATTAGTCCCTCCTGTTGATGTTCTTTCTCTCAAAGAACTGTTTTTTTAAAAAAAAGAGAAGGACAAAAAATCTGCACGTTTATTTTTATAAGATTTTGCCAAGTTTCATTTGAATTTCGGTTTCCCCTTTCCAATGTTTGGGAAATGGAACCAATTATCTTTATTGTTCCCGATTTGAGGAATATTGAAAATCTTTACCTAATATATATTATTTTTTTAATTTAAAAAAATTTTTTTTTTTCACGCAAATTCTAAATATGGATTTTTATTCATTTGGAATATTAAAAAATTCATTTAAATTTTTTTATATATCATGAAATTGTTGGAAATTTTTCATTTTATTTATATTCCTTGTGAAAGGAAATCAAACTGAAAATTTCAGGCTTCACTCCATTGACCATCCACTTTCAAAGTGAATTTGCCTTCTGAAATTTGGCTTAGACCAAAGATTTGACTCCAAAAAGAACGTTTTCTTTGTCTTTCTCTCCTTCCATCTGGTGTGTATGTGTATCTCTCTCTGTCTCTCTCTCTGTCTCTCTCTCTGTCTCTCTCTTTCTCTCATATATGTGTGTGTGTGTGTGTGTGTCTCTCTCTCTCTCTTTCTCTTATATATGTGTGTGTGTGTGTGTGTGTATATATATATGTATATACAGTGGAATCTGGTTAATGGGACTGCATCGGGACCAACGATTTTGGACCCAATAACCGACTGGCCTCATTAACCAAACAACTTAAATTTTCTTATCTTTTTTTTCTTTTTTTTGTTATATGCATTAAACTTCAAAAAATTTCTTCAATTAAAGCAGAATAACTATGCTTAAAAACAGTTACGTCCCTTTACAGCTTTTTTCTTTTCTTTTAATTTAACTTTAGTTACGGGCTGAAAATATTTGAAAGTTGTTTTGAGAACTAAAAAATGTATTTTTATTAATTCTATCAGACATTATTTTAAAATGTTAATTTGGTAGCACTGCTGTCTGGTCCAAAATAAACAGCACATTAGTCATTATAAACTAAGCAAATTAGCGATGATTACATACGTTTGAATCGGTTCTTACAAAATTGGTCCTATTAAGTGGAATCCACTATCTATATATGTATGTATTGAAAAGCATGTAAACTCTTCATTATAATGTTCATTTTGCATGAAATTCTGTGGGAGTGTGCTTCTTCAGAAAGCCCTTGATGAGTCCAATAAAGACCCAGTTGATATTTTGTGACTGTCTTGTGCTCTAACCCACCTTTACTAGTCTGCCCTTTTCCTTTTGTTAGCATCACTTTCCAGCTGTATTGAATCTGTTTTACCTTTCTCTAAACACTATATTTTTTTCTTCAGAAGCAAAGTCTCCCACTGTTACAACTGCTTCGACAAACCAACCAAATGAACCGGATCCATTTATGGCCAAATTTGCCAAACCTGCTGGTTCTTGGGACTGTGACACTTGCATGATCCAAAATAAGCCCGAGGCTACCAAGTGTGTTGCCTGTGAGACTCCAAAACCTGCTCCTGCCCCAGTGCCACCCAAATGTAAGCTGTTTTCATTATTTCCATGGCTGGCCCAAATTCTCTTCGTTAAATAACATCCACAAGATAATTATTTTTTTATTTTTCTATTTTTTCATTAGATAATTTTTGTAAACCATTATTAATTAGTTTTATGCGTATGGTCAAAAAATGACGGCAGTATTTAAATGATTTTTCATTTGCATTGTAGTTATAAAAAAAACAAACTATTTTTTAAAATTAAATTCTTTTAACAGTGAGTTTTTTACTGTATACACCAGACTGTAAGATGAATGGTTTACAAGGGAATTTGGAGGACTATCACTCACTACAACTCATCCAAGCCCCATAACTATCCATATTGAGCTTCGGATGATGCCTCTCACACACACACACACACACACACAAGTCATAATACTAGTGCATTGGATGCAGTGTAATATTTACATGTTTATTTTAATTTTTTTTCCTAAATTATTGTCCATCTTATAAACCGGCATAGAGGATTAATTGTTTAATTCTTTCTTTAGCAGTGAGCAGCTCAATATCCAAACCAGATGAGCTGATGGCCAAATTCTTGAAACCCTCTGGTGCTTGGGAATGTGATACATGTATGGTACAGAACAAGGCTGAGATCCTGAAATGTTGTGCTTGTGAAACCCCCAAACCAGGCCAAAGTGCTCCTCTCTCGGCTGCAGCAGCCGCAGTCAGCCAAAAAGGTTGGTGTAACATCTACTTTCCTTTTCTTCGCTAAAATCAACTTGAGATTAACATAAAAAGGATTATTAATCTTCCCTTCATCTTATTGTTGCTTTGTATCACAGCTTTCTAGGTTGAATATCCTCCAACTGTTATTCTTACTTCACACTGCTTTAATGCTCAGGGGATATACAACCAAGAAAGGGAAGACTGGTCAGAAATTATTAATGAAAATACTTCATCTCAGAATTCAAGTAATCCAAATAATAAAAATCTTCCTAGATTTAGAAAGCATTCAAAAAAATATTTATTTAAAAAATACTATATTCAAAATATTTTTGTTTCTGTCAAATATCTTCTGACTGTTGCAAAGTTGAGTTGTGTCCCTTGTTTATTGCAAGGCAACTTTTATTGAAATTATTCTTTCATCTGGATTATCTGTCATTCTAGATTTGCCACTGATATCAACCTTCTTTTTTTTTTGTCTATTCCAGTTGATCCCTTGATGGCTAAATTCCTGAAGCCTTCTGGCGCTTGGGATTGCAGTGTGTGTATGATCCAAAACAAATCCTCAGACCGAGCATGTGTGGCCTGCCAGACACCGAATCCCGATGCTCCTCCCGCACCTGCAGGAACAGGTAAGAAAAACAACCCAGTCACCCCTTCCCCTCGTCTCAATAACAATCTCTCTTGGGTAGTGGGGTCAGCAAAAGTTGCAATCTCTTCAATCAGAAATGTTGTTGTTGAATTTGTGGTGTTTTTTTTTTTTGTTTTTTTTTTTTCCTTCCTCCTTCCTTTCCTCTCCAGTTTTCCCATCCGATTTTTTTACCTCCTATTTCAGCCAATCTATTTTCTGGCTTTTTTTTTATGTGTTCAGAGTAGTCTTGTTCTTATATTACAGTCTGTTAATCCTCTCGTTGTCATGGGCTGCCTTTTGTCAACTTCTTTAGTTCTTAAGGTTTGCAAGAGGCAGTCAAAGACAGACTTGTTTGCTGCCAACAAGATTATACTTTGTGCAAATTGATTACCAAGGTTGTAAACGGAATGTTTTTGTGGCAAGAATGTTACAGCTCTTTTCGATCAATTTGTTTTGTTTTTTCTTTTCTTTTGATTGTTCTTTTCAAAATGGAAGCATTTTTGGTTTCAGTCTGCAAGAAACGTCTGAGCAACAAAAGATTCATTTGTAAGTGGTTGGGGCAGAGAGGAACAAGGCTGTGCTAACAAACGTTTCTCTACAAAAAGAAAATATTTTGCAAGAGCAGTTTTTTTGTTTTTTTTTTTAAATTTTTTCATAAAGTAAATTTGGTTTGGTATTCAACAAAATCATAAAGTCCAAATGTTTTTTCATTTTTGGGGGGAAGGTAAGTTAATATACATATTTTAAGAAAATGATTGCAACTTTTTTTTCTTAATCATAAAAAAGGCAAGATGTATTTATTCATCCATGTTGTATAATAATAGCCATCTTGTATCTCAAAAACATTTTCAACTTTTGGCAGCCAATTTTTTTTTTTTTTTTTTAAATTTAAAAAGTTTTTAATGTGTCAAAAGTTGAGATGTTCTGCTTTTGAAAAAGATTAAAAGCCAAAGAATTTATTTAGATTTTAAATATTATATTCTCCAACTGTAGAAAGTTTATTTAATGTTCCGCAGGCTTTAATGATGTTTTAGGGATAAGAGACAAGAAGAAAAAAAGGTGTCCAAATGGAACATTTAGAGGGGTAATGCCAACATAACTGACATTTTCAGTCGTTTTCATAATTCAAGGCTGCAGTAAGAAATGGAGTTTTGAAATTGGTAATTCCTTGGACAGCTTCTGAAAGCCAAGGACATTCCCCCCCTCTCTCTTTAGGTAATTCTTCAAGGGTGGGTGTAATGTGTTTGGTTCAATGACCAGCATTCTTAGTTCAATCCATAGCAACTCCTTCTTCCATGTTGTTGCTGCTGCCGCCGCCGCCACCTTCTTCTAACCAAAAAATTCTTAACTGCAAAATGCACTTGCCTTTCTTTTGCTGGCAGATGCAGTTGGTTTGGGGGTTGCAGTTGCACCATCATCGCAATCGTCAATGGCAAGTCGGAGCCTTGCCTCTGGGGCTACTAGGGACCTTGATAAGCCGCTCTCAATCTGGAAGTGTGACACTTGTCTTGTCTCCAATCCACCACCGTTTCAAAAATGCGTCGCTTGTGACACTCCTCGCATCAAACCTGCAGTAATGGCCACAATTGCCGCCATTTCCTCAGGTAAGAACCTATTTGCATGCAAGTGTTCACACCTGGCTTCCCTAAACTTGGCACCTTTGCCATGTGTGAGTGTCTGGCTGGATATTTGTGGGTGTGTCTTTTTTGATTTTGCAAAAATCTGTTTTGTGTGTACCTGTGGAAATGGCTACGTTTTTTTGGCTTAATTTACTAGAAATTGCTTTTCATTTCAACGAGATTCTGGATTTTTGTAAGTTTGTAAATGCACTTGAACCTATTAAATGTGAGAAATGACCTCTTCTTTACCAGAGGAGCTATGGCACCTGCTCCAAGTCTGAATGCTGATTCTGGAAGAGACGTCTGCAATTTTGATGCCATCATGTGTTCATGAAAAAGGAAAAATTTTTAAATTGGATTGCCTTTGATTAAAATATCTGAACAAACCGTAACCCATAAGAACCCAGACCCATTTCTACTTGAAGGAACATTGTCAATTTGCCTACCCAGAATATCCAGTCATGTGACTGTACCAGGATGTTCATTAGATGTCACTTAGTACAATTCATGAGTTAAAATTAATGATAAAATATGGTATTATATAAGAGACTAGATGAATTAAATTTTATATGAATCCGGTGTCACAGTGGGTTCTTATGGGTTAAGTTGAAATGCAAGTCTTACTACACAAACCTGATGACAGTTTTTAAAAAAAAATGTCTTAATTTCAGATTGGTGTTATTTGATTGTTACAGAGTCCAGCTTTTGGTAGAGGAGCAGTCGTAAAATGCACAACAACGATTCTAGAAGTATTGATGAGTTTCATCCTGGTGTCCTCTGGCATTGTTTTGATTTTGAAAGCTAAACTTAATCACTAATTAATTGTCAGATTGCCCTCTTTAGTTCAGGCCTATTTTCCCAGGGCTGATGCGATCAGATACATTGAGGAAGACATACTGAAATGCAAACTCAATGTATGTCTGCAGACCTTGAAGAAAGAATGGATAATCGCTTTGACCTTCTTTTCTTTTTTTTTCTAGACTTTTAGCCAGAAAGAGAAACATTATATGTGGACTTTCTTTTCTTTTTTTCTTTTTTCTTTTTTTTTTTCTCCACCATTCTTTCTTTCACTGAGCTTGATGGCACAGCAAACCATTATTATCATTTAATATTAATAATATTAAATGTCTATTTCTTTTCTGCAGAATCACTTTTCTTGGTCATTAAGAGACCATAATTAATTTTTGACTAGTATTTCTTTCATCTTAATTTTAAGTTGCTTTTAAACAGTAAAAGCTCTGATAGCTCAATTGATAGAGAAGTTTCTGTACATGGGCAGGCTTCCTGGGGTGAAGTGAGTTTAAGTCTCACCCAGAGTTTATTCTTTATTTCCAATCTGCTCTGTTCACTCTGACAGTCTGAGTGGTTGCAATGAAAAGCAACTAAGATGAAGGAAATGCTAGTCAAAAGTTAATAGTGATTGGCAATGCTTTATCTAATAAAAGAAAGAAATCAAGATATCCTTAAAAGGGATTTAGAAATTGATTCCAAGCATTTGTAAAGTTGAAATAATTCTACAACACTAACTGCAAAAGGATTGACAAGAAAAAGAAACTAATCTCTATTCATTTTGGCAAAATGAGTCACTGCATCAACAACAAACCTAAGTTGATTATTTTCAATTTCTTGTCTGATCAAAAATCTGAAAGTATATTTTATTTTCATTGTTTGATGCACATGAATCATTAAAACAGTAAAACCTCTTCAGCAATTCAAATTTTGGCTACTCTTCATTCAAAGTCAATGAAATACAAAATAAGTGCTGATATAATAAAGTGCCTCCTTTAATTTGTAAAAGTAGCAGATAAGTTTGTTTTTTTAAATGTGAACCATAATTTTTCTTCCAAATTTGTTGAAAATTTCTCCATATTTTCTTTTAAACAAAGTAAAAATTGTTAGTCTTTTTTTATGCATGGAGGAAAATTTGTAATTTGTTCCAAGTGGAAAACCATCTTAAATTTCATTAATTTAAAATTGTAAATGGAGATAAACATTATTGGAGTTATCATAAGCTTGTTGTGCATAGCTATTGAGATGTGTTGTGTCTGGTGTGCAGGGTTTTGAGTTGGGCATTTCACCTTTTACCCCTCCACCCCTAAAATGACTTGTGTGAAATTTGACCCCCCAAAAAAGATCTTGCTGATGACACCTTTGCTTCACCTGGTACAAATCCAAACCAAATTATCTGGCATCTTTTTTTTTTCTTTTTTTCCTTCCCTTTCTTCAGGCTCAGCAGATGTGTTGCCCAAGTTTGGTGCTGGTGTTATCAGTTCTTCTGGCTTCAAGTTTGGAAGCCAATCTGACAGTAGTGCCTCTACTACCACATCAACTGGAGGCTTCAAATTTGGTAGTTCTACAACCACCTCTGAATCAACCGGGGGATTCAAGTTTGGAGCAGCAGCATCATCAATAACAACTTCCGCATCTTCTACGGAAACAACCTCAAATGCCTTCGTCTTTGGCCAACCGGCTGCTGCTGCTGCTGACAAGAAAGAATCTTCAGAAAGTAGTGGATTTAAATTTGGGTCGAGTGGCGTCTCTTCAACCAGCGCCGCACCTTTCAGCTTTAGTTCAGAGAGCAGTACGAAGCCAAGTGCCGAAGAGAAGACGACAACCAAAGAATCTGGTTTCACCTTTTCCCAGCCATCTTCCACAGGCTTTCCTTTTGGTGCTGCCGCCAAAGACAAGACTACCGAAAGCAGTGCCCCTCTGTTTGGAACTTCTGGGGGGTCTCTTGCCACGGGACCAATCCCATTTGGCAACAGCAGCACAAAAGCCCCAGACACAGAGGCCAGTAAGCCTCCTACAATTCTCCCTGCAGCAACAACTCTCTCGCAGGGGTTCTCATTCAATACTGCTACCAGCACAACTGGTTCCACTTCCATGTTTAAAGCTCCTGAAACTTCAGGTAGTGGCGGTATGAGTTCTCCTTTGGTTCCAGCTACCCCGTTTGCATCCCAGCCAGAGAACTCTGCCCCACAAGCATCAAAACCTTTGTTTGGCT
>VCCN01001947.1:1100163-1110458 GCA_006491835.1 Architeuthis dux
AGAACTCCAAACAAAACAGGCTGATACAAATCACTGCAGTTCACACGTCCATGAAGAATTCAGTTGTTGGAAAAATCTAACAGATTCAATCACCCTAAGTCATACAGTCAAGACAAAACAAACAGCATCTAATCGGAGGCAGAAAAAAAACAAAAAAAAAACTGATCTTTATGTAAGTCGCTGAAAAGTAAATCTTGTTTTAAATATCAAAGTCTTATTATAATCGGTGTTTCGTGTTGGGTTGAATGCACAAATGATGAAAATCCACTACAGTATTTATTGTCCGTTGGTCGAGAAGAGCCGGATTTTAAACCAAAAGGTTGAGGTTTGGTCAACCTTGAAACAAAGACCTGCAGACCAGAATGCAACTGCCTGCCCGCCTACCCCCCCATAGGGAGACTCGGTGTAGCAACTGAAAAACGGTGTTGCCAAATGCGAGAGGCAATCGGTTTTATTCAGCAAGACGAGTCTCATTGATGACAAAAAAAAAAAACCCGTGGAGCCAAATTTGCCGCATCATCTTGTTGTCGAGGCCAGCTGATGCTTTTTTTTTTTTTTTTCCTTTTGTGTTGGTCAGAAAAAAAGATTCACAAAGAAGAGAAGAAGATGGTTTGGGGGGGTTGGGGGAGCAAGCAAGGAGAAGAGTAAGGGGATCAGTAAAGGAGAATGCGCTTTTCAACTGCTTTGCGACAAATTGGGCATTCAGTCATTCGGTCTCCGCACATCTGACAGGTTCCGTGGCCACACAGGAAAATCATGTTCTTCAAGCGATCCATGCACACAGGACAGGAAGTCTGAAACATTGAAAGAAATTCATTAACAAAAAAAAACAAAAAAATTTTTAATTTATTTAAAACAAGAAATTCATTAACAAAAAGAAATCTTCAATCAGACTATTGAAAATACATTAATTATAAAATATTTTCATTTTCATACGTAAATTATTCATTTTTGTTCTTCCTCTTTCACTCCGACACCCATTCATAAAGATTATCGTTTCTAAAAAAGAAGTTTTCTTTAGAAGGTAGTTACCCACTGTCTAACTATCTATGAAGTTAGCGTCAACATAGATAGTTTATTTTCTCATATTATATTCTGCATGGTCGTATGATTACCAAGGTAGATATTCCTATTTAATTTCCTTTTCCTAGCAACCTTAAATTCTAATGTTTTTAAATAACTAAGAATGAACTAATTTGAAAGAAAATTACACCATAAAAACCAAGAAAGTCATGTGTAAGACCTCCACTGCCGCTTGATGCCCAGCTGACCATCTCAGTTGTCTCCCTTGTGCTATCCACAATCCCAAACGCAAATCAATAACAAGACTGGCTGCTTCAGGTTCAAGCACTGAATGTGGGTGCATCATGATTATGTAACAACTGGCCATTGTACAAAGTTGACATTCAACAGATATACTAGTCAGCACACAGTACAGTGTTGAGTTTGAAGTTGTTTGGATCAGTGGTTCTCAAGAAATCTAATAGAAATAAATCTCTATAATGCTAGCTTCATGTCGGCCATTAAACTAAAACAAGGATGCACTGTCTCTCTTAGCATCATTGCTGTAACATGTCTCTAAAACACTTTCTTCATGTCGGCCATTAAGCAAAAACATGTTATAGTTTCTATAAATTATCTCCCTTGACTTTCGCCCATTACTTCAATGGAAATCTTTGTGTATAATGATTTCCATAATAATGGTTACACACAAGTATTTAATTCAGACTTATTTTACATGACAATTATGGCAGGCTGCTCCACACACTATGAAGTCCAGCCCCTTCCAATCATGCACCTTTGGAATGGGCACTGCACTAGTTGGATAAATTGTTTTTTGGGGGGGGTCATTTATTGTCAAACTCCAAGACAAAGACCATATTTCTAAGTATGAAAAGGACCAGACGGAAGTTGGGTCCGGTGGCTCAGGATATGTCCTGAGATACCAATATCAGAAGCAAGGACTAAGAGAACTTTTGAGGAATTCCTGCCCACACATTCACGTGTGGGTATCGCCACATTAAAACTGACCTTGTGTCACATTCTGTTCTAGTGGGGGATCAGATAAACAGGAACTCCAAGACAATGTCAGGAGTTGACTTTGTTTCAGGATAGGCCAATGGGTTGAGGTGACTGACACCCACACTCCTGTTTGCTAGAATGGCCTACTAGATGACCCCAGAATGAAGCATCTCGTGCATTATGCCCAGAAGATCATGATAAAGGCAAGGCCAATGTATTGCGATGAATTGGGAGGTAACTGGTACTACACACTGTCCGTTAGAAAGAAACATGCACATAGATTAGTCTCTTTTTGGTTACCATATCTTGATGAGTTGTCTCCCTTGTGCTAGCCACAATCCCAAACGCAAATACAAGACTGGCTGCTTCAGGGTAAAAGATTTTCCCTACAAACACTAGCATTCCAAAGGAAATTATGTATCACTGCCACCTATATATGCTTCTTTTTACCTTGTAAATTAAACAGTGGTGGCGGGCATCGATCACTAAACAGTCTGAATTTTAAAAAAAACAAGTGTGAATACTGCTGGACACAAACTATGGGATCAATTTGGCATAAACTTACTTTGCATATTGAACACCCCACTAAAAATCTGTTTAGGGGGAGAATTTAAAAAAATAAAACAAAAACATTTTCTTTACTCATTGAGGGAAGTGTGTGTACAAAATTTCAAGTTTCTACTATGAATGGCGAAGTCCGGATACATAGATAGATACATATAAATATCTGAACACATGAATAACCTAAACCCAGCAATAAAACAATGTTGTGGGTAGCAGTGATTAATAACTATTTTCCCTACTAACTTAGGGGAGTATGTGCACAAAAATTCAACTTTCTACTATGAATGGTTCTCTCTCTATAAATAATTCAGACCCTTTTAGTTTTGGGTCTGAACCTCAACATCATTGTTGTTAGATAGGAAAATAAAGTCAACTCCAATAGCAAGAGTTTGACAACCACAACTTCTTACCTGATCTTTGATATCTTGCAGTTGTTGTTGTAATTTCTGAATATCTCGAGACAAGTCTCTGGAGCCATTGTTCATGATACCACAAGGCTGTGGGATTGGCGGAGCTGCAAATAGAGACATACACACACAAGAGATCATTGCAGGGGAAAAAAGGATTTCATTTAATGTAGATAGAATGATCTGTCAGCACTGCTTCATGCTCATCATGAGGAAGGGTTAAAGTTTTCACAATCCATGATTCATTGTGTATTGATAGAATAAAACAGCAGTTTGCCATAGCCTACTGCCGAGTTGAGTACAAAGAGCGCCTGATCTGCTTTTAATGCCAAAATCTGAGAATAAAACCTCAAATCCTCTGGCCCAATGCTCTAATTTCTACTAAGAAGAACAGAGTAACAGAAAGAACAAAAATGGCCAAACATTTATTCTTTTCCAGAAGGAAAAAATGTAAAATGAACGAAAAAGGGCTGCGTTCCTCATCTTTCTTTGAGCCATTTTGGTATTGGCCAAAAATATCTGAAAAGATTTCTAAGAGTCAAACTTACGATTGCCTCCACAACAAACAACGAAAGGAACAGTTTTCTCAATCTGTGCTCGGCATTGGACGCACTTCTTCATTAAAGCAGCACAACCTGAATCAAAGACAAACCAGGATCAACATTATCAAGAGACGATGGCATGCAAATTTTATCCCTTCTCATCATTTCGATTATCAAAAGACGATGGCATGCAAATTTTACCACTTCTCATCATTTTGGTTATCAAGAGATGATGGCATGCAAATTTTACCCCTTCTCATCATTTCGATTATCAAAAGACAATGGCATGCAAATTTTACCCCATTTCATCATTTTGGTTACCAAGAGATGATGGCATGCACATTTTACACCTTCTCATCATTTTGATTATCAAAAGACGATGGCATGCAAATTCTACCCATTCATCATTTTGGTTATCAAGGGATGATGGTATGCAAATTTTACCCCTTTTCATCATTTTGGTTATCAAGAGATGATGGTATGCAAATTTTACCCCTTTTCATCATTTCGATTATCAAAAGACGATGGCATGCAAATTCTATGCCTTCTCATAATTTCCATTTACAAGAGATTATTCACTAAATCTGCACATCCGCAACAAAAATCTTTTGTGATTTGAAACCCTATAATAAAATGAGGATTCAGTCACTGAGAAACAAAGATGACAAATTCCCAAAGATATAGAGATATTAATTCAGTTTAGTACAACACAAGGTCAAGTAGAGAAAAAATGCAAGGTAGGAAGATTGTGTTGCAGCAATCTTCCAAGTAGGAAAGGCCTGTCAGGCTGCCTCAAAAATAAACAAAGCATTCTAAACCTAGGCTTGAACACCAACTACGGGTGGATAGGTAAAGCCTCCTGTCTCTTAAGAGACAACTCCCAATGGAGTATGGAGGCTGGTGACGAAATCTTGGTTTCTGTTTTATGGGTCAGCTTAGTGATCCTTGCAAGTCTCAAGTCTGGTCAAGACCAGGACTTTATTCCTACAAGTTTTCATGACCACCTCATTGGCAGGATGCAAGTCCACCGAAGGGATACCTCCACCCTAATCACACAGCTTAGAGTGTACTCAATTAGCTGCTCACTGCACAGGGAAATTTGTCCTAATGAAGAGTTTTCCACACTTGAATTGAAACCAGGACCTTTTACGTGTGAGGCAGATGTGCTAACCATTACACTTTTCGAGCAGACTACTACTGGTGGACGCCATAGGGAAAATGAGCAATTATTTAAACCAAGCAGACGGATACCATTATATTTCTATAAAATTCTTTTACATGTTTTATACGGACAAGGAATGTTTCTTTTCAATTTATTTTTTACTTAATGTTTTGTTTGTTTCCGTACACATGAACATAGGTCAGTGGTTGTAAGAATTGTCCAAAAGTTTTTGATCAAGTGCTTTCAGTTATTTGCTTAGCCATTATCAAGAACCAAGACCTTAAAAAAGATGGGTTTATTTTTTAAATTCAATTTTTAAATGTTGGCATTATGTCACTCACGAGGGAACGCTCAAGTGAAATTCTTCTCTGGGCAAAATGCATCAATCAGTTGTTAAATACATTCAAAATCCCACTACCTTGATTGAAGAAGACCTTATTCAGCTTTGGGTTCTTTATTTTAATGATTAAGGACTTTAAGACTCCAACCATTAAGAATGTGTTGGATCTTGATAATGGCTAAGCAAATAGCCAATAGTGCTCGATCACAAATTAATTCCCCTTACCGTCACATGCACACATATGTCCGCAGGGTCTGAAGAGGATCGAAGCTTTCTTGTCAGAACAGACAACGCATTCTTCAATCTGCAAAAGAGAAACGCAAACGATGCAGCAAGCAAAGAGGACAACAAACGCTTTTGTTTTTCTCCCCTTCAAGTCGTTTCAGATTTTTCTTTCCCAAAACAGAATTCCCGAGAACCAAAAAGTTAAAAATTTACAAATCAGTTTCATCAGTAGAATCATTGACCCACGCTGTAAAAAAAAAAAATGACAGCTGTATTTAAATAATTTTGCAATTGCATTGTACTTAAAAAATATCACAAACATGATGTTGCTCTACATATTCTTGTTTATGCTCAACCAGAACCCAGATTTTTAACACATTTGCAAAAAACAAAAAAAAAAATGAGGGAGATTACTCTATAAGAAAATATAGACCACCACATGGTGTATTATATAAGTCGATAAAGTAGATGAGAGAAACGGAGAGAGCGATATACTGACCTTGGTTCGTGACTGCACAGGTTCTTTACAAATGAGACATTTTTTAACTCGTGGGGAACAGAGAGAGCAAGTGGCGATGTGTGCACAGGGGCCAAACAGAGTGTCCCGCTTAAGGTCCGAGCAGACCATGCATTCTTCAAGAGTTTCTTGGTCGTTCCGAATAGTTGCAGCATTGGGTGGACTTACTGGAGGACTGAAACCAACATCACTGCACAATCACAGAAATATTCACAGGAAAAAGAAAAAAGAAAAAAAAAAGGCATACACAAAAGGTTTTTAAAGAAAAAGATTTTGTTTGGACTTTTCAACAAATTATCTTTTAAAGACAACGTTAAGTGTTGGAAATTTGTTAGCAGAAATATTTTTGCATTTACAAAAAAAAAAAGAAATTATTTGCAATTTAAAGCTTGTTGAATTTTTAGTGATTAAATAAAAATTAAAGTATCATTATTTGTCTACAACATTCAGACATTGACACGCCGCAAATGATTCTGTACAGAAGTTTACAGATAAAATTTTAAAAAACTTGTGTGTGAGAACTTATAAAAAAATATAAGAATTAACACACATCCAGATTTTTTTTTTCCAGTCGTAGAAAATGGATCTGTTTATTCAACTCAATTAGATCCCTGGATGAATAGGCAAAATCACCTGAAGATGGATGGAGATTTGAAAGAGTTGCAGAGTCCAAATTATGATTTTAAATACTGAGCCAATGCACCAACTGCAGAAGATATTTCTAAGCTGATTCGTTTATAATGATCGAGCTTTCCTCCTCAACATTTTGGTTAAATTCAACAAATTGTTTCTCATTAATGGAGACACAAACTGGCGCAGTTGGTAGCACTACTCATTAAACAATCAGTGAACCAAGTTGAAATACTTCACTTCAGACACCAATTTCATACCCAAAACATTGAGAAAGGCATGATTCCAATTTTCCCCGTTTCTTAGAAAGTCATATTACTAGACTAGCAGCAAAAGGTAACTGCTCTCTAAGCTGTCTCTGATGACAGAGGGTTGGTCACTGCCCGTCCCTCTCTTCTCCCAACCTGAAATAGGCAGTGAGAGCAGAGAAGAGTAAATGCACCACGGGAAGAACAAGTCTTCATCTTGATTAACCTTGTACATACCTGTTCCTTTCCTTATGACACTTGGTGAGGGCCTTGCACAGATTGGGGTCTGGACACAGGTCAAGGGGAGACTGACCTTTCTTGTTCTTGATATTAAGATCTGCTCCACTTGCTGCCAGGAAGCAAGCAATGGAAGCACTGGATTTCTTGTCGGCCCCAGGAGTGCCAAGTCCCATCAGAAGCTGAAAAACAGACAACAACAACAATCGGTCAACAACAACAAACATGGGTTTAAAAAACAACTGAATCGTCATCTGATATGTACTGCAATGATTAGCAAATTCTTTAGTGTAGAGAGTTTGATCTTCACTGGGTGCCCCACTACTAGTTCGGTCTGCCTTGTGGCTGAGATGGTTGGATATTTCCTACTGGTCTTTGTTGGAGTTCAGTCCAAAACCAGGATTTCAAATACTGATTTTCAAGGCTGGCCCAAAACAATCTTATTCCTATTCCCTCACCATTTGGCCTTGTGCCATACTAAGCTAAGTTTAATAAATAAATAAAAAAGGCCCTCCAATAATCTTGCAAGGGTAATTAAGGCTACAAAATGATTCATAAATAAAACATGAAACAATCCTATCCAATAAAGAAATAGGTAGAAATATCATCTGAAAGCTTGAAAAGATTTGTACACTACACTGCC
This sequence comes from Architeuthis dux, assembly GCA_006491835.1. Classification (NCBI taxonomy): domain Eukaryota; kingdom Metazoa; phylum Mollusca; class Cephalopoda; order Oegopsida; family Architeuthidae; genus Architeuthis; species Architeuthis dux. Next base: position 1,107,701 of record VCCN01001947.1, read on the forward strand.
AGCTTGGAGTTATCTCCCCCTGAACAGTATCAACATTTCAAAGATGAACAGGCCAAATGATCTGTTAAGGTTTGTGCAGCTTTAAACAAGACAAAGCTACCTGAGGATGAAAGCACAGTCATTTGTAGACAAATTGGAATAGTGAGTGGTTTTTCATCTTCAGTTCTTGATTTAATTCTCTCATATCTTTGATCTTCACTGGTTGCCCCACTATAATTTTGGTCTGCCTTGTGGCTGAGATGGTTGTATATTTCCTACTGGTACCAGGGGTATTTGAGTTCAGTGAATAATAGAGAGAGAGAAGAGTGCTGGTGTATTTCTGCACAGACGGCATGTATCTAACAAGTTCAACTAATAACCTGACAGAATGACATTATGTATTAATAGCGAAAGATTATCTACCACCCAAGTCACCAGGCTACCCCACCCGTCTTTGAATAGAATAAAGTGACGTTAAGTCACATTACATAACTTGTATTGTTGTACAATGTACTACATGTATTATATCATTAAGTTATATGAATCAACTACAAAATACTTACATGTACACTCAAACAATTTGGGGAGGGCTTTCAGGCCCCTCCACCCTCCATTCCGGGCCCCCAAGTTTAAACCTACTCAGCCTAATAGTTAATCCGCCAATGTATGTAAATGAAAGAGTTTTGTATGAAACAGCACTGCAAACACATTTCAAACCAGCAAAACAGAAAAGCCAAGGATCAAAGCCAGAAAATCACAAGAGATTTGGAAGCAAAAAATTTAAAAAAAACAAAAACATTCTCATTTCAGAGGCAGACGGGAGGAGGGGGTTGGGGCAGATAAAAGTAAGGGACCTTTTCGGGTTTATTCGGGAGGTGGGCGGATGGTCAGCCACTATTCGTTGTTGCATGCTTAACTAATTAGAACAAAAAGACATTTTGGTAAGCGTTAATAGTAATTTCATTGCCCTTTTTTTTTTATTTTCTTCTTTAAAATATTAGTCGTGCAAAATTTTCCAGCGAATAGCAGGTTTTCAACTGTGTATTCAGTCACCAGTTTTCAAAGGAGAGGATCACTTCACAGCCTTTTGGCTAAGATCAAAGTATAGTATCTTTTCTTCGAAACTGTCATGGCCTTGAAGTTCAGAGAACCACGGCCCTTCGGGTGGTCCTGGTGGCATGCTCGGGTATCGACCTGGGAGAAGTTGCACAGGATATCTTGGCCAGCTGGTCGGGAGGTGGTCACCATTAGCATGCTCAGGATTTTGGGATCTCCCCACGCCCCTTATCCCGGTCCTCATGGCATTTGTCTCAGTGACAGGGATTTGGGATTCTCCTCCTTAAAGTCTCTAGTCACGGGGACACGGATCCCCCCTCCTGAATCCGGCACTAAATGACCCACCAAGGGTCGATGTGCTATTAAACAAAACAATCAATCAAAAGAAAGAAAAATGAGCGCTGGGCACTTATGCACACATCTAACCCTAACCTTGTCTTTCAGTTTTAAAATTTTCCAGTATTTTTATTCAATCAATTAATCACGAATTGAAAACAAGAGAAAAAAAAACAACTATTTTTCCATCCAATGACCACAAGGGAACAAAAACAAGGCGAATGGTTTTTCAAAACATTTCAAGTGGTCGTCAGCAGGAAATTATTAGAAGGCATTGGAAGAGAAGGGCCAAGACCAGAACATCGAAACAAAAGGGGGTCTGAGCATGGAGATCTTTCTCTCCTTCACTGACTGACCTGGAGCTTCAGAAAATCATTTGCAGCCATGAAGACAATAACAAATACTGTGCCAAACAATTGGATGATGGATTAGTCTAAGGCTTAGATTTGATCTTCTGCCAGCAGTAAGAGCTCTAGTAGCTCGGTCAGTAGAGCAGCGCTGTACATGGGCAACTTCCCAAGATAAAGGATAAAGTTAAAGTCTTGCCAAGACTTATTCTTTATTACATTGCCGTAGACTAACAGTCTGAGTGAGTTTCGATAAAAAGAAACTAAGAAATTTTATATAAAATCTTTAAAAGATTAATAATCGTTATATAGGGTCTACTAGAGTAGAGACTTCTATAAATGACAATCATTCTTTTTAGAGACCCAGAAAAGTTAATTGTATACAAGTTTCATCAATAATTATTTTCCTTAAACTCTCCAACATGAGAACAAGAGATTGAGAGATGATAGATATAGATAGGGTGACCAAGGACTATACTGCACAAGGTAAGGAGATTCTATTCATAGAGACATTTCCTGTCTGGCATTCATCCCAAGCTATGAAAGCAAGAGTTAAGATGGAAACAGACATAATGCTATGTAATTAAAAAGCTCCAAAATTAGATTGGTTTTTATTGAGGGGGGGGGGGCAGAAACGACAAGGAGAGAAATTATTTAGATGGAAATCTTGCCAATAGGTTTCCCCAGTGATAAAAAAAGAAATCCTAGTCTTTGCTCCACTAAACTGACAGAGCTATAATAATACTCTCTCTCTCTCTCTCCCCCATAAAAGGACATAAAGTGATCTTTAAATCTTTAAATGCCTTGTCAATTGATAGGAGTGAAGTGGAATGGATGGGTTTTTGTTTGCGGGGGCGGGGCTGCGGGGCATCTTCACTCACAGTTTCACCTTTATGTCCTGCACTTAAAAAAAAAACATTTTTTGCCTGGTTTGAATTAAGTGTGAACTATGCAGACATTGTTTTGATGTGTGTTATGTCATTGAAAAGAGGTGTGGAGTGGCCAAACAGTTAACAGCACAGAGAAAGGAATCAGCAAGC
>VCCN01001947.1:1137315-1150953 GCA_006491835.1 Architeuthis dux
AACACAGTCAAGAATCAATTTTTTTCATACCGCACAATGACTTTCCAAAAACTTAAAATTAGGATACTGGAATTAATAAATAATAATTTTAAAAAAAGAAAACAAAAAAAGAAAACAAAAAAAGAAAAAAAAAGAAGAAAAAAAAAGAAGAAAAAAAGTTGACCACCATGGCTAGCTGGTTGTTCTTTTATACGTATTAACATGATCAAAAATGTGTAATCACATGTATGCATAAATCATGTGACTGATTACGTGCTTTGCTTTCATTGGACCACATTTAACATTGATGCATTACATTGACATGTACTACCATGAACATCTGCGGTCAAGCCATGCTGCCAAACATATTACACTATATTTGTATAAAACAAATTTACTACCATCACATTGTAAAGGGAAGCTAGCTCTATATCTATAGCCATCATATTTTCTGAGCCACTGGGTTCACTTTTCACAGCTGCAGGATTGTAAAGATATTTTGTTGAAGAAGACAGAAAAAATGAACAAGGTTATATCAGCACAATGGCTTATTTTCCATCCGATAAGCTAAAGGTGGATCTAACACAACAAAGGTTGATTTAGATATCCCAAGCCGTTGTAAAGGCTATTGTAAAGAAACAATATCTTTTTTTTAAAACCTTTCTTCTCATTTTAACCTTTTTGAGACTCTGGGACATATATATCCCAAGGTTTGTTGGATCTACATGTCCCATAGATCTCTTTTAGAAATCTACTGAGACATTTTAATTCAGGCATTAAGCAACTTAATGAATGGCTTGGCTTTGCAATCAAAGATTTTTGTGAAGGATATTCCACAGCAGTAGGACCATAGACAGCGGGGCCCATGTGCGAAATAACCCTCCAGCCTGAACAGTGATGTTTTAAGTTGGAGTGTGACTTGCCCAGGGCCAACCAAACCCTTTAAACCAAATGTTAGCATCCTATGAACCACTGGATTGTAAGCACCTTAATAGGTTAGTGTTAAAAGAGTTAATTAATACATATTTCGTTCTAATATAATTCAGCCTCAGATGTTTTAAATGTTAGAATAAACAAAGTGTTGTTAATGCATTCCTTTTCCAATCGTCCCCACCCCCAGATCAATTTCAGGTGGGTATGTGGGTTTACTTACATTGTGGACAAGAAGTTCCGCCACTTCTACATGATTGTTGAGGGCAGCCAAGTGGAGGGCAGTGTAACCATCATCTTTCTTCTCATCTACAATCCATGGCCGAGGAAGTTTGCCCAACAGAATTCTCATGGCACTGGAAAAGAAAGATTTTCATTCTTAGCAAAAATATAACTCACATTTCATAATTACATTGCAATGGTTGGCTACAATCTCGCAAGGTAAACCCATTTGTTATTTTCATTCAACAATTAAACATTTATAAAATACTTTTTTTTCATTCACATGTTTATTATCAAAGAAACTTATTTGAATGCAGTTATCTTGCCTTTCTATTGGTCAATATTTTTTAACGTGTGTGTTTGCACGAGAGAGAAAGAGAGCATAGTTTACTTATTTAGTTCAATCTTTAAAATTAGACAATATTGAAGTTGAGCGTGGAATGTCGTAACAGTTACCAACACAGAAAATGGAATGGTGAACTGAGTTTGAGTTTTGACTGCTCGCATTCACTTCACACTAATGCCCTTGGGAAAGGCATGAAGCCACTTCTCCCCCAGCTATTGGTAAATAGCAGGACATTTGGAGCCTTTTAGCCCTGTAAGGCAGTCCATTATAAGAGAAGCTGACAGAAAAAGAAACTTGAGCACTAGCAACTCCACCTTGTAAAAAATAATGCTACTGAAACTGCAATGTGGCCCTATGCTCCACAAGCAGTCTGCAGGAATAAACAAAAGCTGAGCATTACCAAATGAGCAATCATCTTAAAATATTGGATTCTGCTGGTAAATAAAATCAAACATTTCTTGGCATCATTTACATCTTGCCATTGGTTTCTAAACCCCAAATGCTCCTATTCTTTCAGCTAAGAAAACCATTTTGATGGCACCGGTGATATCCCATTGCACTTGCAGCTTGAAAAGGGAAGGGTAGAAAACTTTCAAAACTCACAAATGCTATAGAAACACAGACAAGATTGAAATATAAATGAAGCTATAGTTTTGAGAAGGGTCATTAACATTCAAATAGTTCTTCGGATGATTACACATATCAACATGTCGACTGAATGTATTAGTCAGACAAGTGCGGAGTTCAACCCGATGTGGCTTCCGCTACTCAACAGGGAAAAGGTATGGAAGCCCAAACCCGACAAGGCAAGGATAAAGAAACACTGAATCCTATGTTATAGGGGTTGCCTCCTTTGAAGTTAAAAACTTCCGTTTACCCCATCACATTCGGATATTACACCTGAGGAAGACTGAAGAATGGATCATCGAAAACGTTGTGTTAACAAGGAGTTCAATCGTCCGAAGAAATATTTGAATGCAGAAATGTTGTATTTCAATTTCTTCTGTTTTCAATAATTCATTTTGTTTGTCCGCAAACACTTAAACGGTTCATGAAAACAAGGCCCAAATAATGAATGGTATATTTTCAGAGAATTAACTCTTTCATGCTTAGTGTAACTTAAAAAAAAACAAAAAAACATCCTTCTGACTTGCCTTTAACTGTTTTATGTATGTTTCCTTTATGAACAGAAAATTATAAAAATGGAGCATTTTGTTTAAATAAACATAGTTTCTTTTTACTGGTTTCTAAATGGAAGAATTGAAAGGTGAAAGTTTTATAGTGAATAATTAATGTCCAGGAATCTTTTTTGATGAATATTCTCCAACAAATATTTTCAGAACAAGAACAGAAGAGGGGAGGGGGGTAATAGAAAAGGAAACAAGATAAGAATAAACAAGATAATCAGGGTGAGAATTTGATGATGAAAGATAATAAATCCATAAAGCTTTCATCTTTCAAGTCTATCCAACAATTTGGCTGAGAAGAAGGAGAAAGAGAGTTGTTAAAATAAGCATCAGTGGATCAAAGAAAGTAAGTACAGTATTTGCCTATGTGAGAGACGAATGGCTTACAAAGATATTTGGAGGATTAATATGTGTATATATCTCCATCATGAATTAAATCTCCAATCCATAGACTTTGGCCTATAAAGTATACTTGAAATTTCCTTGTAAAATGCTGGAATACCTATAAATTAAAAATTACTTTTATGGTAAAATAAAGTGTATTTTTTAAAATTCCTCACATCTGAAAACCATGATTTAGCCCTTTAAAGTACTCAGATATGTCAATTGGGAGACGAGATATGAAATTCTGGATTTTGGTGTGTACTGGTGGCCTATATGTATGACCGCTCAGTCCCTTGTACCCCCTTCTAGTAAAAAATACAAAACAATACTGAACAATCAAGTTACAGACCCCACACTATGCCTTGAAAAAGGTTTGTAATAATTATTCATCATATTTATCATATTTATCTTCAATACTCTGTCAAGATGTTTGTCAATCTTGGTGCTGTATTGATGACATGGTGACGTTTCACTTATTGCACTACCACACTATACTTCCATTAAGAGGACATCATTACTGCGTTATTACATCCAAAAACATCTTCCACTAAACGTCATTGAAATTTATTAAGAACTTTTGGAGATATTGTGTGGAGAAACAAACAGACAGACAGACAGACATGGGTGTCCAACTTTTCCAGGCTAGCAGGCACTCCCTACTCGGAAGACTGGTGCAACATAATAAATATCAATAAATCTACTGACAAGTAATAATGTCAACAAGTCTGAGATTTGCACAGTGTTAGACTGAAGACACAGATAAGAACATTTTTGAAATATTTCTGTTTGCCTAAATTCCACTTGCTGTTACTGCTGACATTGTCCAAATAGCAGCAAAGTTAGTTTTAAACTAAAAACTCCTTCAATTTCAATTCATTCCACAGTGACTGTGACTAAACAATTCAAAGGCACACACCACAAACAACTTGACTGAATGAAAGTGTTTGAATGTTTGAAGGAACAGAATTTGGAAAATATTTAAGTGCATTCATTGAGTCAAAGAAAAAAAAGATTCATTCTTGGGAAGAATCTCTATTTTCATGGGATTTTCAAAGGATATAAAGAGGGAAATTGCCAAATAACATATGCAAAATCGTACATTGATTTATTCAGACTAAAGTCCTCATATTGGTTTTTATGGTCACAACGTTTCACCTGTTGTACCCTCTTCTGAAAATTTCATACTGAACCCCCTTTTTCAATCCACATGGGTAGATTGCTCTCATTCTACTGTCAATGCTAGAGGATATCTTGTATCTTGGTTAAGTGTTTGCAGTTACCTGGTAGTTAACTGCATACACTTAACCAATGCTGATATTTGAGCTCTAAATCTAATATCTGTTCTTTCCTTATCAATGATTCCCATATGGTATTCAGTTCTATGCTTGGCCTACTGAGGAAGTTATCAGAGCCTAGCATGTGCAATGATTCTACCAATCACCTTATTTTCAAATGTTTTTCTCTACGTACTATTCTAACTTCATTCCACTAGGGTTGGTGATTCCCCCCCCCTCCCCGATGTTTCCCTCCACACATGATCAGCCATACTTTATTTCATACTCTCTCCATGGATTATGGCTTTTTGATGTTCACCCTTACTTTTAGAGGGTGTCTGGTCTCAGTTTTAAATTCCCTGCCACAACTGTATGGAATGCTATACATACAGTTCTTGGTCATGTGCTCACCTGATACAGGCTTGGCTTTGGTGAGGTGCCTCTGAAGGGTGGAACTGTTTTTGAATACTGCCCTGACATTGTATGGACCACAGACTCTGAATCCCTTTCAGCACACCTCTGACATAAGGTCAACAAACCATGGCTGTTTTCCGACTATTGTTATCCACTCAGGTATCTTTGCTCGCAGAAGCCAGTTATGCTTGCAGGGTAGGTGTTACTCTGAGGGTGTTCCTAATATTGATCATCTTCTTCAGGCTTAGCAACAGCAGGAACAACACAGATTTCTTTATAAGCTTCAGATTTATAGATTATATAAGCATATTCATATAGAATTTTATTTTTAAACTCAAATTACATTTTTGGTATTGGCTTTGGTCAGTGTTTGTGCCTTGGCTTATGCTTCCCTTTCTGTAACATCAGATGATCCTCTACTTCATTTACTGCCTTCTTTGAACACTAGTGAATGAGACTCATGCAGACATGACACACTTAACAGTAGTATAGAGTGGGATATAACAGAAGCAAATGTTTGTGACCCCCCCCCCTCCACATAGGTGTTTGTGTAACTCAAAGTTTTACAATCTAAGAGTCATGATCATTTACTCAAGCAACCCATATAATCAAGAAATGACTTATTTTTTTTGCTCATCTTTGAATAGGATACACAACTTTTAAACTTCCATATTTTTTCATTACATACGATTTGGGTTTTTTGTAATCATTAATTAGTGAGTCTGCAATCCTGAAAGAGTAAATTAGGTTCTCGTTTCCTCAAAGAGGTTCCAAAGTAAATGACATAATTTGCACTTTGTATTTCTTCAAATGTAACAACATTCAATAAAGCTGAGTAGAATTATCTCCCTTCAAATCGTAAGTGAGAGAGAGAGCGTCCCAAGACTTACACAACATCATGGAAGCAGCAGATGTAAAAAGAGGGAAAAAACATAAAACATTTTCCATAGGTAAGTAATAAGTGCACTTACAGATTTTTAGTCTTTGTTTCTAAAAAGTATTTAGGCGTAGCTACACAAACTGCCGCGTTTGGTTCATGTTCTTATAATCTCTCTCTCTCAATTCCAAAGTGGATCAGGAAAGGCAGCCGCATGCCAGGAGTTTATCCAGGACATTGGTAAATATTCAGAGACAAAAGATCCGATAGTTTACAGCATATTTACATCGAAACAGGAGGGGGGAATCAAGCGGAGAAAGTCCAAACTAATCGTCGTAATAATTTCATTTCAAATGAGCAGAGAAACAACCGAATGCTATTGTAAGTTCAGCCTTGTCAGGATTGGGTTTTTAAGTAGACTAAGCTAAAATTACTTGTCCGAAAAGTCATATTGGAAATTATATTAGTAGCTGCTCATTCACTCACTCAATGGCTGCCGAGTTCGAAAAGAAAAAGAAAAAAAAAGAAAAGAAAAATCAATTATTTGATCATTCTTTGTAAATGGTGTCAGAATTGAAGAAGTAACGGCAAACAAGAGAAATTCAAGCATTCACAACTTGTGAGTTATGTATTTATGTATTGACTAACCCGAGAGACTAGTAATCAAGATCTAATCAATAAGATATTGACTTTCAACAGCTGGGAGGAGAGGGGAAGGGGGTGTCTACAGATTCTTCTGCTGCTGTTCAGTGATTACTGATAGCACCCCACCCCCACCATCCCTGCAGCCTAAACTCCATCAGTGCTGTTATTATATCAGTACCAATTCCAGAGTAGGTCAGACGACATATGTCAATAATAGTAGCACAACCAAAAAAAAAAAAAAGAAGAAGCTTTGCCAGACTGTGGTTGCGGGAGAAGCGACATAGCACGTCTGTTCGCAAACACATGGCCAATTATTACACAACAGGCAAACAACAACAGAAAACAAAAGCAACACCAGAAGTGGTATGATGAAGATACCACGAGCACTGTACAGATTATGGACAACAGTCGATTCTTTCGAAGTACAATAACAACAACAATACTGTTTTGTTCTCATCAATACGTTCGGGGGAAATGGAACAATTACCAACTGCATAGCCTCTAAGGAAGATGTGGCCTCTTGTTGGTTTTTAATATGCCCACTTGAAAAGGGGGGGAGCTGTGGGTGGCCTAATGGTTAGCAGCAAAAAAATGGAATCGGCAAACTGAGTTCAAACTCCTGCTAAGACGGCTTACATTCACTTCACACAGGCATGAATCCATCTCTTCTCCCACCAGCTATGGGTGAATAGCAGGGCAGACCAGGCTCTTCAGCCTTGGTTGGCAACCAGTCTAGATGGACAACCCTGAAATAAAATCTTCAACAGGCCTGCTTGGTGGTTAAGATCATGTTCCCACTGGTGCTAGTGATTGGAAAAGGCATGAATCCATCTTTTCTCCTCACCCCTTTACATATGGATAAATAGCAGGGCAGACTGTGCTCTTCAGCCTTGGTTGGCAACCAGTCTAGGAGATGGACAACTCTGAATTCAAACCAGTAAAGTTAAACCCCTCGTCCAGCATTATGAGAGGCTGTCAGTGGATAAAGTAGAGTATGTGTTCCCAAAATGTAAGGTTAACAGGGTTTTGGTGAAGCTTTGATGGGCCTAGCAAGCCACAAGTGGATTATAAATATATAGTAAAATAAAGGAGAATAAAAAACGAACGGACGGATAAACGCGACCACCGTCTCCACCCTGCCACAACACCTCGAGTTTTAAAAAGGGGACATAATTTTAACATCTTCCCTCAAGAAGATTAGCATTGAACGTCCACTTATAAGTACTGGTCATTCAAGACAATCTGTACCAGTGGTTCTTGACCTTTTCACCACTATGCCCCCCCACCCCTTTAATAGTTGGAACTTGCCTCCACGCCCCACTCACATCTTCAACCAAATGATTAGTTTGAAATGGGTACTGCAAATATGCAGAAAATAAAATTTGTAAATGTTAATACATTATGTTCATCATATTTAATATTTTAGTATATTATGTTCATCATTATATTAGGCAAACACCTGTTAAGAGTATACCCAAAACAATTAGAGAAATTCTTTCTTTTTTTCCTGTGGGCTCGCACCCCCTCTTGAAATTACTCATGCCCCTCTAGGGGGCATGCCCCCCTGGTTAAGAGCCACTGATCTATACTTTGCATTAAAATATGTAGTTGTTCTTATTCTATTCAGAAACATTATTTAAAGACTAAAATGCTTTTGCTTATATTTGGTACCTTTTTATTATTGAACATTGCAAGGTGAGGAATCTTCTGAAATTATTAACAAGCCTCAAAGTTAAATGCATCAATTTTGCAACATAAGGAACTTTTATAAAATCAGGATAAACATTTTCTTAATATTAACATGATTCATTTTTATTAGCCGATTGTCAACCATATTAATTTTTGGCTAGTATTTGCTTTGATCAAATTAAAATGAAAGAAAATACTAGTAAAACATTAATGGTTGTTGATGCTTCATCTAAAAAAATAAATTGTGATAATATTACTACTACAACTAGTGTATATAAAAATAATAACAAATATAGTGCCAAGCGATTGGGGGAAATGAGTTTAAGAGTTAGATTTGGTCTACTGTGAGCAGTAAGAGTTCTAGTAGCTGAAACAGTTGCAAAACATAGGCAAGCTTCCTGAGTGAGCGATGAGAGTTTCAGTGTTACCTAGAGTTTATTCTTTATTTCCGATCTGCGCTGTTTACTCATTGCCATAGACTGATGGTCTGAGTAGTAAAACCAATAGTTTTAGTCTGAAGAGTTAACGCAACTATTTTCTTGTTGATGAATGACAGAATTAGAGCAAGGTTCTTCAAAGTATTGGTCCCAACCCATTAATGGGTGGCAAGGTCCTGCTGACTGGGTCGCAGGTTCACAATAAATATATCTAATAATCTTATTACCTTTGTTTTAAATAATTCATTTGTTATACTTAAATCATTGCAGTAATAGTAACCTTAAATCATCGCAGTAATAGTAACCTTAAATCATAGCAGTAATAGTAACCTTAGCATGTTTGAAAAATAACAGACGTTTATTGCACATGTGAACATTTTATGTACACACACGTTATGCGGAATCCGTGAAATTGACTAATTAGCGAATAAAACTTTGTATTTACTTATTTTTTTAATTATATAAACTTTTGTTTTGATTAAATAAACTTTTAATCAAATTAAAAGTATGTATTTATTTTTTGTAAAAAAAAAACGTAAATGGTACTAAATATATAGTTTTAAATTTTTTTACAAAAAAATAAATACATACTTTTAATTGGATCAAAAGTTTATTTAAAATCAAAACAAGGATAAAAACAACTATTTTCTTTTTACAATCAGAAATTTAGATAATCAAAAAATAAGTAAATACATAGTTTTATTCACTAATTCTGAGAGCGGACTTCCCTGGAACAAAATGATATATAATGTTCTTACCAGTATGATACAGATAAAGTAAGTAAGAGAATGTGAAGAAATTACTTGAACTCTACAGAAACATGGGTAGATATTTTTACCAAATGCATTATGGCCTCCAGTATTTATATATATATATATATTAGTAGTTGTATTATAACAAATACAAATCATATATAAGAAATCCGATATATGTTGTTGAAAATATTTAATTAGAGTGCTCGATATATGAAAAAGTTAATTTTATAATTATCACTATCATTTCCATATTGAAACATGTTTCTGTGTGTATGTGTGTGTGTGTATGTATATATCATACCGGTAAGAAAATTATATATCATATTACATTTCTGTTTATGCAAAATTGTGGTGCTATTAATATGCATTTGTACATGATATATGTCTGTGGGTCATGAGGTTATTTTATAAAATTGAACTGGGTTGAGATAGGAAACGATTGTAGAACCTTGTACTAGAGAATCTTGGCAGTTTACGTCTTGTAGGAAGCCAATTGCAAATGATTGGTCCATCCTAAAAAGAGAGCACTGCATCCAATTCCTATTCTGCTTTTACCTGTTATCCTTCTTCGTGTGAGGCATCACTAAAACGATACCCTCGTCAAGAAAGGGAGAGGAACGAGAATTCCACACATGGATAAAAGCAGAGATTCATAGGGAGAGAAAAAAGGGGAAGAGGTTACTGGAGTGAGGAGCAAACAGTAACAAGGTAACTTTACAAACCAACTACCAATAGTTACCAATGAAGAGAGATACTATTTCTGTCCTTACCATTCTGGTAGGTGATTGAGGAGGGGGGGCTTTTAAATAGATGGTTTCCAAGATGAATTTGATATTTTAAAAAGTGTTCCCAAATTAAGTTTTGTGAGAATTCTCATACAGTGGGATAATGGAATTTGAATTTATTATAAACTGATATTGATTAGGATGAAATGTTTTGTTTTTGAGTCCAAGTTGGTTTCCTCTCACATAAACGTCATCCTGACAAAATGTTTATGTACCGTTGGTTTACAAAAGGTAGTTAGAGGACTACTGCTCACAGCAACTCATCCAAGCCTGTCAATATCAAGCTTTGGTAGAGGGCTCCCAAGTCATAATACCAGTACATTCGACAAGGTGCATTATTTTTTTTTAATTAAATGTCCGTCTTATATACTGGTATATGCGGTATGCACTTCAAAATTTAAACAAGTCTGTAAGTAGTTTGAGAATTTGTTATGAGAAGGACTGCATTTTATTTATTACATGACATTCTGTTATTCATTTTATAGATAGTAATAATTTCAAGTATTTTTCAACATTTGACTGTAAATACATAAACAAATTAGCCAAATCAATGTTGGATGCAAATCTGTGCAGTAAAATGTGTTGACAACAGATTTGGCTAATGGCTGCTACTGATACTATGTGTGACAGACGTGGTAGGAATGGAGAGGGGAGGAAAAGGTAGTTTAATAAGAGGGTAAGAAAGGCGATGGGCAAATGACTGCTACTGATACTATGTGTGACAGACAGAGCTCAAGGGTTTGTAGTAGTAGTAGTATTATCTTGTGATGTGAGTTCAAGTCTCGCTGACAACTTATCCCTTATTTCTGATCTGCACCATTTACTCACTGCAATTACGATGAAAATCCATAAAAATTAAGATGAAAGAAATACAGTCTTCCCTCGGTATATTGCAATATAAGGCAGGTGAGTTGTGGATCCCAACATTTTTGACAATATTATTGCTAACTTGTCCAGAAAACAGCAAATAAAAACAGAACCTCATCAAAAGACTTATTTAATATGACTAAAATATTAAATTTCTTTAATTTGCAGTCAATTAACATAATAATTACATGGTGTTTTATAGTTATTTTTTGATTTTGTAATGAAAACAACACCTTCGGTTACTGGTGAACTTGTTTTAGCACACATAATTGACTTTTGATTATCCACGGTTCACTTATAACACAGTTGTCTTTCTTGAACCCCACACCCATGTTATAAAGGGGGACTACTGAACTAGTAAAAAAAAAAAAATAAATAATGGAAGACAAGGTTTCCTAACTACAGTTACTGGGATATATTTACTATTCAGCATCAGAGTTACCTCCCCTACATTTGTCACCTTAGTGATTTCAGAAGATTCTCAAATAGAAGTTTCTCAAAAGAATCCATTTTGACTGTGAACTCCCTTTCTAGAAATGAATAATTTTCTAAATAAAAGATGTTATTTATAGTAAGTCTTGGCACTTAGGTTTGGCACACAGTCCTTATTTTTTTTAAATAAGGAGACGATATTTTAACTTTTATCATTTTTAAAACTAAACTCCAAAACTAAGTCTGCCTAGATCACAGTAGAACATGTTAACCATTATTAAAACCAGATGAGATTAGCCGAGAATGGATTTGCACTTAAGATATAAATAGTTGGGGGGGGGGAATAGGGACAGAGCCTAATGGTGGCAATTGGATGAACAGCTGATAAGTCCTCAAAGTAAGCAGAGAGAGAAAAGCAGCTGAAGTTATATGGGGGTGGAGCTGAGAGGACTGAGAAACAAATTGTAGTGAAGGGGATGATTGTATGATGAACCTTAAGAAAAAAGGGGGAGACAAAATCCATTTAGAATTTAACAGTTTAAAAGATTGAAAAAAATCATGTGAAAAATTGGTATTAGGAGGAAATTGTTATTTAGGATCTAAGTTTGTTAAATACATAAGAAGCCGTTTATTATAATCACGGATAATGTTATCAAATATGGGTATTGTTACCAAAATCAGTCAGTCCCAAACACTTTATTTAAAATGAATTAAAAAATACATTTCATATTAATTCTTTATAATGTAAAGTTATTTATAACAATGACTGTAAATTGTTCCAAGTTTTATATCTTTTTCTTATTGTTATCAGCCGGTCATTATACTCTAAAAGACCCTGTCCTAAAGTGATCACAATAAGAGGTTTCCTCTATACCTATAAAAGTAGACAAAAAACAAATGTTTCACATGATATAACTTTGTTCACTGTAAAGAAAAAGGTTTCAACAGATATTTCTTTTACAAATTGGGCCTTATTTTGTGGTGACCATGACATAATGGAAGCCAGAGTTTCCTTCCTATGCACAATCTGCTCATGTTTGTAAGCATGAAGGCTTTTTAAAAGTAAATGCCCTTCACAATGGCCATAGCATTCAACAACTAAAGTCCGAAATAGTTGAATTTCAAACCAGAGTGCCCACTTCATTTGCAGACATCTTACATATCACACTCACAGGAGTATGATATCTTTCAGTTAAGATGTCACACTCCTGTGAGTGTGGTATCTTTCAGTTAAGAAATCACACTCCTGTGAGTATGATATATTTCAGTTAAGAAATCACACTCCTGTGAGCAATGAGTAGATGATTGAAGAATTTGTTCAATGTCAAAACAGCTTCCTGGATTTGACAAAATGGTCAGAAATGAAATTATCTGTGTTTAAAACAGGTTAAATATGAACACTTTCAGAGAGAATGACAAAGTGTGTTTATGTTCTATACGAGGGTGAAAGAATAAATTCTACAACAGAGAGGTGAGTCCCTCAGCATCTTCAGGCCTCTTTTTACTGAAGAGTAAACAGTTTGCAATGTCTACTTTCTCAAATAAAATCAATTTGCAAGCATTGTATGTATACCATATATAAGACAGACATTTAATTTTATAAAAATCTATGCAACTATTACACTGCGTCCAATGCGCTGGAATTATGATTAAGCAGCCATCTACCTAAAAGTTGTAGTGAGCAATAGTTCTCTAAATACCATTGTAAACCCTTATCTTATAGGCCGGCATATATGGTAACTCAACTCTCCACTGGGAACAACACTTAATTATGGACGCAGACATTTGTTTCAAATTTAAAGTTTTAAAAACAAAAATATAACTGGACAGGGAGATGGCTCAACTAAACAAACTTCTTTCTCTCCCATTTTTAAACCTTTTTTTATTTCTTATGAATTTCAGTCTGCCACAGATGCCAAACTTTCTGCCTTCTTGACCCTATCAAAGCTACTGGGGAAAAACACAATCTAAATGAATATCAAAAGCAGTGATGGCTTCTGGTTCTTCTAAGGTTACACTCAGATGAAAATACTCATCTATATGGAAAATATTTGTCAACTGTTTGTGTCTCTAATGCTAAACTTGTTTTTCTTTTACTAATGATGCAGTTGAAGAAGAGAAAGTATCCATTGCTTTTTGGCTGCAACTTTGTTATTCTGTGTGAAAATGAAGAAATGAAGAAAACATGGGAGGTAGCAGGGGGGGAAAGGAGGCATAACATTAAATCTGTTGATAAAGAAAAAGCAATCAAGCAGAGAGACAGAGACAGAGAGAAACAGAGACATAAGCACAGAGAGAGAGAGAGAGAGAGAGAAGCAGAAACAGAAACACAGAGACAAACACAGACAGAGAGACATAAAAACAGAGACAGAGAAAAACACAGGGTGAGACAGAAACAGAAACACAGTGAGAGAG
>VCCN01001947.1:1152138-1165237 GCA_006491835.1 Architeuthis dux
AGAAAGTGGGAAGGGAAGTTGTTAACTTAGAAGTTTTACAGCTGCTTCTTCCTCCTCTTCTTTTTTTTCTAAGGTGAGAGAATGTTTATGAAGCAGCTTAAAAAAGGTGGAGGATGGCAGAGGGGGGGGCGGTAATCAAACGAAAGAAAGAAAGATATAAAAACTAGAAAGGGGTTCTGTCTTGGTATCATCCTCTTCCCATTTCCTGTCCTGTCATCAAGTTGGGGGTACCTCTGCTGCTGAGAGAGAGAGATTTCAGAAAGACTGGTGGAATGGCTGCTACTGAATAGAAAGGAGAATTGGTAACGGACAAAGATAAATGCCTTTGTTTATATCTTACTCCCATTTTACTAACCGTTCTACAAGAGAAGAGGAATCAAAGGAACCAGTGGAAGGCTTTTCACCAACAATTTCTTTTACAAAACTTCAATCAGTTTTATTACCCAGCTGTGGTTCTCATTCTAATTAATTTTGACTACTTCCTTTTTTGCTACTTTTTAGTTCAATCTTTCCATCCATTTTTCAACCGTTACATTCAATTTAACGAGCACAGAATGGATCAGTTAAAATCGAAGTCAAAATAAATAATATTTTAAACAAGTTTTATTTCACAGTAATAAAATAATTAATATTTTAATAAAGAAAATATTACTAATTTTATTACTGTAAATTAAATAAATTATTACTTATTCTATTAAAAAAAAAAAAACTTTTCCTATAACTTTTTTCCTAGCCAGAAACCAAAGTAATGACTTTTTTTCCCCAGGTCACCTTTTCATCTTTGGAGGTGAACATTTGATAGGAAAAGGGAAATAAATAAAAAATAAACTGATACACGTAAATCTAGAATTTAAAGTACCAAGACAAGACATAGAAGAACTCTTGTGTATTGAAATGTTCAGACATGTTTCGGTTTCATGAGAAAACGTATGTAAGGTATACTAAAAACTCTTTCTGGAAAAAGAATGGTTCATCTCAGCTCAGTTGGGGCAATGATCCAAAGAGACCCAATCACTGTTCGTAGCAATCGTGGTTTTTCGGGGGGCCGGGGTGCTAGCCCGACAACCAAGATATACTGCATTACAGGGCTAAAGGGGTCCAACTACCCTGCTATTTACCCATAGCTGGGAGGGAGAGAAGTGGATTCATGCCTTTCCCAAGGACATTAGTTCTAAGTGAATGCAAACTGTATCAGCCGGATTTTGAACTAGGTTTGCTGTTAGACCACCCGCACCTTCTAAAAAGGGAGTGGCTGAAAGTTTGAAAATATAGTCATTGAATTCCAGTTTATTTCTAGCTGTTGATTTTCAAATTTAAAAAGCAAAAAGTCAGCAGCGATTAGTACCCAACTAAATATCTTTGTTTAGCTTGCGAAATAATTAAATCAGATTCTTCATATAAAGAAGAATCCTTATTTTTCCTCCATTTTTATAAAAACTAAGTGTTTATAATTACAAGTTTGGCTTCTCTGGTAGTATAGTGGATTCACAAGGGAGAAGGAAAACTAACGTCAAACTTCTTATTGTACTTATAAAATCTTCAATCCTACATAAGAAATACCAACAGAATCCAGACTGTTTAATGAATTCACATTTTTAGGAAGACGATATCTAGTATGATGAAAACCAGATTTTTAAAACATTATGAGCAGAATAAAAATAATTCTTTCTTAATGTGTTCGATTATATAAAAGAAAAAAATCAATTTGAAGCAACAATTGTTAGACAATCCTCTCTCCCCCATTCAGCAGTCTGGGTCTACCCTGACAATATCGTCCTCTGTGGAAATGGCGAAGTTTACCCGGGATTACATGAAACAAATACAGAGGGATTGGCTGCATCACTATTCAGCACTTCTAACCTATTTTAAATTTAACTATAAACAGTAGTCAGCAACTGCATAAATGGCTGATTATACGAGACTGAAAATGTTGTATTCTGCAAGATTTAATCTAAAATGTGACTTAATTCCAACAAGAATAATTACCCCTCCCTGATTTTTTCCCCTTTTTTATTCAGAAAATAATGTTAATTCTTAGTGCAGTGGTCCCCTTAGCAGAATATGAAAGGGTTGAGAATTTATTGTGTTTTTTTTTTCTTTCTCGTTTCTTTTTTCGGTTCTTGTTAAGTTACCGGCCTGGTGTTTAGATTTATAAGAGAAGAGGCTCCTGCCCGAGTGGGTAATGGGATGCAGCCAGCCAGTCTGTTGTGGGGAGAGGTCACCACACTAAGTTGGGACAAGGAATTTCATATAAACTCTATAGTAGTGGATTCAGACACGGCTTGTGACATGATGTGATTTCATTCACAAACTTTATTTCCTCCTCCTCCTCTTTTCTCACCTCTTTGAACAGGAAAGAGAAGCGGAGGGTGCCTAAACAAGGTTTGGGATAAGGGTTGACATTTTAGAATAAAAAATCTTCATATGACAGCAGCAGCAACAGCACATTTAGGCCAACGGGGGTGAGAGACGGAGAGAGAGGGAAGAATGGTTACTATTACTAAAAACTTGCCCTTGAAGCTATTTCACTTTGGAACACACACACTATACAGAGCAGTCAGCAATTTAGATAACCAAATCTTTGTCTTATCTCTAGAAATGCATTAATATCCCACAAACACAGAAATGAAAACCTGTACAAAGAGCTCTCCAAATCCACTTTCTTAGGGTCAATCTCCTGGAGTACACATCATACAAGTTGTATTCTTGGAAATATTCCACACAAATACGAAAAATAAACTGATTATTCCTTCTAAGAAGAAAAAAAAAGTCGTTTTAGCTTAAGAAATTCACATCAATAAATGAGAAAAACTTTATTGATAAGCCAACTTTAGCCCAAAGCTAGTTTCATGGAGCAAGGCAGAACTTACTAGCAGGGCTAGTCCAGGCGTTTATGGGGCCCTAAGCAGAATTTGGTTTGGGGGTTCACCCCAATCCCAGTGGCTGTCTTCTGGTGACCACAGGGTCCTAAGCAGCCACTTTGCATATGCCCCAGGCTGGCTCTGTTTACTAGTACAGAGGAAGTCACTTATTGTGATCACTTTGGGACAGAGTCTTTTAGATAACAATAAGCAAAGGATATAAACATTGGAACAGTTTACATTCATTGTTATAAACAACTTTACATTATAAAAAATATGAAATTTCTAATAAATCTAAAATGATTTTTTAAATTCATTTTAAATAAAGTGTTTGAGACTAACTGATTTTGATAACAATAACTGTTTGATAACATTATCCAGGACTATAATAAACAGTTTCCCCTGTAATGGTTTGCAAAAATAGCACACTAACCATTATGCTATTGCAGGTGCTTCCATTGATAAATATATCCACACATGCCAAAGTGAAGTATCAGAAGTTGAAGGTGATAAAAAAGATGTTTAGGTTATCAGTCTTTGTAAACAATTGCAGCAATGACCAAGAGTCAAAAAAAAAAGAATGTTCACACTCCAGATGTAAGGAACATTTGAAAGAAGATATTGGTACCAAACTTTTTCAGACTGACTGCAGCCTGCAAGTGAAAGACAAAGAGTAGGTTTGAAGCAAAGTAACTAAAAGCTGCTTTCATACCAGGTCCTATTTAACCATTCACATAAATAAGAGACTATGAAAATGTTTCCTTCCATGATTAGCTGTTTGAAAAGAGGCTGAATATGCTAATCAACCATCTTCATTCATCATGGAACATCTTACATACTGTATTTCCTGGCATTGAGGATGCTCTGGCCTCAAGGGTGCATCCCGATTTTTCCACACAAAATTTTGAAGAAAAAGATACAATTAAGGGCTCAGCACTGTCACCTACCTCACCAAAATGTTCTGTAAGTGTCTTAGCGACATGTAGATACTCTTGACTCACTCATAGTCTAGGTCAGTTGAGAAGAATGAAAATACAGGTAATATGGATATACAACAACTAGTCTGTTGGCTTGTATACCATAGTATACAAATTTTTGTGATTATGCATATTTTCTTATTATTTATGATACTTTTGTTTATTTACTATCTCATACCAAGTATGATTTATACACTTTGTTCAGAGTTCATATACAGGAATTCAAATTGTTGTCTACCTTAGATTCCCTTCCTCTGGGGTTAGGATAGGCCTATGAAAAAAAGTAACCTACCTGTAGGATGCAGGGTATATTTTCAAGACTCCTTTTTGGAAAGAAATAGCGTCTTCGATGCCAGGAAATACAGTAATTTATTTCTGAATTTCTGAGACAAAGTATTGTTACGGTTATGTATTGATTGGTTTGTTCAGTCTCAACAAACAAATATCCGATTGATTTGTTCAGTCCAAACAAACAAATACCTGGATAATTATTTCATAAACCAAATCAAGCCATCACTGTCAATAAAAATATGGAATGTAGTTCCCACATATGGAAGAATCTCAAAGTTGTAATTAGTTCGAGTTCTAAAGTATCACTAAACCCATTTGCAACAAATGGTGCATCATTGTTGCTGTTTTAGCCTTTGTTAGTAAGTACCCATTATTCAAAGATTGGTCAGTGAATCCAAAGCTGTTCTTCACACCAACTTTTATTGCCAAGTTAACATTTGGGCAGCTCTCTTGCAATGATTCAAACCTATCCCCAGCCTCAAAATAAACGAAAATAGATTTGACTTGCAGAAAACTGAGTTTTAAATGGTTACGTAGATTCACTTCACTTCTCGTAGAGTCCCCACTTTGATTGCCAAAGTTAAGACTCTTAAACACTGGCAAAATTTCATATCAACCGATCTTTAGCATAAGAAAAGAAAAAGAAATCAAGCAGAAGTTTAAAATAAAAAGTTTCAAACTGAAAACTCTTCATACAGTACAACAAAAAAAAAAAGACATTGTAGGAGAAACAAGGACTTAGCATTAATATATTTGGGATTCATGATGGACACAAACAGAATGATGATGATCAAAAATAATCAAGAGGTGAGAGACTACAAAACTATCTTGGTTTCAAATTACAACCTACAATGTTTATAGGATTGGCTTTCCCTTGTTGAAGCAAGACTTCTTAAGGAGATTTATGTTTAGGCATTGTGAATCTTTACAGTTTCATAAATTAGTGCAAACTGAAAAACAGAAAAGATTTCTATACAAAACATCAAGTGATTAATCCATTAACTGTGAATGACAGGAATTTCAGCCATTGCAGTTCTGTGAGTGAGGGGTTTTATCTTGCAATGGACAAGGGATTTTATCTTCCAATGAATAACTATTACTCTTTGTGACCTGCCGCAGTAAATGGGTTAATCACCAGATGAACCATAGTAGTTATTTTGTCAGTTTTGAATTTGCCGGAAACATTTATTGGAATTATTTTGAAAATTAAAGTTACAAGAAAAAGATTCAGACAGAAAAAGCTACAAGACACTTGAATGTTGACATACAGCATATTCTATGGGATCCCAAGTAAGAACGGAAATGCTTAGTGCAGTCTAACCCAGGAGTTCTCAGAGTCCTAGGTCACATTACTCCCCTTGCGATCCCAGGTTTCCTCAATTCCTCCCCCATTTCAAATTGTCATCTAATAATTTTTTCACCATTATACTTTCCTCCATCAATTGAAATTCCTCCCTTGGGAGTTAAGTGCCTCCTGTTTGAGAATCATTGGTCAAACCAATGCTAGCTTGGAGTTTAACTAAAGATCTTTTGATGCAACACTGCAGCTATTGGTAGTGTCACACCTATAAAACTGATTGTAGTAGTAGTAGTAGTAGTAGTAGAAGAAGTTAAAGACATTATATATATATATATATATATACCAATACACATGTATAAATTTCCTGGTAGAAACACTCATAGGATTGCATACAGAAGCATTTTAATCATTTTAGGGGCTCTGGAATGTTTGTGTGTATGAAAATTAAAAGACGACCGGTATATAACCACCAGAGAACTCTTTCTCTCACACATAAATAACGCGCGCTCACACCCTCCTGCCCTAAAGAGCACTGATATTTAAAGCCTAGAGGTCATCAACCAGCAAGAAAATTGCTTACAATCAAAGAGAAGACTTTCACAGAGAGAGAAAGAGAGAATACAAAGAGACAGACAGGAAAAGTGAGTGACAGATAACTATATACATATGTGTGTGTGTGTGTGTATATATATGTATAAAAAGTGGACCATTGGGTGAGCAGAGCTGATGAAATAGGGCACCTAGCAGTGGACATACACAACATGGGCTTTTCCAGAACTTTGCCTGGCTTGACCAATATTCACTGGACTGACCGAGGTAAATCACTTACATTTATCAACTGCCCTAGTATTTTTGCCCAGCATTTTGCATCCATGTTTAGAGTTTATTAAACGCAGGAGCAATGCTACTGCTTACCAAATTCACTTATCTCCAAACTGAGTACAACGATGACACACCACTGCCCCTACCAAACGGGTGGAGTTACTTACTAGCAGCTACCAGTTTTAGTTGAGGATAGAGATAGTGTCCTATGACAAACCATTACAATTCCTATACAATGCAAGCAGATCTAATCATTTATGAAAGCCTTTTACAATCTTATTTCATCTTCCCTGGAAGTAAAATTTGTTTATATGTAGACTAGTGGTCCTCAACTGTTTTGATGTTCCCCTTACTATAACTTTTTTTTTTTTTTTTTTTTTTTTTTTTAATTTAATCGGTGTTGAAAAGGTACCAATATTCAGGTTTTAAATCAAGGAAGATTTCTGTAAAAAAAAACAAAAAAAAACAAAAAAAACTGATATATGAACTTTAGAACTTTTACTAAATTTTGGGAATTTCTCTATTGCGTGAAATTTAATAACGCAGTTACCACATCACTTTTATACCTCACAAAGTTAATGGGTTAAGCATTAGTTACTATCAAATCTATAGTAAAATTAATAATCAATAGTATTGTATAATTAGGAATTAATCAGTTAAGCCTTAGCAGAATGCAGTTTTGAGCCACAGAATGTTTTTCACATTTCAGTGAGCATCCCACATTTATTATTCTAGTTACCTTTTGTCTACATCAGTAATTCTAAACATTTTTAGAACAACACAATGGTTGAAATAAAAAAAATAACACAAAGAGAGAATGATAGACCTGAGATATTCATGCATTTGTGTGCACATACACACAATTTACTTTTGAAGGAAAAACGATGTCATTTAACATTGTCATTTCATTTACAATATATATATGGAGTTCCCCACTTTTTATTAAATTTGACTAGTTTTTACATTCATCCTAATAGCTAGGAATAAACTAATCTCCCTCAGGCAATTCTTTCACCGAAGGCTTACGCTTTATTTCCGATTGCGCAGTTATTCGTTGCCATAGAAACAGTGGCCCGAATTAATAAGTTGTATAAAAACAACTAAAATTAGGATGAAGGTAAAAACTAGTCAAATTTAATAAAAAGTGATGTGTTACAATACTTCATCCAATAATAATAAAGATTGATTTATATATGGAGTTATTTTTGTTTTTATTTGAAAATCTAAAAGCTATTCTCACTTCTAATGTGACTAGCACTAAATGTTTACAGGTTTATTCAAATAATTAAAATTATATTCATATTTTGAAGCATATATATAAAATAGTTTAAATATATTTCATTGTCTAAATCACGGAATCTCTAAATGGATACTGGAGATTAAAACTACATAAAAAAGTTTTGGAACACTAAAAGCTACTGTATTTGTCAGACTATAAAGATGCATTTTTGTTTAAAAGAAAAAAAAAAGTCCAAATACACTACATTCAATGTATTGGCATTATGGGTAGATAGCCAAGTACCAAAGGTTCAAACTATACAGGGAGTCAGGATGAGTTGTGGAGAGTTTAAAAAATAGTAAAAAGAATTTCCCCAGTAAAAAACACTGGCAAATATAGTATATTTTTGTACCTGACCCAGATTTAAGTAAGGGCTAATGTACCAAGGGTGTTTTTCCAAAGCCCATAGAGGTTTGGAGGGGGGTCAACTTTTGTTTTTGATTTGTGTGTTTTTTTTGTTCCCCCACCCCCTTCAGAGTAAAAGGTTTGTAGCTAGTTGGGTGAAGGAAAGAACATCATTTTTGCATATTATGGCACATCATATGCTCTGTTGCACCAAATAATGCATGCCATATTTTCTGATAATAATTGAAGGAAGCCAAGCTAATTTGGCAGCCATTTCCTAGTGCAATAAAAAACAAAAACAAATCAGTGCATTTGGATTTCCACAGGCAGAAGAAGAAGAAGAAGAAGAAGACCCCAAATGCTGTTGCACTGACATTCCACTGCCTAGTTTACCAGAACTGGCATAATTGCAAATGAGTCTGACTGACAATGCATTGGAAGCAAGGATTTGGTAGGAAAAGAGAGCGCGGGTGGAAAGCGGAGGGTAGCAGTGGTTGTTGGTTACTAAAAATATACTAAGTAAATAACTAATAGTACATGTGAGATAATGACAACAGGTAACTGGGACTGTCATTTTTCTTTGGGATGAGAAGAATTATTAACCCTAGAAACACTGATCAAAACTAGAAAGCACTCAAGCGAGTGCATGCCACTGTCAATGTCATTGTCATTGACACTAAATACTGAATTAAAATTAGTTCATATAGGGCTACGAGGCAGGGAGGTTAAAAAAAAAAAGATTTTTCAAATTATTTTTTTTGATCTTCCCCCAAATTTAATCATCTTCCTTATCTCATGGACCACCCTCCCAGGAAATGGCATTGAAATTCATAGTGAATTTTTGTGGACATATAGCTATGATGCAGGGGAGATAACTGTAAAAGAAATTCCTAGATTCACACTACAATTTAACTAACTCTTCCTTAGTCCATGGCCTGCTCTTCCACAAAATTTCACTGAAATTCATTGAGAACTTTTGGAGATACTGTGTGCACAGACAGATATGAGCGAAAACATACGTCTAACTTTGTTGGCGGAGGTTAATTAGATAAGAAAACAATATTTCAATCAGGAATTGATTGAGGATTCTTACTAAAGAATTTTTAAAAATGCATTGAAATATGAATATTTCATCTTGTTAATCTCAAGATCTTAACTTTCTACAAGATTTGGGGGATTAATTTCCTTTGTCCTCAATTGACCAATATGTAAATTAGAAAAACAGTCACACAAGAGCTGTCAATAATCAGCAACAATCACAGGAAGTGCTCTTCAGATAGATAAGATAAACTCAAAACAAATGACTCATCAACAGAAAAATATTTGACAACTGAATGCATTTTATTTTTTATTTTTATTTAATCCTCTTATTCAGATAAGATAAGGATGCAATCATACCATACCATTGAACCCTTTCTTGCACTTTGGCCTGTGTTTCACACCATGAGAGACCCATCTTTTCCAGTTCCATCATCACTGTCCTCTGCCAGGTAAGTTTTGGCCTGCCTCTCTTTCCCCTCCCAGTTGAGGTCCATCTTAAAGCAACTTTAGGTAATCTTTCAAGACATGACCAAGCCATCTCATTTCTTAATCTCAAGGGACATAATCCAACAGTCTGTCCTATATAGTTCAACATGAGATCTAGTTATTATCCAATTATTTGGGGACAAATTTATTGACAAATGCCAGAGAGATGAAGAATCATTAATATTTCATTGTGTGTGTTTGTATGCACTTATTATAAATCTTTAGTTATTGTTGTGTGAACAAGGCTTTTATTAATAACTAGCAGGGATACCCGTAAAAAACGACACGGTTATTTGTGTATGGATCGGCAATAAGGAACCAAAAACGATTTTATTAGGTAATTTTTTTATTAGGTAATAATTAAAGTATCCTAATTTTCAGTTTATTTGAAAATCTCAACTTAAGAAAAGTCACCACTGATATGCGGTATGAAAACAAGTCATAGAAAGAAACTTATTTTATTAAAAATATAACTTATTTCATTACAAAAAGTTGATGGTAAAAATTTGACAAATCTGGCCTTTTTAAAAAGCATTTCGCCATGAACTTTTTGGTTTGGCCATATTAAAATTTTGAGCCATTTTGATTTTCTGGGGTTTTTTTTGTATGTGCTGAGACTATTTCCATTTGGCCATTTTAGCGAGTTTTTGGCCAGAAATATCTCCAAGTATCTAGCAATTTGCTCCCCACTGTTTACTAACTGTGGGCAACATCAAAGAAGCCGAAAAAAAATGAAAGGAGAAGGAGACAGTCTCTTTGATGGGTTCTTCTTCACTGTGTCGGCTACATCAAAGAAGTTGTCTGTCAATGCAACATTGACAGACACGTTTGTAGATGTAATTCTTTGATATGGAAAGGTCTCATTTTCCCACCCTTTAATTCTATTATTCGTTGTACAATCCATCTCATTTGGACCAGTCCATTATGAGTTGTAGGATCTCAGCTAGCAGAAACTACAAACATCATACAAACACTCATTTGCATATTTGACATTTATATGTATAGGTAATTCATATCACCTGATGAGGATGACACTAATACAAACATTTGCAAAAATTAAGAACGTATACAGGTATCCCCCTTTTTTGAAAGTTCACTTTATGCCCCTTTTTCACTTTTACAAAAAAAAGCTAGCAAAATAGTGTTATAGAGGCAGCGTGCACCCTCTTTCTCTCTCTCTCTCTTACACCCCAGTCTCCTGTACCTTCCACCACCCCAACCTCCGATTACTCAGACTAACATACCATCATCAGTTTTTGGGGTCTTGGAACGCTCAAAGATCTTTTCCATATAAATTAATGGTAATTGCTTCTTTGTTTTGCATCATTTTGGCTTACAAAATGTTTTATAGGTACGCTCTACTTGTTGCGGGGGAGAAACTTGTACTTACAATAAATCCTCTCAATGCAATTTTTTTCTGATTAGACCAAATCTATTAGTATAAACATGAAGCACCTCAGAAGATCAAATGAAGATTACTTTAGGAGAATTAATAGCTTATTCTGACTCACTGCACACTCATTCAAAAGTAAAACCTACAATATTCTGCTATTAATGTTTTAAAAATAGCTGACAATTCTTTACAAAAATCTAATCAAGTTAGCCCACCAGAATTATGTTTAAGGAGGGGTGGGGTGAGGCAACAGACAGTATTGTTGGCAGTAAAATAGGGGGGGGGGGGGTGATTGCTAGAGACTAAGGGTGCCACACAGGTACGGATCGTCTCCAGTGCAGGAGAAGAAGCTGAATCCCAGATAACTGGAGCCAAGCCTTCAGAAACTGTGTAGACAGAAATTCTCTTCTATTTCTGGAGTCAGCCTTTAGAAACACATAGCAAAGTATTCAAACTATCCTTCCTCCTTCCCGACGGCCATTTCCCAAGCACAACGGCAGGAAGAAAGTCAGTGGCAAAGGGGAAGAAATACAACATTCACCTTATACTGAATTTCATAACAAAATTAGTAAATCCCTGTGAAAAGAATTTGTGGATATCTATGGATTTGTATTAGATTTTCTTTTCTTTTTTTTTTTAGAAAAGAATCTACTGAACTCGTTTCAAATGGAGGATAGAAGAGATATTTATCAGCAAAACCCTTAAGTGGAAGAGTCCATTGTTACGGACAGGAAAAAAAAAATATCACACTGCTCATTATATAAGTAGATTAGAGAACTTTTTTGCCATATGTTCTGGGTTTGGGATTAGGATCTGTAAAGTTTAACCCCCCCCCACCACCACCACCACAGTTCAGTATTCATTTACAGAATTATTTTATAAAAATCGAATACTGCAATTAAAACTTTTTAAAAAGGAGGGGGGTGGGGACTAGTAGCCAAGCAAAAGCCTTCCAATTGAGTTTGTATTTATGATAGGATTTTCAGATATCCTTTTCTATTCGTCTATTTTAGCTGTCATTAAATCTTTGATTTAATAAAGACCATTTTTCAGATACAGTACGGGACCATTTATCCAGCAAGCTTGGAACTAGAGGAGACCCAGATTCCTGGATTATCCGGATTTCATTACCAAGGTTTAATATATACTTAAAATATAAAATAAACAATGAAAAATAAAGAATTAAACTTTTTAAGAGATACAAATTAAAACACTAAATCAGGGTGTGTTTGATCTTTATTAATACACTTAACCTTCTGAAAATATAGAATACAAAATAAACAACGAAAAGTGAATGAAATGAAGAAAGGTGAATGAAGAAAAGTAAAGAACAAATCTATTTTCAACATATGCAAATTAATCCACTCCAAAAACAGGGTCTGTTTAATCAATATTTATCCACAAATCTCCATCTGAAGATAATTCAATCACACCAAAAAAAAAATTAAACCAAAGAGCAGCCAAGCAGCAAACTACAACAAAGCCCGCCAGATTCAAAACTAGCCAGTTACAAAATAATTGGTTTTCTGATAATTCCAGTTTCCTGGATGCCAGATAAATGGTCCGGTACTGCACTTGCAATAAGTAAATATACAAAAGCAATTTACTTTGAGATTTAATATATTTTCATGCGAATAAAAGCTAAACTCATCTTCCTATAACATTGAGCCTAATAATCTAAAAAGATTCAAGTATACAATGTAAATAGAACGATAAATACAACAAGTAGCAAGATTATTTTAATCCTGAAGAACCCATAAAGTGCATGAAGAACCTGAGAGCATTGGCTAATTTAGCTTCAGAGGAGAGCAACAACTTATTTTCTTATCTACTTGGCTTTCTCAGATATCTACGCAAGAGCAGACAGCCGTTATCTCCGGCAGAAAGGGTCAGAGCTCACGTATCCCCCCCCCCATTTTCCTTTCCTTCATTTTTTCCTCTTATCAATGCTTCACCTATTCAAGTAATTCTCTAACCCTGGCTGCTATTGCAAGGGAAATAAGCAGGGTTGGCCTTGATAGTTAAGTCCCCTGAAAATTCTGAAGCATTTCACATCAAAGTAAACTCCTTCCTACTTTCAAAAGTATTCTGAATGTACATTCTCTCTAATTCACATATATAAAACGCGATGTGTGTATGTATATAACACTTTTAATGAGCGCACAGATACTACACTGATCCTAGGCAGAAGTGTTGGGGAGCGACACTTTGAACCTAAGCAGAGTGCACAGGTACTACACTCTGAGCTTAGGCAGAGAGCGAGATTTTGATCCTAGGCAGAAGTGCCGATCCATAGGTAAATAA
>VCCN01001947.1:1195478-1213632 GCA_006491835.1 Architeuthis dux
AAAAAAAAAAAAAAAAGAGGGAGCGTGCCCCAGTATCTTTGGAGTTTGTCAGACAAAGAGGGTGGAGAGAGGTAAGGAGAAGAAGGAGGAGGAAGAATTGGCAAGATCCTGAAGAAAAGGAGGTGGAGGTGTGGTGGTGGTGAGGACAGAGACAAGACAACACTAAGAGACAGACTGACATGTACAGTACAACAAACATTCCGTAAGTAAGCGAAGATAAAAAAGAAAAAAGAAAAGTACCCTGTGTGCCGGCTATTCATAATTAATTACCTAAGTTGCATGTGAACAATAATTTTTGCTTCAATCTCACCTGTCTTTAGAATTATTGATTTTATTTTCATTTGTTTGATGTTTATTGCTCAACCTTTTTTGTATTTATTTATTTGGACTGTCCTTATTACATTAGAAATTGGTTGTGTGAAAACGCCAATTTTTCCAGGTAGCAGTATTTTCGACACAGCTTAGAAACTAATGTTGGAAATATCTAACTTCTAAATGAATCGACAAATGTCCAACCTAAAACTAGAATTATCAGTAAAAGTAATCTAAAATGAAATAAGATAAGGATGAATGTATAAATCTCTTGTGTTACCTGCGTAGATTAAATGTCAACTTCTAATATTAGCTGAGAGGATTTAATTTCTTTCTGTTAGATCAAATCATTCGAGTACAATTAGACTAAATAGTAATACAAAGTCCATGTGGTTACATAACAAGTTTGGAAAGATTGAACATTATTGCTACATCAAAACATCTAACAAAGTAAATATCACAAAACTTTGTTAAATCTATATTTTTAAACACAGAACAACACAGCAATTTTTATATTACTTGATTAACATCTACTTCTAGTGATCTATGTTTTCTATCAATTCTTGACTGAATTTACATTCATATCAGACTCATTACATCCTAACTTGTCTACACAAAATTAGGAGACTCTTAAAAAGTAAAATGCAGGCGTTCCAAATGTATTTAAAAGTGATGTCTAGTCTAGAAAAAAGTCCAAATTAAGTGTCCAGCTAAACTGCCAAAACCCTTGTACAAGTCTTGTACAAGTCTTACTCCTTCTGTTACTACCACCACCACCACAATTTCTATAACTATTATCCCCTTACTACTGCCCCCCTTGTCTCGTCAGATTACTGCCCCCTGCCCTGGTTGATAATAATCCTTTGCCTACACTAATATCTTGCTCTCTCTCTCTCTCAAGTTTTCCAACCCTTTCCCTTTTTTCTTTTTACTCTTGTGGTTTGATTTTACTTCTTTTTTTCCCTAATATTTTACCAATATTTTAGATGGAATCACGATGAGTGCTAAGCTAAGGAATTTTTCATGTTTTTTTTCTTCTATTCTAATCCTCCTATTCCCTAATTGAAAGGAAGAGAGAGTACCATGAATGTGTGCATGTATGAGAGAGAGTGAAAGTAGAAAGGACAGAGAGAGAAAAAGAAAGAGAGAATGGAATGGTCCAAGTGTGTGTGTGTTGGCCACCCAATAATGTTCTTCCACCCACCATACATACCCCAGTGCCCACCCTCTGCCTTGCTTTTGGCCCTTTGCCATTCTAAACTAACACTGAAACTAGAACGAAGATTGCAGCTTACAACAGAAACTACAACTTGATCCCAACTTTTCCATGTGGCTGGCAGTCGGATTGGTATTACCGTGTCATCTCTCTCACACCAATGCTGTTACTGATGCCGGCCGGCTGGCAGCACCAACACCACCTCTACTACCAGTAGTGCAGGGCTATGAAGTGATATTTTGCTCCTATATCTCAATAAGTCTGCTAGTCTGTAGCTGGTTGAAATCGGGCCAAATTGTAAGTGTCACAAGGCATTTGGTCCCCTTCAACCAGCTGTAGTTAGCATTCCATCCAGCAAAGGGCAGTAATATCTTGACGAGACAAGTGAAAATCCCGCACACACACAAACACACACACAACAGTGTTGCACATGTTTGTGGATTGTTACCATAGAAACACCAGGCCTCAAAATATGGAACCTTTACCTTAGTACCCCAAAAAGGTGGATTAGAGTCCATGCCTAGGACAGGTGACCTGATTGGTGGGCAGTTTCAGAGTGGATATAACCTGGCAGTCGATCAACATGCGGACAGCAACATGATGGACAGAGTGATTTTAGAAGCACAAAAGACTGGATTTTGTCTATTGAGTAAGTAGATTTTTCTACTGACCACTATTTCTCTCACAAACACATACATGTCAATTCCACATGGCAAACGCCATTCCAATCCTAAATACCATATTTCCCGCCATTTAACATGTACCGGACTATAACATGCACCAATTTGGCATGGAATATTTAGGGAAAAATAAAAATGAACAATGTGCTTCTGTCTTCTGGTTGTCTTCTTTTTGTTTTATATATTGTTTTTATATATTGTATTTTTATATTTTAACATTATTTTGATTTGTAATCATAATTTGATCATTTATAATCATATTTCATTCTGGGGTCATCAGAGGACTAGTGTGTCAAACAGAGGTGTTTAGGTGTTACAAACCTAACAATCAGAGTACAAGACACAGGGTGATTTTTGGAAGAGAATTTGGGGGGGAAGAAAGTGCGCTTTATATGGGGGGAAATACAGTACATTGTGTGAGGATTACAGATGTAAATTCATA
Organism: Architeuthis dux; assembly: GCA_006491835.1. Lineage (NCBI taxonomy): Eukaryota > Metazoa > Mollusca > Cephalopoda > Oegopsida > Architeuthidae > Architeuthis > Architeuthis dux. Next base: position 1,198,129 of record VCCN01001947.1, read on the forward strand.
GTGAAATGGGAAGGATGAGAGCGAGAGAGAGAGGGGGTAGGAATTTTACAGAAAGAGAGAAATGGTTGAAAATGTATTGTTAAGAAAGAATGGACTATGAATAGCAATAACTATAATGAAGAACCATGTGATTCTATGTCCATCTGTTGTAGAAAAGCAGCACACATACATGCTGGCTTTCTCATTAGAACAATCATTCAAATAATTAGCTTTTAATTAACTAATACATTCCACAAACACATGACCAATAACTAATTTGGAAAAGAATGGACTTCAAGAACTCAAGTTTTAAATGAAGAGAAATTTACATATAAAAATCAATTTTATTATTTAAACAAAATATTTTGAATTCCAAATTTATTTTGTAATTTAAAATAATTATTAGGTTAATTGTAATCTGTAACTCCATTAAAAACATCCAGATGTTTAAGAGACTATTAACTTACATATGTGCACACACAAGCTGTATATCGTAGTAAATAAAAAAAAAATGGTCAAAGTATACTGTTTATATACACTGGTGTAAACTTAATATTTGTAAGTTTGAAATGTTCTTGGGTATTTGGTTTTTTTTTCTCTCTCTCATTATATATATTATATATATAAAACAGAGACACACTACTGTGGGTGGGTATGCATGGATGCACAAGACTTTATAAAGATAAAGCAGCGGCTGAGAGACTAATACTCAAAAAATGTGATAAGAATAGTATAACAGCCTCTTAGAATTACAGCATTTATTAATTACATTAACAAATGATAAAAGACAGTTATATCAAATATTCTTATAAAGATATCATCATTGTCTTAATTTGCAGATAAAAATAACTAGAATGTAGATACATGCTAAAAGTCAACCCAATAGTAGTTTCAGATTTTTTAAATTATAATTCAAAAAAGTTTGGCTTTTCTTGTCTAATACATAGATATATTGTTTAGTAGAACAAGTCATTTTAAAACTGTTTTTTTTTTTTAAGTTGTAAAGTTACTAGAAATCTTTTTAATTTCTCCATTTCCCCCCAAAAGATATTAAAATGTTCTCCATGTTGGCTAGTCAGTTTTCTGTAACAACCTAACTTCAGTTTATAAACTATTTGCATTCTTCAACATGTCTAGACCCAATTTACAAACCAAGAATAAATAGAAATTCAAAAGAATCCTATTCAACAAATTAAAAATACAATTACTCTTTAAAAAAATTACAAATAAATTATTTTAAAAATAGTTTTTTTTTTATAGATATATTCAATCAAAATCTGTTCACAAAAACGAAATTGAATTGTGTTACACAATTCAATTTCTTTTTTGTGAACAGAAATCGGTTGCTATTTTAGAATATATTTGATTTGAATATTCAAAGAAAGAATTTTACAAAAGTGAGAATAATATTAACTCTCTTTCAAGACAAAACTATAAAGTGCTAAATGCTAAAAAGCTCTATGGGACGTATATATCCCAACAGTTATAGAAACCTCAGGATATATATGTCCCAGGAGTCTTAAATGGGTAAATGGATTTATTGTTTTTGTTTTTTTATTTATTTGGTTTTTTTCCTCAGTTTGTGCAAACAGTTCCAGCTATGATCCTTCAAGAAGACAATTACATAAGTCTTTTTCGACAAATACATTGGAAGAGCTGGAATATTTCTAATACTTACTTAGAAGAGGAAAGAGAAGAGAAGAGGAAAGAGTAGAGAAGACAAAAGGTCACCTAAAGGACAGGAAAAAACAGCTGTAGAAGATGAAGGATTCTTTTTTAGCTAAAAGCCAAGTTATAGAAATGCTAATAATGTCCAGGTATGTCATATCAAATTCCAGGTTGAAGCAAGCAATCAACAACCCCTTTCTCCATCCCTAACGAACAATTTATTACTTTATAACTGTTGGAGGTGCAGAGTGGCATAGCAGTTACCAGAATGGAAAACAGAATCGGCAAACCTAGTTTGAGTGTCTGCCGAGGATGCTTACATTCACTCACAGTAATGCTCTTGGGAAAGGCATGAATCAACTTCTATCCCCAGCAGGTAAATCGCAGGGCAGTTGGAGCCCTTTAGCCCTGTAAGACAGTGGGCGTGGGCCTAGCAACTCTGCTCCATCTTGTAAACCCTACTTGCTACTGAAACCGCAATGCAGTCCTATGCTCCACATGGAGCCTACAGAAATAAATAATAAAATCAGATCTAAAGTTGAATTTGGGACTCTGATTTCTAAGAAAAGGGAACAAAAACAAAATTATCTTGGACATCTATCTCAACTTACCAAATTCAAAGAGTTTTCGAATTTGGTAGTAGCCAAAAAAGTGCACAAATTTTGTGAAATCTGATTCAAGTATAATTGGCTTCTTTTTTTTTTTCCTTTCTTTTTTGTTTGTTGAATATCTATGCATCCCTCCCCACCACCACACCAGCAAAGAGAAGATTCATTTCACCATCATCTCCTCCTACCTACAACAGCCACCCCCAAACATCCTCTAGCCCCACCCTAGCAGCAGAGCAAAGCAGCTGGCTTGGTCTATCAAAAAATCTCTCCCCCCAAACCCCAGCAGGTAAGATAAAGGCAACAGTTAAGAAGAAGAACCACAAAATGGTAAGTTTTTCTTTTCAACAAATGAAATATGCTTTTCTTTCAGCTCACCCCATGGATGTCTATCAAAATGGCATGAAAGGAAAGAAAAGAAAAGCTTGTTGCACTTTTTCATTGTTTTTTTAAGATTATAAAATTTACCTTTAGCAACCAAATGTATTTAGCTAACTTTCAAAAGAGTGTGATATTAAGTAAGGGCCCAGCATTGAATGAGGGTAGCCGGTAGGGGAGCCCCTCCCTAGAAAACCTCAGCCTAAGTGAAAGCAGCAGCCGAAAAAGAAGTTTACATTTATGTCTAAAAACACACAGGATTAGCAAGAGCAGCTGGCAAAGAAAAGGGAACTTCAGAAAGACCCTTTTTTTTTAAAAATCTTCCAGGATGTAATATGTCTTAAAATTGTCTGATGGACTCACAGATATACTAACATGTAAATGTGTGTAAACACACAATTCTTTTCTCTTTATAAGCGTATATACACACACACACAGTATTTACTTGTGTATAAGTTGCACTTTTTTGTACCAATTTGTTTTTTTATTTCAAAAGTTTAGGTGTAACTTTTACTCTGAGTTAAGAATCCAGTTATCAGTAAAATGTACCTGATATAAAGATAAAAATCAGGATGTGACTTATACATGCATAAATACAGTGTGTGTGTGTGTATATATATATTCTCTGAAATAATACATGTACTATTTTATGATGACCTTATTGATAATCTATGAAAATACTCTATACTCTTCCCAAAATATCTATCTATTGTTGAAAGTCAATAATAATAAAACATTGGATTATTTGATACCTGAAAAACTAAAAATGGTATCCTAATTTTCTTTTGTTTGTTTCCACCATTGCTTCTGATAGTGGAAAGGGGTTCAATGGACCCCCTGGGACCACGTGGCAAGCATCCAGCTAAAAAGTGTCATCTATTTTAGAATTCTAGGAGCATCTTTCTTTGTCATAGACTCTGTAAAGAAGGAGAAGAAACAGCAGGCAGCCAAAGATTTACTTACTGGGGAATAAGAGAGCAGAGGAGTAATGAGTGGAAATGGAATGGCATCTCTATCGACTCAATAATCTCTGTAAGTGAGTGAGTGATAGAAACTAATACAAAGTTTGTTTTTTTACAAAAGAAATTGGCTGGAGGCCATGCTAAAATATTAAGGCATTAATTGACTTACATACACAGAAGTCATTTTTCAATAACTAAAAAAGTTTAGAAAATAACATTAGCTTCAATTCCACAAAAACACATTTTTAATAATTAGTGAAAAGAAACTTTTCAAGTCAAATAGTTGTCTATCTTTAAACAAATTAATCTGTTTTATAATATTGAGATTGTGACATCCTTAGTCCAGGGCAGTCATTCTCAACCCCTTTTTGTGTGTGTGTGTGTGGGGGGGGGGAGTCACTGCCCTCTTTAAGAGCTCTTCTCAATTTCCAAAGCCCTCTGTCAAACAGGGATGCAACAGAAATTCATTTATCATTATTTCAGTTTATAGCCCCCTTTAAATGTACCAGTGCCCACAAGAGGGCCATACAGCCAAGGTTAAGAATGGTTGCTGTAGGGTAATGAGTGACTGAAAGAATGGTTAGTTGAGAGGCTGCTCAGTCCAATCACCTATGACAGATCAACAAGTTTCATTAACGATAATTTATTGGGGAGAAAAGAAAACCATTTTAAAATCAAAAGAATAAAAATTGTTTTTCAAACCTCAACAACCACTTCTAGCACAGAAATATAATTAAAAGCCATTAGCAGTTAATCCTGTCCTCATTAAGGGCTACATGAATATAGTCTTGGGCCAGACTTATTATAAATTAAAACATTTTTTTTTGTTTTTCCAACACATCAATTTGGCATTTGTACATAGACTTATCAGGAGGTGCAAAGTAGTGTAACCATTACCAGCATGGGAAATGGAAATCAGTGGACCAAGTTTTCTGTTTACATTTACTTCACACTAATGCCCTTTGGAAAGGCATGAATCCACTTCTCTCCCAGCTATGGGTAAATAGTGGGGCAGTTGGAGCTCTTTAGTCCTGTAAGGCAGTCCATCTAAGAGAAGTTTACTCTTAGAGAAAAAACCTACAGCTTGGCAGTCACCATAGCTGGTCCCAAGCCCAGGTAAAGGAGGAGAGTTGGGTGTGGAGCTACTTTCTACTGAAACTGCTGCAGAGTGGTTGCGCCCCTATGCTCCACAAGGAGTCTACAGGAATAAAAAAAAAACAGACTTATCGATGAATATGTTGGAAACTTTGAGAATATGTTGGTTTGTCCAGATATTCCATAAAATGCAGTGAAACTCTCAAGTCAGTGACCCTCTTCTCTGTCTGTGCCGGAACAGTGCTTTGGACCAAAGTATAGAACCTGGAGGAGGCCACAAATCCAAAACCTTCAATTTTTGAAAAATGGTTGAAAACTATTAGAATTTACTTTTTAAAAATTTGTTTGGCACCATGTGACCATTATGTAAGAGTTGATGTGCCATAAAATCACATTCCATTTTCTTGGAACAGAAGCAGAAAAAAGTATTTAGAAAGGAGTATTCCTTCATTATCTGTAGGCAAAAATGTATAAAATAGACATACACAGGATAGACAATATATATGAAAGAATAGTTAAATAATAGTTTATATTCAACCATTATTCAATTAGATTACAGTATTTGTACTATAAAAAAGAAGAAATGTTACAATAATTATTCACTGGCCAAGGAGTTTAGATATGCTTTATTTATTTGTAGCTAAGGTAGTCGCATATTTCCCACCGGTGTCAAAGGTTGATGTTTGAGCCCAGCCTTATTTCTCTCCATTTTGTGTCAGACTAAGATAAACTTACTCAATACATGTATAATAAGGACACCTTGCCATAGAGTAATGGTTAATGAGATGGTTTAGCAGACCATTACTACTATAATGAATGTGATCCTAACTGGGTGCTTCACACTTGTGGCTTTGCACCAGATTAAGCTAAATAAATATCTACAAAGTTTTTATCTTAAAGTTTTATATAATTTAACCAGGACAGAGATTTCCTTTTGCTCTTCAGACAACAAACCATCCATATAAATGTGTGCCTGTGTGGAAACAGCAAAGATAAAATTATAAAACAATTGTGAACATTTCAGTTTATGATTGCATGTTTTTTTTAAAAATAAAACGATCATGAAAATGCTTTCAGACTTTGTTTTTCATTTCTTTCTGGGGGATCAAATTCAATTCAAGATTAAAATCTTACAAAGCTGAGTACAATTTTTTTAAAAAATAAAAAAAAACCACAGTAAAAGTTTAAAATTACTATAAAGCTAACCCAAATTCCAAACATTTTCTCAAATGTTACTGAAGTGTCCTATAGGATTATATTTTATGTCATCTGGTCGATTCGTCGATGGTAAATTGGTCGTGGCTCAATTGGTCATGAAGTCAATTCATCACCAACTTCAAGAAATGTTCAAAATTAAAAAGCTATAGTTTAATACATTAAATGTTGAAATATTAAAATTGAAGTTTATGTGCAACTGCTTGTAAGAAATTAACTTTTTGTTCAGAATTGTTCTATCCAATGATTATTGTTCAAACCAACAAATTATAGCAGACTCCAGAGAAGAATTGTCCTATCAACTAATTAACCTCACAACAAATTGACTGGCAATAAATTGTCTTAGCACCATAATTTATTTAATACATTCAGCCTGGTATTATCACTATTTTATCATAAACAAGAAAAAAAAACCAAAACATACCAAAATATTTTAATGGATTCTAATTCCTGCATTTATCACCAGAGCCAACCAGCAACATGGGCAGTCGCCCGGGGTGCCAAGTACTAAGATAAGAGGTGCTTATCATGTGTCTGAGACAGTAGGACTTTCCAAATATAAATGGAGAATGGGAAAATGAATAAATTAAACAGATTAAAAACAGACAAAATAAGAAAATCCCCTGATGTGAAGTCATATATTTTTTAGGAATACAAGATAATATTATACTTTGAAGGGTGCCAAGTTCGGCTTGTCCAGGGTGCCAGGAACCCTAGGGCTGGACCTATTTACCACATCCGAAGAACTATTTGAATATTTTATCTTTATTCGAATCACACAGACCAACAAGACCAACTATTTCAACTAAGAAGAAAAACATTTTTTTCACTTAGATTTACTCTTGATCTAATTCTGGGATTCATTTCCCATTGACATAGACATTTAACAACACTAATGATTACAAGAGAATGCAACAATAGCATTCACAAAGAATAGACAAATATGAAGGTACATCTTTAGTGTTGCTGTGTATATCTATCTATATAATGTAGTGTTTCTTAAACTGGTGAATGGTTCACCCAAGAGTGAATGAAGTTATTTTGGGGGTGAATGAAACTAGAAAGGTGAATGACTTCGTTTGACTCAGATATTTCATGTGGGTGGCAATCAAATAGGATACTAGAAGTCTTTCTATATATTTTTTATATAATTGACCTGAATATGAAACACTGTTTCTATAATATAAGTAAAAGGTTTCATATCATTTCACTGATTATTTTCTTCTTTTTAAAAAAAAAAAAAAAGTTTATTATGCTGGCTACTTCATATATACGTTCGTATTTTTTAAGTTTATTAGCACTCATGTGACAAAATAAATTACATACAGAATTATATACAAAGGAAGAATAAGACAAAAATTACCAAAAACATAAAATTTAGTGTGTTTGAAATTTTAAGATAAAGACTCAAAAGGTGAATGACATTGAAATAGGTCAAGAAACAGTGATATAATGAACAGTGACTTTTTCTGTTTGTTTCTCTGTCCATATGAAAATAACAATTTTGCTGATAAAAATATCTCCTACCCACCAATTGAAACAATGGAATCTTCCACTTATGAGTTTAGTCATTTTTTAAATAAAACCTCACGAAATTGATAAGACGTAAGCATTTATTTACACTATTAACATCTTTGAAGTAGTGAACCAAAGTAAGAGAATGTGAACCCCCCCCCCAAAAAAAAACACTATTTTCTAAATAAATAACTAGTAACTCAATAAAAACCGTCAAGTGAACAACGTCTTTTGACAGCATGTAGTGTTGGGGGTGGGGGTGATCAATTAAAAAATTGGAAATAGGGGTGATCAATGTATAAGTAACTTCTTTCACCTTTTGTTGTATCACTAAAAAGTCTCAATTTAAAAAAAAACAAGCATGAACGGTGCAGGACACAAACTAAGGAAACAATTTAGCATGAAATTACATTGTAAATTAACCTCAAAAATAAGTTTTATGGGAGGAATTTTTTAAAAACAAAACAGTTTTTTCTAGATATAATAAGGAGTAAATGTTCCAATTTTTAGCCCTCTAGCTCCATTGGTGTGGCCTGTAAGCGCCATCCAGAATCACTTAAAAACTGAAGTGACAGTTTTGGTTGATGAACTTTAAAAGGAGGTAACAAACCCTATCAATCACCTACAAAGCTATGACTTCATCACAATTTCTCACTGGAAAAGCCATCTATGAGGGGGAGGGGGACTAGTGGTTGGCAAATGTGAGAAGAAAGGTGTTACCACAAACCTGTCACACATTATTAGATTAGATAGATTGGGGCAATGTTTGTAAGAGAATGGCATTTCTTCCACAATTTTACTTACACTTTCATTAACTACACTTGCTTAAGGTTTATGCAAATAATCTCAGTCTTGAATGCATGCATTTATTCATTAGATCAACATGTACATAAGCCATTCTCAATGGGGACTATATGGCCCCCTTGGGAGCCCTGTAACATTTGAAAGGGACCATTGAAAGAAATAATAAATGAATTTCTGTTTATCTGTTTGTGTTCTATCCCTGTTTGACAGGGGGCCCGGGAACCTGAGAAGAGCTCTTAAGGGGGCCATGACCAAAGAAAGATTGAAAATGGCTAATGTACACAAATCCACAAAATAAATTGCAAAAATCTTGTCTTCATACTTTTTAATGAAATTTAAACTAATTCAGATTTTTCTGCTGACCATAGATAAAATTTGTTTTGTCTTGATCCTGCTTGCTCACCAATCTATGGTATTTGAATCCAGGCAACACCAGACCATCCTGCTAGTTCTAAATAAACATATCCCAGTTTCTCTCTGGCTTCCAAACAACTAAAGTAATGTGTTTGTATCTGCTTGTAGTGTATAAGATAAAAGAAGCAGCAGCAACAACATTTGTGAAAAGACCAGCATTGTAATCATTAAGAAAGTGGGGTGGAGTTCAAGAATAAAGAAATGCTTTATTTTAAGCCGGGCGGGTGTAGAGACTTGGGGGGAGGGGGGCTATTTGGGTTCAGAGATTTTGTCCTCTGTACTTAGAAAGACACTGACAATGGCAAAGTGTAAGAAAAGCATTGGCCTTCCAAGAAAGAGACAGCATCTCTATCAGTTAATCTACCGAGTCATAGATAAAGACACAGGAAGCTTTTCAAAATGGCCAGAAGGAACCTGGAGCCAGACAGTCTTCCCAGCATCAGCTAGCTTCATTCCTTACTCAGAGAAAATACCATTATCTACAAATGCTAACAACCAGTGAATGGGTGTCTATCAAACTGTGAGAAAGTTTTTTTAATTGCTTTTCTGTTCATACATACAAAGTTTACATTGGCAGGTTTCTTTGGAAAAAGAAAAAGAAACTCAATAAAAAGGGCAAATAAAAAACAAAAATTGAGGTGAGAACGAGAGATTTGATGATTGCAAAGGTCACCAAGGCCGATCTGATAGCATGGTGGACTAATTACCTTTAGATTAACAACGCCAATCTTATTTTCATCGATTCCCCTACAGAGAAAAGCCGCCATCTTTTTATTTATTTAAGCCACCCAACCAGGAAATACGTCACCAACAGCCCACTTTTTCATAACTAAGGATCATATCTAGGAGTGATTAGTGACGGTTAGCTTCACTTCCTGCAATAAATCTGAAGAGATTCCTCAGTGATACGTATATAAATGAAGAGAGACGATTCACTGGCTACAACTTGCAAATTGCTGACCAATAACATATGGGCATCTGTTGATACAAATTATTAGTAAATGAAGAATTACACTAAACAATAGAAATCTGAATTAATATTTGCAATACTGAGCAAGTAAGATTAAGAAAAGCGATGGTAACTTTTGGCTAAGATCAAAGTGTAATATCTGTTCTTTGAAACCTTCATGGCTTTGAAGATCAGATCGGATTCGTCCTGAGAGGTTGCACAGGATATCGAAGCCTTCTGGCCGAGAAGTTGAGCAGACCTAGCCCAGCATGCTCAGGATTCATCCTGTGACCAATGACCAGCTTGCCCCAAGGTCCACGTGACATCAGTCGCAGAGACTTGGGGAACACCCCACCCCCCATGTTCGCGTGCAGGACCCCACCCTAAAGAGAAAGAACAAGAAATGAGGTACGAAGTGCTTATGTTCACTTAGAACTAATGTTCTAGGGAAAGGCATGAATTCACTTCTTCCCCCACCCCAGGTTTTGGTAAATAGAGGGCCATTGGAGCCCTTTAGCTCTGTAAGAATGGAAACCAGTTGCTGTCAATCATAATAAATAAGGCCGATTCATCAACAAAAACAACAAAGGATAAATATATGAGGCAGCAAGGATTAGTTCTCTGTTGGAGTTATTGCCCTTGTTTCTAGAAGCCTCTCAAGATGTCTGCTGCCATGATTGCAGTTTGCAAAAGGGAAGCAAAAAAAAAAAAAAGACATCAGTCAGAGTTTTAAGAAGAAAAGAAAATTTTTTTTAAAAAATGCTGTTACCCATAACCCAATGCAGACATCTAGGATCAAAGAGATAAAAGATAGATCCTGAAGGTCAAGATCAAATTCCTCTAAGTCAATATAAAAGAAATGCAGGCTCCAAAGATCAACCTTAATAAACAGTTAACATAATTCCATATATATAAAACGCAATGCGTATATCCATATTTTGTGCTTTTCAATAAGCGTACAGATATTACACTCTGATCACAGGCAGAAGTACCAGGGAGCGACACTTTGATCCTAAGCAGAGCGCTGATCCATTTTTTACGGGTACTGATTTACTTGTTTAATTGAAAAAATAAAGTACTGTATATGCCGAACTATAAGATGCATATTTTACAAAGGTATTTGGAGGATTACCGTTCACTGCAACTCATCCAAGCCCCATAACTGTCCATATTGAGCTTCAGTAGACAGCCCACTGTCATGATACTAGTGCATTGAACGTAATGTAATATTTGCATAGGGTTCTATTAATTTTAAAAGAAAATTAAATGCCCATCTTATATACAGCATCACTGTTAACAAAGGTATAGTCCCCAAGCTTGTCACCAATTCTGCCACCAGTACTTGTTCCTATCATTGTTCTGTTCTACTTAAGTGCATTTGGGAGGAGGCAGATTCAAGCAAAGATCTACTGATTATCTGTGAATTTCTTATAGAATATTGATACTAAGTACAGGTCAATGTGCACACAAGGTATTCAGAACTAATTCAAATGAAGAATGCGAATCCACATATATGAAATGCAATGTGTATCCACATATATTTTTATATGTGTGTAACATTTTTCAATGAATGCACAGATACTACACTGATTCTAGACAGAAGTGCCAGGGAGCAACAATCTGATCCTAAGTAGAGCAGCCAGATAATACACTCTGATCCTAGGCAGAAGTGTCAATCCATACGTAAATAATCCCATCATTTTTGACTGATACAAGGCTAGTATTAAATAGTCCACATAATTGAAATTCATTTCTTCTGGAATCTGCAGTTGAGCTGAGGGTGTGGCAATTAAGAAAGACTCAAGTTAAGTGCTTATAATTAAAACAACAGCCTTGATTGGAATTAATTAAGCCAATAAGGACAGCAGTAGCTGCCATTAGTTTGAGGTAGGAGCTCAATGGTACAAGTATTGGACTAAAACCACAAAGTCTACAATATTCAGAGCAGAGGGGGGGGGGGGGCAAATCTTTTTCTTTTCATAAGGCATAATAAAAAAAAGGTACAATACAAAGAATATTCAATTGCAGTATTGAAAATGCCTTTTGTTAGAAATAACCAACATGAACAATCAATGCTGAATGTTATCTCTTACACACACACAAAGGTTATCAGGTACCATTTTTTAGATGCAATCTTTTTCCAATTATACTTTTCATAAAAACAAAAAAAAACAAACAAACAATGGTCAGGCAAAAGTGTGCGAACAATAAGTAGCCTGTTCCGCTGTTACTAACAACTATTTTTTTTCTCCTTCTACCCTCCTACATGTGCATGCATGATGCAAATGTAGAAAAGTGTTGAAGGCAGAATAAGTTTAGAGTGAGTAGCACAAGTGGTTGTAGCAGACGAGACAACTACAGATTGCATCACTGAAAACAACTTGTATCATCAGTGCTACAACTAAAGACGTTCAATTCAGTGTGTGTGTGTGTGTGTGTGACTGTCAGTGCATATGGATGTGTGGAAGTCATAGATGCTGACTGGCAACATCTCTTCCTCCTCCTCCGACTTAACAAAAAACAAAAGAGATTCCTGTCTGATGACTAAATTCACCATTTGGAAGCAGTTCAGGTTAGATATAAACCAAAGTTCTTTAATCTACTTAATCTGTGTTTATCTTATATGTAAACAGCATTCTCATTACTAGTCCATGACCCGTCACTTCACCGACGTTATCATAAGTGTGCAACAACAACAACAACATAAGTGTACAAGTATGATGGCTGCTACTGTTACTATAAGTGTGACAGATACGGTTATCATATATTTGTATATGATGATTATTTTGAGTTGGGCAAAACTTATTACACATGACAATAAAGAGATACAAAGCGTCATATTTTCAGGAATCATCTATTTCATTTTGACTATTTAAAACTGGTTTGAAGATTTTGTGCCAGAAGTTATTTCTAGTTTATAGTTGGATCCACTCCCTATTTTAAGATAAGGATTTTTTTAAAAAAGCTTACAGAATATTAACTGATATACACTTGGGGAAAACTTTCAAGGATATAAATTCCATTTGAAAGAATGCACATAGCTATTATGTTCATTGCTATCAGGTTTAAACAAAATGTTATTTTCTTATCTTTAAATGTGTTCTTCAAGGCTTCTACCAAAGACTCCATTACGGTCAGTGAAGATAAAAACAACAAAGATTTTCAGAAAAAGACAAGAACGAACAACCATGAAAGTGGCTGGGAAACAAAAGGTCATTGATTGTTTTTTGTCTTTAAAAAACTTCCAGATTAAAAGATACATCCAATTTGCTTTTTATAGTTAGACTATCAGATAATTTGAACCTTTCAGAGACCAAAATACTGACCCCAAATACTTTACTAACAATATTTTTATCAGTTTTGATTTTTATTTAGAGACAAGAGGTTGCAAATCCATTTAATTTTTACTGAATTTCACTAAATTTTAAAGATAGAAAAATAGAATTTGTTCATAGAAATACAAATGGTTAACTAAGTAATATTTCAAAGAAAGAAATACCAGGAGTATTTATGGTTTCAGAGAACTTACCTTGTGCAAAACTTCAAGATAATGCAACATGCAAATAACAAAATCTCAAGAATAACAATGGCAGGCGGTTTTCTTTACAATTTGTATCAAAATAAATTCATTCAAAAACAACTCATCAGAGTAAGTAGAAATATAACTTATCAAGGGTTAGTAAAACATCCTATATAAGTAACGTTTCCCCAGGGTGAGGTTAATTAAATTCAGAAGTTTATAAATACAGCATTTTATCATTAAAAAGAACAATCTTTTCCATATAAAAACCTTTATATGAATTCAGCAATTAGTTTTATTATTTATTCAATGAGATGAATTATTGTAAATCATTATTATTCATTTTTGACTACTATTTAACTTCATCCCAATTTTTCAGTGGCTTTTTATAGATAACACTAGCAGTTTGTAAAAAAAAACATAGCGGAGAAGGATTGGTATAGAGCAGTGTTTCTCAACCTTTTTCAGCACAACGCCCCCTAGCTACATGTCAACACCCCCTGTAGTTCAAATATGAGAAGTAAACAATGATTTCTTCCTGCGAGTGGATTTCTTGTTTTCTTCAAAGCGCTTCTCAAAATCATTTAGCAGTGACTTCAGATACATACAGTATTCTTTGTTTGAAAACAGCAAGGGAGATAATTTTAAATGTTTATCCATAGAATAACAGTAACACTACAGGGTATTAAGCAAAATAATTCGCCACTTGCCAGTCACTTACTTGTATAGAAGAAATGGTTGGCAAAATTAGCATTTAATAACGACCTAATGCTAATTCCTTCTCGTCTGTAAGCAGATACTATTAAACAACAGTCATTTGTAAATCAGAATTATAGATATTTATGGAATATCCATAACGCTCTTTAAGGCCCTTGGTCACCTCAACGTCCTCTTGAAACGAACCAATGCCCCCAAGGGGGCGCTAGCACCCACATTGAGAACCACTGGTATAGAGAATGAGTTTAAGAGTTTGATTTGAATTTATGTTTACCAGTTGGCCTCAGTAGCTAAAGATTACTCTTTATTTCTGATCAACACTGTTTACTCACTGCCGAAGGGAAGTTGGCCTGAGTAAATGTTGCTATAAAAAGCAATTAAAAAATTGGGATGAAAGTAAATAGTAGTCAAAAATTAATGATGATAACAATAATGCTTTATAGAAATACATTTTTATAGATAAATACTTGTTGGCAATTAAGCAATTATAGAGTTAAGGCTGTGAACTTGAAATATTCTCCATGTCTAGATCTTAAATAATCTACATTTTAATGGAGCAGTTTTGAAAGGATTGTTAAACATGTATTTGACAAAGTGATTGTGAAAGTCATACCATAGATGCGCTATTTAAACAAGAGTTGAGTTAAATGTTAAAAAAAATAAACATTGCGAAATGAGATGAACGCAACATTAGTTTGATTTCAAGAATTGATTTTTAAAAAAGAATACACAAATATTCTTTTATTACGTCATTAAAAGTTACGATCCCTGCTAGAGAAGCTTAGGGATTCAAGATGAAAATACTAAGCAGTTTGCTTATTCCATTTAAAAATTATTTCGATAATCATTCTTTACTGGTTCAACTGAAAAGATAAAGTACTGTATATGCCGAACTATAAGACAACTGGTTTACAAGGGTATTTAGATTGATTGATTGTTTTGATTAATGGCACATCGAACCGAATTCGGGAGGGGATCCCATGTCCCCGTGACTAGAGACTAGAGAATCCCGAATCCCAAATCCCAGTCACCGAGACAAATGCCCCGAGGACTGGGATAAAGGGGGGGGGGGGGATCCCAAAAGCTTCTCTGGACGAATCCTGAGCATGCTAATGGTGATCGCTTCCCTCCCAGCTGGCCAAGATATCCTGTGCAACTTCTCCCAGGACGATACCCGAGCATGCCAAAAGGACCCCAGAAGGGCTGTGGTTCTCTGAACTTCGAGGACATGGAGGTTTCGAAGAACAGATACTACACTTTGATCTTAGCCAAAAGGTGGCGATCCTAAGCGATCCTATGCCAAGGGTATTTAGAGGACTACTGCTCACTGCAACTCATCCAAGCCCCATAACTGTCCATATTGAGCTTCAGTAGACAGCCCACTGTCATGATACTAGTGCATTGGACGTAATGTAATATTTGCATAAGGTTCTATTAATTTTAAAAGAAAATTAAATGCCCATCTTATATACAGCATCACTGTTAACATAAGGCATTAAAGTCCTTACTATAAGAGAGAATAGATTTCTTCAACTGCTTAACTGTATCTTGGTAAATAGTGACCAACCAATCCCATTATATTAGTCAATTATCTCTTTATTAGTAGCTTTAAATAAAGTCTTCAAAAACAAACAAAAAAAGCTTGCAATCACATGTGTGCCACCCAGTATCAACAAAAAA
>VCCN01001947.1:1218956-1230451 GCA_006491835.1 Architeuthis dux
AAAACAAAAGAGGGTGGGGACCAATCACCAAGGTTATCTGCACAGGGTCAGTAGCGATTACTATAAGATATTATAATAATGCATACAGCTTGTGGATATACCATACTTCCAGACACACAGCTGTATAACTGCTAAACAATCCTGAGCTAATATAGATAAATAAAAGCATCATTTTATACATATATTTCAGACTTCCAAAACTCATAATCACCAACCCGCTAAGTCTAATCCTAAAACTATAGTCAAGGGTGCTAGCAATATTATCTGGATTTAGTTTTTATTAGATGAAGCATTGTCAACCATTATTATAATCAATTTTGATAAGTAAATTCTTTCATCATAATCTTAATTCTGTAAAAAAAAAATTAAGATGAGAGATTAAGAAAATACAAGTCAAAAATTGATAATAATAATAATGGTTAATAATACTTCATCTAATAAAAAATAAGATAAGTTTGCTACTACAAATACTATTAGTATGAAAACAATAACAAATATGGCCCCAAGAGAGATGAGGGGAAGAATGAAGGGTAAATTTAAAGCTTAGATTTGATCTTCAGCCAACCATAGGGTTCACATAGTTCATTCAGTAAGAGCAGCTAGCAGTTAACCAGGCTTGCTGGAGGAAAAGGGGGCTGAGAGTTTGAGTCTCATCGAGAGCTTATCCTTTATTTCCAATCCGCGCTGTTTACTCATAAACCGATGGCCCGAGTAAATTGCTAGTTCATAATCGTTAACTGAACTATGCAAACAATTGATAATTATAAGGATATTTATTAGTTATGAATCTATTTTTTGCCTGGCACCGGTGTGAACAACTGCTAAACGAGTGGACTAAAACGTAAACTGAATGAAGAAACAAGCTCCGTGCAGGGTTCGAACCCACATCCACCTTGGAAGCAACCTTATACGCAGGTTCTGCTCTACAGATTGAGCTAACAAAGTTCTCATATTAGGCAGGAGTCTTTTAATCCTATACTTTGCTGTCTTCTCTCTCACGTTCGTATTTTTAGGCACGAATATAATGTGGTTCTCTATGTAGACAGTATGAAATCAAATGATGGATAATTTTTATATCCAACAGAATATAATAATTATAAAGACATTTATTAGTTGAGAACCTACATTTGCCCGGCGTCAGTGTGAACGACTGCTAAACGAGTGGCCTAAATTGTAAATGTGAATAAAGAAAGAGCTCCGTGTGGGGTTCAAATCCGCATCCACCTTCGAAGCAATCTTATACACAGGTTCTGCTCTACCAATTGAGCTAACAAAGTTCTCATGGTAGGCAGGAGACAATGCACCAAGTTACTCTTTGCTGTTTGTAAATAGATTTAATGCATTATGTCATTGAGCCTATTACACTTGTGTACAAACTGCCAGTCACTGTGGGTGTACATGATGTCATCTAGATCTCAATTACCCTTCAGGATACAAAAAAAATCTAGATGATGCTATTTCAGGCAACAGATTTTCACATTAATAAAAGTGCTTTCAATAACAGCTTCACTTACTTTGCCACCACTTTCAACTCTCAGGATTTTTTTTTTTCAGGAAACAAGAATTTCCATAGTCAAAGCCTAATCAATTTATAACACATCAACAGTAAATATATAACACGGCGTGCCAGGGTGTAAATGCTGGCGAGAACTGAAATTTGCTTTTCCAAGGTGATCTCTATGCAGCTGAATTTGTATCAGAAGAAAGGAAATGGCCCATAATTGAAGAATCCTTAACCCAAGTCTTCTTAATTAGAATAGAGAAGAAATTAGGTCTCCTAGAACTATTAATATCCCAATCAAACAAAAGGTAATTAATGTAATTAGGTTAAGTGTTGGAGTCATTTGCAACAGGCCATTATCACATCTTCACAGTGTAAACCAAAAGAAATGAGAGTATTTGATGGTATATACTGTATATGTCGGCATATAAGTCGACTTTTGAAGCATTAAGTATTTTCTCTAATGGATCATATTAGTCTGTTTAGACCCTATGAACTTGACACAATATTGCCTGATGTTGGAGAATCAACTGATCTGGTGAATATTGGACTAAACAAGAATATTTATACGCTGGTCAGGGCCAGATTATACTATAAGGCTGAGTAGGCTTAAGCCTAGGGTCCCATAGCTAACAGGAGCCCGTAAGAATTCTGGGATATTCATATTTTTCTTAATTTTATTTTTGACAGGACCATAGTCGGATTAGCCTATACACAAACTATGCTACGGGGTAGGGCCCAAGACATTGATGGGGCTCTAAAATAGCAATTTAGAAATGTATCACTACGACTACAGGGAAGATGAATTAAACAATAAAACTGTCATAATAAGAACATTCCCTGATGTGAAGTCTGAGCACTCACTATGGCTGGAGCCTGATATGGAATAATAATAATAATATCATCTTGAAACTTAATAAAAATGTCCTAACAAATATCTCTTTAAAAAATGGAATGAATATAAAACATTAGCACATAATCCACACGGTTGACAGATTGCATTACTTACTTAAAATTATACACAAAATAGAGGGGGGGGATGGTTCAAGATGGGGGCCCCATTGCTAATAGCCTAGAGGCCCAGGTATAGGTTAATCAGGTCCTGATGCTGGCATATACATTAAGACCTCTTATTTTAACTGGGAATATTAAGAGAAACACATTCCTTTCATTTATCACCTAGTTTTTTTTTCAACTCAAGTTCTGGCCAATGTGGGTCTTGACAACAAAGGTTACGTTTACCTTTTGAGCCATTTTTTTTTTAAAGACAGACAGCCAGTGATTAAAAGGGGCTATATAAGTGCAGTTAAGTCAGAGGAAAGAGGATCACCCGTGATTCCAGAGCCTTCCACATGCAAGTAGAATGCTGTAGTAGTCAAGAAAGGAGTGAAAAGTCTGATTCTCGTTCCCAAAAATTAAACATTTCATTGTTTAAAAATTGAAGGAATCCCAAACTTTTGCTCAAATAAAATGAGGTTTGATATTCTTATGTATACCATGTTTACACTGGGACAATTAAAAGCAAAATCATGGTTCACAACATCAACCAATCTCTTTTTTTATCCATCTTTATCCATTGACTAGCATCGCATGATACCATATCAGGAAGACATCTACAGATCTCCACAACAAATGTGTGAGTTTTATCTTAATGAGTGAAACTATCAAAAGAGAAAAGTCATTTTTTGACAATTTAGGGCAGATTGAATGGATATGGATGGACGTGCGGGTGGCCTAACAGTTAGCAGCATTGAATATGGAATTCGGCAAACTGAGATCAAACTCCGGCTGAGAGTTTGCATTCACTTCGCACTAATGTCCTTGGGAAAGTCATACATCCATCTTCTCCCCTCCAGTTAAATAGCAGGGCAGACTGGGCTCTTCAGCCTTGGTCGGCAACCAGTCTAGGAGACAGACAACTCTGAATTCAAACCAGTAAAGTTAAACCCCTCATCCAGCATTGTGAGAGGCTGGCAACGGACAGAGTAGGGAATCTGTTCCCCAAATGTACAATTAACGGCATTCTGGTGAAGCTTTGATGGGCCTAACAAGCCAGAAGTGGATTAGAATAAAATAAAGGAGAACAAAAACGGATGGACAGAATAACGCAACCGCCATGTCTACCACCCCACAACACATCGAGTACAAGTGGAAGATTTTCTTTTAAAAAAGTGAAATGGATAGCAGCAGGAGCAAAGAAAACCAGAATTAAACACAAAGTTTCCCAACTGGAATTCAAGGACAAGATACAATTTAAAACCATGGACAAGAGGAAAGATCTTACAGTCAAAGAAATCTAAGTTGTATTCAAACTCAACATCTACTGAAAATCCATAATCCATAATAATCTATTTAATAAGCGTGAAAGTTTGTTTGTTTGTCTTGAAACAACATTGCCATTTCTCAATGAATCTTTACCAATTATTGCAAGGAAGTCCAGATGCATCCCAGAATGAACAATGAAAACCCAGGTTCGGGCAACCTCTGGGATAATATCTAATGTAAGATCCTTCTTTTTTAACTCTCCCACAATAGTTGTTACATTTATATATAGATTTCTATAAGCAAATGTAACAACTATTATGGGACTGAGGTGTAAGAGAGCATACCTCAAAGAATTCTACATTCACACACCCAGGCACTCTGGAAGATGCTTAATTCTGACACCCAAACACTGGAGGATGCTAAATTCCAATGCCTGGTTGCAGTGCCCTGGTATTAGAAGATACTTAAATTATGAAGCCCGGCCACTGGAAGATGCTAATTTCAGATGCCCGGCCACTGGAATATTCTAAATTCTAACATCCGGTCACTGAAAGATCTTAAATTTTAACATTGCGTTACATAAATATGTTAAACTAGCAAGAATTCCTAGCATTGCCCGGGGATAAAATAACTCCTCGCACACTATTGCATATAGTTTAGCATTATCTTTGCTCATGTTGTCAATTCTGAGGTTTTTCTTTCCCGGACAATGCTGGGATTCCCTGCTAGTATAGATTAATATGCAGGTGGTCAATTTGTTAGAAGAAACTAATCCTTCATTTTATGTCATGCATCTATTATAGATATTGTCTTAAATTAGCCATGAGAAAAACGCAAATGCCTAACATATTAGTCAACACGAACTTAAAATCAAAATCATCGATTTACTTATAAGTAGTATTGATAAAATAATATTGATTTAAGGAGGTACTTGGTGGTGTAACAGTTACCGACACAGAAAATGGAATCAGCAAAACAAGTTTTAGTGACAGCTATGGGTAAATTTGCAGGGCAGTTGGAGCCCTTTAGCCCAGTAAGGCAGTCGAAGTAAGAGAAGCTTACTCTGACAAAAGGTTTATTGGCATGGGGTTAGCTACTCCACCACTTGAACCTACTTGCTACTGAAACCACATCAGCATCACGCATGGTGTGCTAGTGGCCCTATACTCCACAACAATATTGAATTGAAGCAGGGGTTGCCAAAGTGGTCGATATCAACCACTGGGGTTCAATGGGACTATCCAAGGGGTCGATAAATGCTTGGGTGGGGGTCAAAAGGGGGTTGATAAACACTGGCAGGGGTCTATTGAACTCCTGGGGTCAAAAACTGACATTTGTATAAGAAATAAAAATACATAAAATACAATTAGCTGATACACATTTCTGATTTATATATAATTAGTTTTTATTGTCTATTGATTTTATGTTATGTTTACCGAAACATATTTGTAGGTATAACTGCACTGCAAAGAGATAACCAGAGGCTGCCACTTCAGCATCCAAAAGCACACTGGGAAAGCAGGGTGTGGTATGCAGTTTCCACGATTAATGCATATGGAAACTGTACATCTACTTTATTATTTATTTTTTGTACAAGCCTGGGGGCAGGGCTACCAAATCTGGTATTTCTGGCATTCGTTGGTACGTTTGGTACCACGCCCGAAGTATTTGGTACATTTTTGACAAATATTGTTTACATTATTTTTTATTAAATTTGACTAGTTTTTACCCTCATCCTAATTTAATAAAAATGGTGTATTACAATATTTCATCCAATAATAAAGATTGAAATATTGTTTACTTTGTATTTTAACATTTATTTCTTGTTAATCTCCCAATTTTTGTTTGTCGAAAACGTACCAGCGAAGTAGGAGTAAAGGATGGAGAAGTCTATCAGTGAGATTGTGAAGTCTGGGATGAAGTAAATAAAGAAGATTCAAAAAGGTTGTTCCAGAAGAGGAGTTTTTTTTTTTAAATTTTAAAAAATAAAAAAAAATTTTTTTTTAAAAATGGAGGGAATTAAATATTTTCTTTACAAAACATTAAAGTAAAAAGAATTGTGATGGGATCCATTTTATACAGTGTCTTTTTCTAGGAAATTTTTTATTTGTAGTAAAGCATTTATCATTTCCATTTGTAAAGAGGCATTCTTTACAAATGGAAATGATAAATGCTTTACTACAAATAAAAAGTTTCCTAGAAAAAGACAGACTGTATAAAATGGACCCCATCACAACATCTGTGTAATAGGATGAGAGAAAAGAAATGGTATAATATGGAAGAGGGTATTTCTTTTGTATTTTCTTTCTTTTCAATAAATGTGATATACTGACTTATAATTATTGTATCAGTTGATATATAATTATATACTATGGATTTTGTACATTTTTGGAAGATTTGGTATGTTTCAGGATATTATATTGGTACATTTGATAAATTTCTTTTGGCAGCCATGTCTGGGAGTTGATGAGGGATCAAGGATACCATGAAGGGATCGATGGTCTAAAATGTTTGGTGACCCCTGAATTAAAGGAAACTCACATGTGTATGGTATCTGGGTTTGGTTCTAAATATGGAATATTACAGAGACAAAAGGTTGATCTTGAATTCTGACTCTACAATAAGCATTCTTGGTAAGAAACCTTCCTTTTTTTTCTTTTTGTCAAACTACAGGACAAAGTCAGAGTTGACTTTACTTTCCTATGTAACAAGAACAAGACTCACCAAAAATAGGAGAGTAAACCAATATGTAAAATCCCCATTCCCCTACCGATCAGGTGATTTCTAGCCTAGTGTGTTACTGTTGTATATCCATCTTGGTCCACGGGAGAAAAATCCTGAACTTAGAGAAAAAGGAAGACCCGAAACTTGGTTTATAAAAATATGATGATATATTTATATTTGCATAAGATACATCGTGTACTGGCAGAGAATGAATAGTGGGAGAAAGATAATGAGAGCCAACAGACCATTCCCAACAGGGTGGTCTCTCTCTCTCAGCCTTTCCGAGGGCCTCTGTGTCGCTTTTATCGGGTTCGAACACTCACACTGATTTTCAAGCCACCACCTGCAAGTTCAGTAGATATCCTGTTTATAACTTTCAACACCTGGGGGGGGGTCAAATCTGTGACCTCCGCCCACGGCTGCCAAAATATCCAACATTACCACCTGCGCTAAACTAACAAGTCTTACATACCTCCAAAATCTATCGTAAAATTATGCAAGGAAGTAGAAGTAGGAGCAGAGTTTGACTCTGGAGCAGCCAGCTTGTCTTCACATGCAGTCGCAGAACTAGAAAATTGTCCCTCCAACAGTAAAGGATAGTTTGATAATATATACCCTGCCTTCATTAACAACATTCAAAGAGATCCAGATAAATCTAAATCAAAAAAGGAAAAAAAATCCAGGAATTTCAGATCTATGAAAAGAAAGCTGAAGTTTTATTCACTCATAATCTAGCATTTGAATGGGAGGCACAAAGATATACAGACCAAGTCTCTGACAATCCTTACTCAAAAACCTACTTTCAATGAGAGATAGATCTTGTACCATGAAAAATGTTAAATCTTAAAGATTATATAATAAACTAGCATTCCAAGGAAAATTATGAATCACCACCACCCATATATGCTGTTTTGGGGGTATCAATTAAAAAATTGGGCTGTGATCACTAAAAAAATGTCTGAATTTTCAAAAAACAAGCAGGCACAACCTAGTGACCAATTGAGCTTACATTTAAAATTGAACCTCCCCAGTAAAACCCTATTTTGGTGGGGATTTAAAAAAAAAATTTTTTTTAAAAAGCATTTTCCCTACTCATTGAGCGTGTGTGTACAACATTACTATTAACGGTTAGGGCTGGGCGAAGTCCGGATAGTTACATATAAATGAATTACCTAAACCTTTGGTAGCAGTGATTTAATAACTTAAGAACCAGTCAATTCACCAACTGCTTATATATTAGACATCCTAAAAGACAGCAGACAATAACCACACACAACTTCTAAGATGACCAATACAGAGATTCCTCAAAAACATCTAAGGGCACTAAACAATTCCAATCTTATGGATTTCTTCTGCTCCTTTTTGTTAGTCTCTCCCCAAAAAGCTAACATCCATAATTTTAAAATACAGAAGCCTAAAAAGAAATTCAAACTGGGTCTCCAAATCTTTCAAAAACAAAAACCTATCCCCCTAACTCTTGGGGTGGCACTAACAAAATAAACTTAACATATCGATTCCGTACTGGTTTTGAAAATTTTGGTCTGGTGGGGACTAACAAAAAAAGCCCCAAAATGCTCTGCCCTTATTGCTAATTCTTTCTTATTTCAAACTTTTGACAGCATTAACCTCTTCTTCGGACAAAGCAGCACAAATCTGACAACTTGACTGATCTGGAACCTGACTAAAAAGATATACAAGACTGATCTTTTGGGAGAAAGGTTGATCTCATTTTGATTCTCTAAAATCAAATTGCTGTTAAAATTTAACCTCAAACTAACACTATAAATTTAGTTTCTAGTCAGTGAGAAGAAGAAAATGCCACTTAATTTCTTTTTAGCCTTCTGTATTTTGAAATTATGGATGTTAGCTTGAGGGGAGGGGGCTAACAAAAAAGACTCCTTTTTCCTACCTAGGTGGTTTATTATTTTCCAAAATATATTTTAGTTTTATACTTTCCTAGATGAATTTTTAATGACCCTAAAAAACAAACAAAAAACACAATTTTTCTTGCATCCACTAGCCAGGCTCAGTGCCATCATCCAATTAGGAAATCTGCCAACTAAGATTTCTTAACTTTAACATGGAAACTCTGGCACTAAATCTGGATTGAAGACTTACCAATCAAGAAGTGAAACTGAAGGATCAAATCAATGTTTTGCATCAAACTGATCACCTATATGCATTTATGTTGGTCTACTTTAACCAAGACAAGGGAGGTGCAAGTGGCCTAACTGTTAACGGCACAGAATGGAATCAATGAACAGAGTTCAGATTCTGGCTGAGACAATTTGAGTACACTTTGCACCAATACTCTTGAAGGCATGATTCCACTTCTCCCTCCAGTGAGTAAGTAAGTAAACAGCAGAGCAGTTGGAGTCCTTTAGAACTGTAAGGCAGTCCATCTTGGGTGTCAGGCTAGTACCCTGTCCCCGTGAAAACCTACAATTACTACAAACAATAAATGGGTCCCCATGGATCGTCTGAGAATTCATTGCTTCATCTATCAAACAACACAGGAGTGACCGAGATGTTATCCAAGTCTTTAATATCACCTCATAAAACAAAATTCCAGCATGAAACGTGGAAATACAAAGTTTATTTTGCAATGTCTGAAAATTCCAAAAGAAATCACCATCCTCCTTCAGAATCACATACATGCCAAGCCACAAGGAAGACATAACAACAAGATAATATAAGCAAAAGAATTTATCTTTCTTTTTTTTTTTATATCTCTGGGTAAGTTTTAATCAGTTTTAATGAAAATGCTTATCTTGCCTCTTTGGGAGTAGCAAAAAAGACATTCCATGGAGAAATAATCAAAAGTTAATTGTCAGCCAATCAGCAGCTTTTATGGGATGGCAATAGAGCCTGTTGAAACACAAGAGCAATGCAGCACCCATAGAGTCTGCCCTCGAAACCAGAGAGACACCCACATGTAGGCAAAGCAAACATACTCGCTCACTCAGAGCAGGTAAGCTAAAAATTGAAATGAAAGCTATCCCGAATCCTGGGCACAACTTATAGCAACTGTGTGTGTGTATATATCAGGTAGACAAGGAAATATCTTGTTTGGTAAGGCAGCCAGTCCTCATACGACTCGTATTGGCAAAAGCCCAACAGAGGCTTAGCAACTGCAAACATCTACGCATCCAATTGCTGCAAAAACATGGGGGAGGAGGAGCAAAAAAAAAAAAAAAAAAAAAAAAAAAAAAAAAAGAAAATAAGAGGATGCTGCATAAATCTACTATCTTTAGGATCATTTCGTGGAAATACAGATGCTATTTGGGAGAGGGGGTGTAAAGATGGAGGTAGTGGGCGCCCAAATCATATCGCCATGCAATTTCTCTTCCCTCCCACCCATCTGCTACTATGATGATGCATAAACGAATAGACTGACCAACCAAACCCTATTACATTTTTGCGGTTTTCTGCAAAGTTAGCAATCAAATCTCGTGGTTATCCACAACCGTGAGAAAATGATAAAGCCTTGACACAGAAACAAAAAACATTTAACATTCAATTTTTACCTTGGCTATCGAAAAATACCATTCTATTCAAATATTGCACAAATTAAAAAAATTGGTGCATATATAAATGCTTGGAGATCACATTAAGCTAAATAGACACATTTTCCTAACTAAGAGAAAAAGAATCATTTTAAGAGATAAATTCCATATATTTCCCAGATAAAAATGCTGGTGTAGCATTTACTGCAATGTGGGGTTTCCCATTTCTTGGCTTCTAGAAATTTTCTTTTAAATCTTTAAATTTTTTTTCATTTCAATGTTTAATATTATGAAACAGCTTCCGCTCTAAACCTAAATAGTGAAAATCAAGTCTTATGCTATAACTATTTTCTATAAATTAAACAATCAATCGTCAGAAAAGAAACAAAAATGCACTGGCCATAACATGGAACTGAAAAGATATGTATTTTGCCTAAAATCCTTCAAACTAAATTGAACTAAAGTTTTTTTATTCATTAAACTCATCCAAAGAAAATTGGAAAGAGGAAAAAATGATAGTTTTTTGGGGGTAAAGATCTACATCCGTTAACAAAATAAAAAAAAAAAAGTAATTTTTTGTGCTTTTAATCTGAAGTTAGTTTTTAGAAAAAAATGTTTTTTACAGGGTGGTTTCTATTTACAATGTAACTGTATGGTAAACTGGACCATTACTTCCAGTCCTTTATATGGAAGTAAGGCTTCGAAGCATCTTGATACTTCACTTGTGAAGGTTGTTAACTAGGTTTCTATGATATTTGAAAGCACAGAAAAATCATCATTAAAATATTAAAGAAGCCTCACTTCCATACAATGGACAGACTTTTGTTATAACAACCAATATTTCAAAGCTGCTCTCCTATGTCAATAGCAAAAATTACTGTATATGCCGGACTATAAGACAAATGGTTTACATGGGTATTTGGAGGACTACCGCTCACTGTAACCCATTCAAGCACCACAACTGTCCATATTGCGCTTCAGTAGAATCACCTAGTCATAATACCAGTGCATTGGATGCAGTTTAATAATTTCAATTTTTTTCTTTGAATCAAATGTGAAGAGGTTGAATATTACTATTATTATTTTAGCCTTTTTTTGTAAATGTGAAAACATGGCGTAAAGCAAACTTTCAAAAAGCAGGGGATACCTGTACTCCGAGAAGATATATCTCTTACCTTGGATTGCCTCTGAGGGCTGCATGATGTAAAGCATTGAAGCCATTGTTATTGGTGATGGAAATGTCTCCTCCATGTTCGAGTAGCAATGTGATCATATCATCGCGTTTCTTGCTGATAGCATCATGAAGTGGAGAGTCACCTTCAGAATCCTGCAAAGAAACCAAGAGATTTACAAAAAGGAAATTTTTTAAATTTGTTTCAATTTTCTGCCTCGTTACTAAAAGGTCTTTCCTTGAACCTTTTAAAACCAAGGTTAGTGAAATTAAATGCAGAGGAAGACACTCATAATCATGGATAATGTTATCAAACGGTTATTGTTAT
>VCCN01001947.1:1237039-1268811 GCA_006491835.1 Architeuthis dux
AAAAAAAAAAAAAAATTATGCTATTGACCATAAGGTTATTTGTCAAACACTTCAGACTTTTTTATATTTTGAGGGATTTCAGCCCCCATTCATCTTGAGGGATTTCAACATTTAAACTTGACAATTCATACTATAAAATATATTTCATAAATCATGAAAGGTTGAGTAATTTATAAACTCATTCATCATCAACACTAGAAACAAAACACAATCATGTTTGTGCTTTCTGGTGTTGTATTATTATTTGATAAATCTGACCATCAAAATAATTATAAGTCTTAATGTAGATAAAAGTAAAAGTGTCTGAATAAAGTGGAATAAATTTGTTTTTCCAGACAATTCACTTTTGTGTCCATATCTTGTCTTTAGAATTTGAAGAATCTATGGCATAAGCAAAAATACTTCATCTCAGAAAACAAAAGTGGGATAAAGTCAGAAGTAAAAGACAATGGTAAGAAGAAAAAAAAAGATAGGAACTCTGCCTTATATCAGATAGGTAAGTAAAATAGTTAAGGCATTGTTGTCCATGAATGACAACCTCCCAAAGATAGGATAAGAATTCAAGCTTCATTCAAAGCTACTTCTTAACAACCAAAGAATAGATTGGCTAAAATGTCATGAAAAAATAGCAATAGAAAGATGAAGAAACTAATCAAAAACTAATAAAAATCTGTGGAATAATGAAAATTCTTCATCTCAGAATCTCAAATAATTACTACTAATTTAACAACCAAAGGAGAATAGATTGGTTAAAACGTTATAATAAAAAGCAATAAAAAAAATTAAAAATTTAAAAAAAAAAAAAAAAAATTTAAAAAAAAGAAAAAAAAAAGATACTAGTCAAAACGATGAATAAAATATATGGAATAATGAAAATACTTCATCCTAGAATATAGAAAGAAGAGTAATACTATTAATTTTGTGATAAAAAGCAACAAAAAGATGAATTAGTCCAAACTAATATGCAGAATAAGTTTCTGTTTCTTTCAGGTGTGAGTGTGTGAAAAAGGAAAGGCATTTTTACTTTTAGAAAGCAAAAAGAAAAAAAATTCCCCATAAGCAAAGTATGTTCTCAAACTTTTTAGACTTGAAATAACTTTTACATCTCAAGGAACCTCTGCATAAAAAAAAATATATGTACAGTTAATAACACATCAGTGTGTTCAAAAATGTATATGTATTATAAACTAAAAGAAATTATCAGTATTCCACAGTGTACAGGAAGATAGTTTTCTACATATTTGTTCATTTTGGTAAACTTTCTAAGGTACTCTATTTTTCTTAATCCCCTTTCATATGGAGCTTTACCTAAAGATTAAAGCAAAATATCAAATGTCATTTAGTAAATAAAGTCAGATTTAAGATTGAGAGAAAGTTTTATCCAAAAGGAATCTGAATGGTAAGCACCTGCCTTTTTGTCTCTGGCTCTGCTTATGGAAACAAACAAATAATTCTTCATAATTTTTGTGATCAAAATCGATATAAAAAAATCAAAAAACAAAAAAAAAAAAAAACAATAAAATTTGTTAATCCCCCCCCCAACTACTGATGATACACATCAATGAAAATCAATAAATATTGAAAATCTGGAACCCTAATTATAAGTATTTTATTATAATATCTGAGATTGTAGCTTTTAAGAAATTTTTCCTTTAAAAAAACTGAAATATGTAACAATTGTAAAAAAAATAATGCTGCTGGTTTTTTATGTTTCATAAAAATTCTGGTGCTTCTAGAGCGAATGTCATCAAGACGAACTACATTAGATAAAAAAAAACTCAAAAGAAGCAGAATTGTTTTTTTTCACGCATGTATACATTTTTTGCGGAACCTACAACAATCTCTCACAGAACCCCCGTTGAGAAAGGCAGATGTAATGAGAAATTGCCTAAATGAACTAAATAAATTTACTGAACTTCAAAGAAAGATTTCAGAAGAATTATACAGCAGTTTTTAAATGGGGTACAAAAATGACAATTTTTTTCATTTTTTACAATTTACTTCCCCAATCTTAAATAATAAATACATTTTTATACTTTGCAATTTAATTAATCTTTTTTAAATTACTAAATAATATCAATAGAAAAATAACTCAGTTTATGACAATCTATTCTGTTAAAAATGTTACAAATTCCTACTTATGTGTATTAAAAATATAAAGTGATTTTTACAAAATATATGATCAACTTTTAACCTGCCATTAAGATTTTAAATATTCTTTCCAACTTTGAAAAGAAATTTTAATTTGGTAACGAAACTGCTTAATTTTATTATACCTTATTGATTGATAGCTTACAAATGAAAGAAATCTTTTAACTAAAGTATTACCAACAATAGGTTAGCAGGAGGATTTGTTCAACAAAATTTTCATTTTGATAGAAAGTAATATTTAATCAGGTATGTTATTTAATTTCAATTAAATCTTTTAAAATCATTGTTTACCTAACTTTCAATGGCTTTTCAAATATATTGCAGCATATTTTATTAACAACAGGTTAAAAATTAACTTTATTTATTAATCAATTTTTTTCTCCTCCTGTAGACTCCTTGTGGAGCATAGTGCCACATTGTGATTTCTGGTAGCAAGTAGGTTTTATAGAGTGGAGTTGGTAGTCGCACACCCAAGATGAACAGCCTTACAGAACTAAATGGCTCTAACTGCCCTATTTACTAATAGCTGAGGGGGAGAGAGAAGTGGATTCATGCCTTTCCCAAAGGCATTAGTGCAAAGTGACGGTATGGAGCCTCGGCTGAAACTCAAATTCAGTTCTCAAATTCCATTTTCCGGACCAGTAAGCACTATGCCAGTCCACACCTCTATTAATCATGTCAGCAACATTTTTGCACTGTTTGGTGGTCCCGAGTGACATGCAAAAAAGACAACAGGACCCAAACCAAATAAGTATTTTTTTTATATTTTTGTTAGATGAAGTATTATAAATCATTATTATTTTAAAATTTTTTGACTACTTTTTACCTTCATCTTAAATTTTATTAGTTTCTTTTCAGCGCATCTTTTGCTCAGACAGATTACCCACCCGAGGCTTATTCTTTATTTTCCAATCAATGCTATTTGCTCACTGTCAGAGGGTAATCGGTCTGAACAAAAGTTGCAATGAAAAGCAACTTATAAAATTTAAGATGAAGGTAAAAAAAATAGTCATAAAAACTTAAATAATGAAGTAATTTTTTGTTACCAATAATGAAAACCAAATGTGACAAGCTGAAAACTTGAACGAGTCTGCCACACTCCATTTACATACTTGTAAAATTGGGACAGTTTGTAAGAAATGAAATCTGGCAGGTTGAACTTAAAAAAAAGTAAAATGTTTGGCAGTTGGGAGAAGAGAGAATTTATTAGTGCCACAAGTTGAAGAATTGTATGAATGGAAGAGTTGTTGTGTGAAGTGAGACGGGATGGGGGGGATGCCGGCACTATGGTGAGGGTTCTTCTACCATTTGTAGAAATTGAATGGGCAGCAATAGTGATGAGAGATTAAGATTAAATTTAGTGTGGCCAAAAGGAAATTTAAAATGGAGGAGGGCAAAAAGAGAGACCAACAGATGGCAGCACTAACAGCATTGTGAAAAATGGAGCTCAGAAAAGAGACCGGTGTAGGGGGTAGAAAAAGTGAAGCAGAACTCAGAAAAGAAAGCGGGAAGAGAGAGAAAGAGAACGAAAAAGAGGGGGAGAGAGGGGCAGAGTCCCCTCCAACACTAAAAAGAAAGAGAGGAGAGGAAGAGGGATAAACAATAAAACTTATAGCAAAAGTAGTAGTAGTAACTGTACAAATAGTTGTAATATGGAAAGACTAAGAGGAAGGAGTACAGGGTCTCTAAATGTGTTTGAAAAGAAAGTATGAAGAACATGAATCATTGAGGAGGAGGATTGGGTTTCCTGATACCAACAACTGGGAGTGGGAGTAAGACAAGGTTCTGGTAAGAAGCATTGGGCTGAAACAGGGAGAAAAAAAACTTATCAGTTTGTAGTTTACAAGAAATGAGGGGGAGTATTATACATATAGAATTACACACACAAAATAATATACAGGTTGAGCATGAAGTCCTTTCATGATTATGTACAATCATATCTTAAGAACTATGCTAGAGGTTTGAAATCAGGGAGAGACTTTATGATCATATATATTTAGGAACTTGTATATTATATATATATTCTCTGAAGTTGTAAGAGTATAAGTATAGCAGCAGCATTCCAACCCACTCCTGGCACAATGCGGTTCCAAAGTGCTAAGAAGCAAAAGTTATGCTAGAGTAAAGACATGATGAAGGGATTGGGAGGGCAGAAATGGTTGGATGGACAGGCAGCTCTGGTCTTTTACTGCAATGTGAAGCAACATCTGCCCAAGTTACAAAAGAGATAAAAAGGGGGGGGGGCAGATTAAGTAACTACCAAATGCCAACATGCTATGTGTGCTAAAAAGACGTAAGAAATCCATTAGAAACACAATGAACAAGAGTTATTTTCACAGATTACGAAAACGATGGGGACATGGTTGTTTGAGAGGCCTTTACAGAAAATAATTGAAACAAGTTAGAATTGTAGTCAATGACAAAAAGATATTTTGAGTTTAAAATTAAAAAATTAAAGAATGAAGCTAAAGTGTGATTTCGTCAGACTATGACATTTGAATTGAAAAAAGAGCAGCCTGTATTAAAAGCAGGTTTTCTATTGCAAGGAATATTTCTCCTGCTAATTATATGCAATGTAAAAACATCCTTCTAAAATACTACTACCCACAATCTTGCAAAAAGTTTTCATAAATACTAAATTTAACAGTATAAACTGCCTAGTGGCGTACTACACTTTGTAAATACCAATAATATGCTGTAATACCTAATTCAAACACATTTCCATACTATATCTAACTAGAAAGCACATACTTCTGCCAACGCTTGCTTGTAAAATCCTATACATTAACTAAATACTGAATGAAAATCAGTTTGTATATAGCTACGATGCAGGGTGGGTAACTACGCAAGTTTCAATTTTCCATATTTCAAATTCTTGTATTAATATATGAAAAACTATCTCTTAATTGGAAAAGATTCCTGGGTCCGCCCCCAAATTTAATCAATTCTTCCTTAGTCCATGGCCAACCCTTCGACTAAATGTCATTGAAATTCATTGAGAATTTTTTTGAGATATTTTGTGGACAAAAAGACAAACATGAAGGAATACATATACATCTTCCAACTT
Organism: Architeuthis dux; assembly: GCA_006491835.1. Lineage (NCBI taxonomy): Eukaryota > Metazoa > Mollusca > Cephalopoda > Oegopsida > Architeuthidae > Architeuthis > Architeuthis dux. The sequence continues at coordinate 1,242,258 of VCCN01001947.1, forward strand.
CAATGGCAGAAGTAAATTAAAATGTTTTAAGGTTAATTTTGATTTTAAGAATCCTTCATAAATTTTATTCCCCATGAACATTAATAAGTAATCGAATTTGTGGAAAATAAAGATTTTAAATCTTTTCAACAGACAATTTTTAATCTAAGATTTTTTTTCTTCTCCAAAGTCAGTCTCAAAAATTTACCCTGTGTCCTACAGGCTAAAGGTTACAACATATGCTGGACTATAAGACAAATGATTTACAAGGGTATTTGGAGGATTACCCTTCACTGCAACTCATCCAAACCCCATAACTGTCCATATTGAGCTTCAGTAGAGCCACCTAGTCATAATACCAGTGTAATAGATGCATAGTTTTTTTGTTTAATTATATGTCAGTCTTATATACTGACATATACAAATTTTTTTTTTTTTCCATAGACCTATTCTTTTTTTTTCTAAAATTTTGCAAGTCAAAATTGGGTGTGTCCTCAATGCCAGGAAATACAGTAATTTCAAGCTTGATATCAATTCTTTTTCCATGGAAGGAAACCTACCATTTGCTACAAAATATAAAAGATTGGTTAGTGCTATGTATTTATTTTATTCATTTTCAGGCTGTTTTACATTTAGGTATCAAAGAGTTAAAGTCAGTCATGGCTAATAATAAGTGATAAAAATGGAGACATTAAAAAAGTAAAGTGAATAGAAATCCACTTGAAAATAGCCATTTTGTTAGTGATTGAGTTGAGAGTTAATAAATAAATATCAGGTTACAAACGAGAAAGTTACAAACGAGAAAGTCCCTAACGAAAAAACTGCATTTCTCATCAGATCATTTATGCTTAATTGAACAGAAGCAATTAAACAGAATGGATGGAAAGCAAGAGAGAAAGAGAGAGGGAAGAGAGAAGAGTGAGAGAGAGCAGTAATGCCTCACATTTAAATCCAACTGTATAATACCGTTGCAACAGCAAAAGGCTGCCAAGACTTTGGTAACACATCCCCATTTCAATTCATACAAACAGATGTGTTTGATAGGGAGGTGCGGGTGGCCTAACAGTTAACAGCACAGTGAATGGAATCAGCTAACCGAGTTCAAACTCCAGCTGGGACAGTGTGTTCACTTTGAACTAATGCCCCTGGGAAAGACATGACTACATTGCTTCCCTCAGCTATGGGTAAATAGCAGGGTAGTTGGAGCCCTTTAGCACTTTGCATCTCGGGCATCCTGCTAACACCCCGGGGCCCATAAAAACCCACAATTGCTACAAACAATAATTGGGTCTCCATGAATTGTTTGAGAAATGGAGACAAAACCCTGCCTCATATGTCGTACAACACAGCAGCAACTGAGCTGAGATGTGTTTGATAGAACGAGAGATACTCAAAATATAAGATAACGAGAAATTACTACCAGTGCCTAAATTAGCCAAGATTAAAGTGAGAAATGATTTGCAGAAGGAATTTACATTTAAAAACAAAAACAAACGGCAAAACTATGAATAGTAGTTGTATGACTCATGTAGTGAAAACATGTAGTCACTTTTGATAGCCACAGTAACTTTGGACAGAGTCTACTAGACAGGTTTTTTACATACATGTCTACTCATAAAATCCATACAGCTGAATAGATCTCCCATTACATAAAGGCCTGGAGCCAAAGGCTGCAATTTATTAGTAAATACTATTACATGCCAAAGTCATGGTTTATTCTAATTCTGTTGCGTAGAACAGAAATAAACAAGGACAACACGCATATTTTCTGATGTTCAGCTTGATAAGTTGGTATCAAGCTGAAATTCTGTCAATAGCCAACCTGAACATTTATGGCATTAGTCCATTGTTTATGCTATCATTCCATCATCACCATCTTTTAAAGATGGGTTTGTATAAATTGCATATATTCAATTTCTCAACAAAACCAACTATAAGAATGGGCAACTCTGTCGTTTGTCCTTCATGGAATTTTTAAGTTGTGGTCTTAACTATCATAAATGTTCTGTGATGGGGTAACATGTGATGTATACCAGGTTCTTTCTCACCTGGTACGCTATAAACTATGGCGATGTGCCAAACTTTGCTTATTCTCAGTGAATCAACACCATTTGGAAATAAAAGACACACACAAATTGAAGATAAAAAATTACTTTAATAGTAGATTCAATTTTAAATATGAACAATCTGCAATATTTTATGGCAATATTTTATGAAGCTATGCAACACTCCTAAGATATTTGTGGTGAGGTAGCATTGCCTATCGATAGATTTTAACACCAGAATCCCACACAAGTTGTAAATATACAAAATAAAACCGACAATGAGTGGAAAATACTTTAGTATAAGCATTTCCTGAGTGTGTGTCCCTCAGAAATGGTTGTACCTTGATTGAGAATAGAAATTAAAATTGTTCTATCAAATGGATAAGTTTTTAAAAAATAAATTATTTTTTTAAAATTAAAAATGGAATAAATTAAAAAATTGAAAGAAAATATTCTTTCAAAAACCAAGGAACACCAGTCAAATTTTGTGAAGCAATTTTAGAATCTGACTGATAGAATCTGTCTTAAATCATTGTTTATGAAACTTTACAGCAGAAGAGAGAGAAAAAAAGATCACAAAAAACACCTAAATAAATTTAATGCATTGTGTATTTTTAGGTAAAGTATTTTCTAAGGCAATATTTTAGGATAATTTATAAATAACATTTTGGTATTTTAAACAAAAATGTGTTATAGCAAATCCCTTGAAACAACAACAATTCTCCTTATCTAAAGAGGTGCAATATTGCTGTTCAACATTTGTTCCTGTTTTTTCTTCATGGTACAGTTGTGATCACTTTGGGACAGGGTCTTTTACATAACAATTACCGGCTGATAACGTTAAGCAAAGAATATAAAAATTGGAAAAATTTACATTCATTGTTATGTTATTAAATTCATTGCTATAAACAACTTTACATCATATAAATTTCATATTAATTTCTTATAAAGTTTTTAATTTATTTTTAAAAAAAAGTGTTTGGGACAGACTGATTTTGATAACATTATTTGTGATTATAATAAATGGCTATAATTATATAATTATATTAAATTATAATAATAATTATATAATTACATTAAAAAAAATCAGTCGGAAACATGGCACATTAACCAAAATGTACAATATACAGTTATTTCGGAGACTGTCTAAGATGCTGTCTTTTATCAATATTTATTTTGGAAGTTTAACATTACTAAATAAAAACTAAGTTTGTAACAATAAATGGCTTCCACTGAATTTTGATCTGAAAGCTTAGCTGAAATGGGGCAAATGACTTGAATATAAAAACTTTATAAGTATTTTAAAAAGTTAAGGTTTTCAGTGTTGAACCATTAAAGACACAAATACCAGAATGAGTTATGATCATTCAAAAGAGCAAGAACAAAAAAGCTACTAGAAAATTTGAATTTACAAAAAGAAATTTTGCAAAGTGGTTAAAGTCACTTTCCACTAGCCCTCCCACTTCCAAATAAGGATAAATATTTACTGAAGTCCGAATAGTTTAGGAAATATCTGCAATTTTATAATCAAATAGAAATGGTACTTTGCAAGGACCCCTTTTTATTGATAAGAATTTATACACATAAATATAATATGTATATCTTTCTTAGCTTTATACAATTCCCAGTATGAGCGAAGAGTATGGAAAACTCTTCATTAGGACAAATTTCCCTGTGCACTCAGCATCTAATCGAGTACACTCTAAAGCTGTGTGGTTATGGTTGATGTATCCCTTAGATGAACTTGCATCCTGCTAAAGGTGTGGTCATAAAAACTTGTAAGAAAAAAGTCTTGGTCTCAGCCAGACTTGAAACTTGCACCTGGAATTCATCACCGGCCATATACTCAAATGGGAGTTGTCTCTTAAAAGATGGACACTTTACTTCTAGAAAAATATTTTTTTCTCATTAAACAAACAAAAATTAATCGCATTTTATTAATTTATTTGCAGGTCACATTTATTGGATCTCCTTTCAACTCCGCCATCTAAGAAATAATTTTATAAGAAAAAAAAAAAGAAAGAAAGTATTTCAAGGGAGATAATGAGGTAAACAAAGATTTTGAGAGCAATCAGTATTTTCATAGGAATCTTTCATAATTTTGTTTCACCCTACATTAAAAAAAAAACAACATTCTATTTCTGTTGGGTGTTAAATGACAAAGACAAAAAGAAAAGAAAAGGCACTATTTTTTTAAAAACAATCTCTCAAGAAGATGTGTTCGTAAAATTAAGCTCACTTCATTGTAGATCAATTTCTTTCTTTATCTCTTTGTGATAAGGTCATGCTTATTTTAAGATAAATAACTAGCAATGGATTTTATCTAATAAATGACGATATTTACCTAAAAGATATATCACTTTTCTTCTAAACCATCCAAATTATGGCATTGTTAGATAGTAACAGATTTTTTAGGGAGATCTTATGCTATACACCATTTCTATTCCAAAATCAAGAGATTTAGAGAATTGTCAAAATCAATTCTTTATTCAAAATTTCAATTCTTAATCTAATAATCTTCAATCTTTTATGCATTTACCTTAAACTCATTTATGCAAAGGAAATTTTCTTATAAGTTCTCCAGTCTTTATTCAAGATGAGATTTTAAATTTTGGAATCAATAAGATTCAACAGTGCTGTGAAGACAAAGGGACATAACTCGAGAGGGAAAACCTGCTTGATATTCTCAAAAATAGAAGTATTTCAACCAATAGAGAGAAAGAAAAAAAAAAAAAACAATTCCAAATATTTTCAGAAATAAATTGTAGCAGTTGATAACATCAAATTTTTAGATGAAGTTATACAAATGGAATCCAAAAGAAGCTATTTGTTCTTTCAAGGTCTGAACACTTAAAGAATTAGTCTCATGTAACTAATTAAAAATAGTAATCTAAGTACAAAACCTTTTTTTTCTTCTTAGGAATATAATTGAAATGCAAAGTAATGATGACAGTTCAATAAAAATAAGTTTATCATAAAAGACCCAGTAAGTAATTTATAAACACCTTTGGTAGAAAGGTAAGTAATTAATACTTATGGCTACACAGTATGTTTAGTGGCTTTTAATCGATCAATATTAGAAGGCTGAATATAGGACAAGTGAAGAATAAAAGGTGCTTCAAGAAAATCTGACCAAAATTTAAAAAATACACAATTTAGTTAATGAACAAAATAAAGCATAACATTGTTTTCATGTCTGCTCGATTAGTGTAATGGTTAGTACGTCTGCCTCACACTCAGAAGATTCCCGGTATGAGTGAAGAGTGTGGAAAACTCTTCATTAGGACAGATTTCCCTGTGCACTCAGCAGCTAATTGAGTACACTCTAAGCTCTGTGAATAGGGTGGAGGTATGCCTTCAGCAGACTTACATTCTGCCAAGGGAGTGGTCATACAAATTTGCAGGAATAAAGAGTTGTCTCTTAAGAGACAGGATGCTTTACCTTTATTGTTTTTATATTTATCCTTGTTTTAAATACTGAGAAAGTTTGTGGGGTTTTTTTAATATCTTTTTCCCTTCTTTTACTGGTCTATATAATTTTTGTTGCTAGATACTTTTTATATATTTAAGCAACAGAATTTTCGATTTGTATTAAAAAAAAAAAAATAAGCACTATTTTCAGTCATTTGTCTTGATAAGAGATTGACCAATGAAAATGAAGGGATTGTAAGCTTCAGAAATTGAGATAAGTATAAAGTTCAAACAATTATTTCATCTTTGAATATTTTCATTTTTCTTTGAATTGGAAAAGAGTCTAGTTAGATCTTCATCCTATTTTTGACCAATGATTTTGATTTCAATGCAGCCATATGCCACATAAATTGAACAAAAGTACTAAGTTTCAGGTCAATTTTTGTGACAACATTCCTTTGGTTTGCCACCAGATTGGATAAAAAAAGAATTCATTTTTTTGTAAGGCATATTACAAAAAAGTGAATTCTTTTTTTATCCAATCTGGTGGCAAACCAAAGGAATGGTGCACTTACCTAATTTACATCAATATAGACTTGACAAATCCAATGCCAAATAAATTAATCATCAATAGAATTTGTAAATTTTGCCCCACGACACTGACAAAAATATCAAAAGATTATGCTAAAACAGAATAGAATTGTACACTATATGGTAGCCTTTGATCAGGAAAGAACAGACATTAGGTGTAAAATTACATAAACTGATTGTCCTAGTGAATATAAGCATTAGTTAAGTGTATGCAGTTTACATGGTGGTTGTGAGTTCAATCACAGGCAGTAAAATATATATATATGTCTGGTTCAGCGGAACAAGCATAACTGGAATCACAAGGATGAATTAACAATACAAGATATTCCTATTGTTGACAGTGAAATGGAAACAATCTACCGAGGATTGAATAACTCCAAATGTTACTGAATACAACAGATACCTGCAGAGTACTGTGGCTATAACAACCAAGATTAGGACATAATAAAACAGAATAATTATGACTGCACTGAGATTCCAAGTTAGTTATCAAATCAGCATACAACCTTTAGAACTTTGTAAGCAACTTTGTTTGCCAAGCAAACGGTTTATCCTGCCACTGCAGGTGACTCCGATCGCCAAGCGATAGTGTGTATTTTGCAGTTGTATTGTCATGTCAATTTCATGAACAGACATACAAGTTACAGGCTTTCAAAGTTACTAAGGGCACAAAATGTTGGCGCCCTGGAAAACAAAATGCAGAATGCTAAAGGTTAATTGAACCTTCCCAGTATTCTGTCCTATTGCCAGTCATCTTGACCAAAGCTTTGTCACTGGTCCTCCACAATGGTAGACAGGAAAAGTGTGACTGAAGATGATACTGTATAAATCTCCTGTACAATACACTCACTCAGTTGCTCGTAGGTCACACAACACATAAGGCAGTCAAAGCACTCCACCATGTACAGTCTTCAGTCAGTCTGATGGCGTCATTCCACTTTCTGTTGAACAGTCGGTGGTCCCTCTCAGCTACCACCAACTCATCTTGGGCAGCGCTCTCTTTCTCTGGCCTTTTGGCATCTATTCAACGGCTTGATTTATTTTTGATTTGAAGGTCTTGTTGTGAGGAGCCTCAAGACATGCCCTTAACAGCAGAGGCACTGACTGGCTGCACACAGGGAGTTGTAACCTCTCTCTGACCTCTTGATTTGACATGAAGTCATTCCATTTGATGCCCAGGATTTTACATCGACATCTAGTATCAAAAGTGACAAATTTCTCTCAGGTGGTTTCTTAAGTTGCCACATTTCGCAGCCACAAAGCATTGTGAATATCACGTTTGACTTGTAGAATACACACATTGGCATAATTCTTAAAATGAGAAGTGAAGTCATGCTTAGAACCAAGTGGTTGATTTATCACCTCAAAGAATTACCAAAGTGTAATAGCTGGACCATCTGCTGTGTGTCAAATTTGAATGCAACTTAATGGGAATGAATACAATTTTCTAAGTGTCTGCAAAAATTGTATTGAAGATCTGAGAGATAGATGAAGATAAAGCTGATAAAAAAAAATACAGGATTCAAAATATTGTTCAATTAAAGAATATATCGACTTAATAGGAAGGGAAAAAATCTGCTTTTAAAAAGAAGAGAAAAGGGACACTTCCAACAGATTTGAATAACTCTGATCATTCCAGGTTCAGGTTTCATTAAGAAAAAAAAGAAGAAACTAGATTCCTACCTGAAGGCTTGGATGACATCCAAGGCTAAGAAGACATTTGACAACACCAATATGACCCTTGTTGACCCCAATATGCAGGGGTGTCTGTCGCCTTTTGTTACGGGCATTTAAATCACATCCTCCTCGATGGAGCAATTCAATCACAGAAGGCTCATCTCCAAAGGCTGCATGGTGCACAGCTCGGTCTCCATCTTTGTCCTATAAAGGGAGACAACCAAAAAAAACCCTCATCAACCTACCAATCAACTACTTGTCATATTTCATAACTTGAATCATTTATCAGCATCATAAACTTAAAATCAAAAACTTCTTTAAAAAAAACAAAAACACAAAACATTAAATTCGCAACGGAAGTGTAAATTTAATAAAAAAAGGCATAAGGAGAGCCATGTGTTTCTTTTTCCAATATGATTACTAACAAAACAATACGGCCAGTCAGTTTACATTCTGAATTTCTTATGCCTGTAAATCATACAATTATACATTTAGGACATTTACATTAAAAATCAGCCTACAGCTTCCACAAGATTCTGTCCCATCCTACAGCAGTTTTTAAAAAAACTTTTTTATCAAAATGGCACTGGAACAATAATACAGCAACAATTTATAATTATTCTTGTTGAATACTTTGATTATGCAAATCAATCATTACATGGTTTGCACATATCTTTACTTACTTTTAATACTAAAAACTAATCCTCTTAACTGCAAGAATAATTCCATTTATTGGACTATTTTAGTGAGGTGTGCATCAATTTGATAATTATTATATAAATAAGAATTGAAACAAAAAAACCCAAAAAACAAACAACTTTAGACCCAACCATCATTTACATTTACTTATTTCTAGCATTTATCTATATAATGAACAATGATTTTTTCCCCGTTTGTTTCTCTGTTCATAACAGTGGACTCTTCCACTTAAACCAGTTCAGTAGTTTTCCTAAAAAACAAAAACAAAACAAAAAAAAACTAACTAATCTCATAGAAAGTCAAATATATAAATTTGTTCACAGGGATTAACTAGTATTATATATAATTTATATCATATTTTCAGTTGAGAAAGGGAGGGTCTACTTTCATGGATTTCTATTTAGATTTACCATAACATTATTTGTTACTGTTAAAAATTCTAAAAATTATTAAGGCATATAACTAAAAGAATAAAAAATTATTAAAAAGTTTTAAATTGTATGTTGGGGGCTCAAAAGTCCAACAAACTACATTTCAAACTTGAAGATTTTTCATCAGCAGCTTTTCAAATTACATGTTTATACCTGTCAGATGAAATATATCAGAATAACTCAATATGGTTTCTGTAGAGTAGCCATTCTCAACCTTTTTGGGGCCACAGCCCCCTTAAGAGCTATTCTCAGGTTCCAGGGCCCCCTATAAAACAGGGATATACAACACAAACAGATGGAAATTAGAGCATCTGACATTGTAAAATGAAGAGGAAAAAACAATAATTCAATTATTTCCCGGCTCAGCCAATGAGATGATCTAAACATTGAATGGTCAAAATGTTAAGTCATAAAAAAAATAAAAAAGAGTTAATCTCTACATACTGAGAGATTTTTCATGCTGTTCTTAACTAAATAAAAATGTTCTGCAAATTAAATAAAACAGTTGTGCAGATTGCTTATGTGAAAATGAATCTGGAGCACAGATTCTAAATCCTACCTCAATTTCATGATCAACAGCATTTTTCATTAAAGTCTTAATGACTTCCATGTGACCATTTTGGGAAGCTGCTTGTAAAGCTGTATGACCAGCAAACACACCATTCACCTACAGAGAAAAAAAAAAGATCAACCAATTGTACACATTTCTCAATGACAAATGTAAGCGATACATGCAGTTCATCAGGCCACTCTAGATTTCATTATAAAATAATACCTACTGCACATGGAATAGCAAGCTGACTTCTGATTCTGGGTTTAGATCAGTGATTCTCAAACGGGAGGCACTTGGTTAATAGGGGAGGAATTTCCGTCATGGGAGGAACGTATAAATGAAAGTATATATTACTAGATGACAATTCAAATAGGGGGAGGAATTGAGCAAACCGGGGAATGCAGGGGGAGGAATGTGACCTGGGACTATGAGAACCACTGGTTTAGATAAAACTAACTAATTAATGGATAAGATCAGTGGAAGAAAGAAGAAGGGTGCTTCATAATGTTGATAAGATAAGCAATAATTTATATGCAGCTTAAAACACAAAATTACTTTGAAACAATACAAAGAAAATGGACACTTGAAAATGCTACATTTAAGATTGTTTGTACAAACAAAAAATACAGCAGTCCACTGCTATAGTGCAGATATATGACGGCCCCCAACCACTTTGCCTATATTATCGCCTACTTATCCAGAAAATTGAATAAAAACAGGATTTCATCAAAAGACTCACTTAATATGACTAAAATATAAAATTTCTTCAATTTGCGATCAACTAATATATAGTTAAATGGAGTTTTACACATAATTTCTTTGATTTTGTAATGAAAACAATACCTTCATTCATCAGTGAACTTATAATTGACTTTTGATTATCCGTGGCTGAGTTATAATGCGATTGTCTTTCTTGGACTCCAACAACCGCATTATAAAAGGGAAACGTGAGCAGCCTTGGCCAAAACTCGAACTCGGTTTGCAGATTCCGTTTTCCATGCCGGTAACCACTACACCATGCCTCACCTCAATTTGATAATATTATCAACTAATAAAAAAAAGTGCTGTGATTTTCTTTTTTCCTTGCAAGATGAATATAAAAGTTATTTTTTTCACCTCGGCTTCTGGACGTTGCAGAATTTCTTCAACTTTGCCGGCATCTCCATTGGCTGCTGCTTTCACAAGTTCTTCATTCACGTCTCCTGAAACATGCGTCTCAAACAATTTTTTTAAAAGAGCACTCAATCGTTCTGGAAATGGAGAAAGGAAAAAAAGAAAAACAGCAAAGTTATATAAAAGCATAAACAGGGGTTTATTGAAATCTATCCAAACCGTCATCAGATACAAGAATTATTCCCCAGATATAAATGCATTAGAAAATCTGGATGAAGTAAGGAATAAGCACCCAGAAATTGACCGAATTGAAACGGACACATTTTGCCTCAACACCGGATGTGGACATTGAAATGTCACCAGTCTTACCAAGATAAACAAATGTGACATTTTTTTTAGGAAAGATCGCAGCTTTAACTTTGTATGGACCTTTTTTGACAAGTTTAAAATTAAAAGAGTGAGATCAAAATTAATAATCTCAAAGTTTTTTAAAACATTTTTTTTAAAAATCCAGATCAGAAAAATTTTGAACAAAAAAGAAAGAAAACAAAAGCATTTTTAGAGTTTAAAATAAAAGTGTCTAAAATGCCACTTCTACAGGACACTTATAAACATTTGTGATTATTACCCTTGTTTTGAATATGAGATTTTGCCAGCACTTTTCCCTTTCCAGCTGACAGGTAATCAGGATTAAACAACTTGTTATAAAGAAAAAAGAACAACTGATCACTAATCAAGAAATGGCATCCGTCAATCTCACAAGACACGGGATCAGCACCCGGAAAGTCTTGCTTTCAGTCTTTCTGGGTTGCATGGAAGACAGGCAGTTGCCCAGGCAGCAAGTCTCTTCTCCACGCACTAATGCTATCCAAGGAAAGGACAAGGGCTGATACAGCTTGGCACCAGTGTCATCACAGGAGTTGCCAGAACGAAGATGAAGACAATGTTTGACTGCCTCAGGGACTCTAGCACCTGGTCCTGAATTGTCCTTCACCTAAGGCTAGAGTGAACATAAACAGCCTCGACTGGAGTTTGAACTCAGTTCGCCAATTCTAATGTCTGCACCCTTAACCGTTACGCCACTAGTCCTCTAATTAGAAGTAATTCAACCAATAAATGCTGTCATTACTTGTCAAGAGTACTTTTGGGAATTAAGAACCTTATTACAAACATTCAAAGCAACTTATATATTCAATTCAAACTCCTGGAAGTTGATTAAAGTGAAAACAGATTTTAGAGGGCCAAGCTTATATAATTGCTTTTAGAACAGTTTCTTTAATACAGAAAAACATGGGACATTTATAATGAGCTGTAGATTTGCTTAGTTTTCCCATGATGAGATTAAAATGTTTTGCAACCAAATGATGCCATTTCTGTCATCATGCTGGCCATTTTTGGAAAATATTACAGCAGCAGTTTTCTCAAGCCTACTGCCAAGTGAATATCACCTCAGGTATAGAGGTTAGAATTTACCTAGAAAGCAAATTGCAGTGCAGAATTGAGAAAAAAATGGAAATCAGTTTCCAGTATGGAATATGAATAGGATTTTCTATTTAATAAAAATGTATAGAGAGCTTTTCCTTTTGCATGTATACAGAGAACTAGCTTCTTATACTACTATTATAAAGCGAATCACACAAATCTTTTAGTTTCCAAGTTCATATAAAAGTTACCAGCCGTATTCAAACTGTGTACCATGGAACCCCAGAGTTCACCATGATCTATCCAGGGGTTCCACAAAATAAGATGACATTTTCATATTTATACTTAATTCTTGGTTATTTATATGATACAGATACTGTTCCGTCAGTAGTCGTTAATACGTCTATTTTTCCTCAGTAAGTTTTGTTCTTACCTTTCCATTCGAGAGTGTATTTTCTATTTGGGATTATACAAATAATTCCATAAACAAGGCCAAATTTCAATAGTTACATACATATGTAAATATATATACAGAGAAGGGAATGTTGTTTTTTTTTAAGGGGGTTTCCTTAGAAAATGTAATTATTGAAAAGGGTTCCCCCAAATAGTTAAAGTTTGAAGACCACTGCACTATACTGTCATCTCTCAAGTGTGTAATAGCATTAGGTCTAAAATAACAATGCAGATACCTTAAGGGAATGTTGTGGCTGGTTTGATCTTTCCAGACCACTAAAACTTTCTCCATATCAGCAATAAGACTGTTTTGTTTTCTTACCATTCGTGTGTTAACTGGAGTGTTATGATATACTGGCATTTCCAGACAAACACCTAGGCAGAAGTGGAAGTGACCCTGGGGACCCCATATGCATGGGATCCGAAAACAGGATATTGACTAAAGTTGCAAGTGTTTCAGTGTGGGCCTAACAGCAGGAACTCCAAACGACATGAAATTGGATTCAAACAGCAGGGGCCGGGGTCAAAGTAAAACAGGATGTTAACAGAACCCCAGAGTCCACTGGTGACGAAATCCGGAAATAACACACCAGGTGTGGGTGTGTCGAAGCCATAAAAGGAATGGATGGTGTGGTCGAAAACAGACAGAGCCGAGCCGAGAAAGCACAAAGTTCAGATAGAGTTTTCCCTGTTAGCCTCGCATCATCTCTTGTTACCTCTCTCTGACTCTGCGCATTTCACCAGTGGTGTATGTAACCGAATAAAAATATATATGATATTTTTATGAACATCGAGTTTCAGTCTCCTTTCTTTCGTGGACTCAACAAATTTTCCCCTGCCTATATAACTGGAGTAACCCTTCAATTTCCTTGAAGAACATTCCTTTTGCTTTCACAACTTGACTAACTGTTTGGCACAAGAGGCCTAGCTTTCGGCCTATCTCAGCATTTCTTCCTTTCACTTGAACACTTAGAGGCCATTGTATGGTTATTAATTGTCCTAATTTATATTTAAATTTACTTTATACTATAGTTTATATAGTAATAATGAAAAAGTTTGAAATATTGCAAGAATTAACAAAATCTGATGCAGAGACACAAAGTGAGAAAGTGTGGTTGACAAAATAACGCTGATCAACTTGCATGACACAGATTTGCCACGGACCTTCGATTCGTAAAATAGCGAAATATCTGCAAAGCGCAATAAAACAATTGATTGTTTTGTTTAATGGCACATCAACCCTTGGTGGGTCATTTAGTGCCGAATTCAGTGAGACAAATGCCACGAGAACGGGGATAAGCTGGTCAGTGGTCAAAAGCTTCTCAGGACGAATCCCGATAGTGCTAATGATGATCACCTCCCGACCAGCTGGCCAAGATATCCTGTGCAACTTCTCACAGATATCCGGAGATACCTGGGCATGCCTGAAGGGCCGTGGTTCTCTGAACTTTGAGGTCATGGCAGTTTCGAAAGAACAGATACTACACTTTGATCTTCGCAATAAAACGAGGTATGCCTGTAATGTACTTATGACTAAGATGTCTTCTAATCTTTATTCCTAATTCAGAGAGACAGAGACAGACAGACAGACAGAGAGAAATAATTCTTATTTCGTTCGAGATTTCTATGCTAGTCAATTATGTTCCATTGAAATTGAGATATTCTGAGGAAATATAGAGTGTCTCACCTCCTGACGAATGGGTCACTGCAGTTCCATCTGCAGAGGCAACTTTGGTGACAGCTGATGGATTGTAAGTCCAGCACGTGCTACAAACTTCCACTTTCAAATCACTGTCATGGTAGATTTGTTGCACGCAGCCGACTTTGCCAAGCGTCTGAAAAAAAAAATAAAAAATAAAAAATATATCATTAAAATAGATGATTCTAGGGTAGGATCACTCTGAACAGGGCCCTCCCAGAACTTTGTCACTGGCCATTCCCCAGCAGGCATTTACCATTTTCCATCCACCATAAACTTCAATTGTAAGGAGGTGAAGGAAATTTACAAACACCCACTGGAAATCATTGGCAAAGTCCCATGAAAAAAAAATAATGGAAGGACCCTTCTTCTAAATTAAAGATCATATTAAAAGAAAAAAAGAAATTGTATTCCGTCTTTGTAGAACTGGAACTTTTGCTGAACAAAACATGGAATTATATTGATAACATGTGGATTCCAACTGAGACAAGATATTAGTTGGCCAAGATTTTTACATTTGATAAGCCATCTATTAAGGAAATCGCAAGATTAAATTCCAATGAATGTTGAAAATAAAACATCTGATTCGGAAAAAAAAAGGAAACATTAAGAAATATATTAGCACTTTGGGACCGTTCATTGGATTATTTTGAGCTTTCTTTACATGTTCGGTTCACTGTTGGGAGACATATACAGCAATTCCAGTATTAAGACTAATTAGACACTATGTTCTATAAAGAAAAAAATAATTTGATCTGTTCAATAATTAGTATTAGGAGATTTCAGATTAATATTACTTATTCCAAATACGGAGGTGTGGGTGGCCTAATGGTTACCAACACAAAAAATGGAATCGGCTAATCAAGATCAAACTCCAGCTGTGACAGTTGGCATTCACACCGCACTGATGCCATTGGGAAAGGCATGAATCAATCACTTCACCTTCCCCCAAGCAATGGGTAAATAGTAGGGCAGACTGGGCTCTTCAGGCTTGGCTGGCAACCAGTCTAGGAGACTGATTCTAAACAAAGAAAGTCCAACCTCTCCTCCAGCACCCTGATTGATTGTTTTGTTTAACAGCACATCAACCCTTAGTGGGTCATTTAGTGCTGAATTCAATGGGGGGGGGGGGGTCCCATGTCCCTGTGACTAGAGACTTGAGGGGGAGAGAATCCCAAATCGTTGTCACTGAGACAAATGCCACAAGGACCGAGATAAAGGGAGGGGGTACCAAAAGCTTCTCAGGACGAATGCTAATCGCCTCCCGACCAGCCGGCCAAGATATCCTGTGCAACTTCTCCCAGGACGATACCCAAGCATGCCACAAGGACCCCCAAAGGGCGTGGTTCTCTGAGCTTCGAGGCCATGGCAGTTTCGGAGAACAGATACTACATTTTGATCTTAGCCAAAAAGCACCCTGAGAAGCGAACAATGGACAGAGTAGGGAACCTACAGGTTAACTGGGCTCTGGTGAAGCTTTGAGGGCCTGGCCAGCCAGAAATGGATTATAATAAATTACTCAAGTAAATTAAAAGGGAATAAAAACAAACTGATGGAATGTGACCGCTGTCTCTACCTCCACATGACACCCGAGTACAAGTGGAAGATTTCTTTTTTTAAATAAAAAAAAATAAGATTTTTTTTTTTAATTCGAAATACTCCGGTGTATTTCTATTCATGAGGGGACCTTTTTTTCAATTTTAAATCAAATATCTAGTAAGTAAATTATCTTTACAATCTAAAGAATTTGTTATGCCAATTTCAGATTCCTAATTTACAATTTATCTTGTTTTACTCAGTTAAATTCTCACGGGAAATTTTTATTAATGGATTTGGTCTGTGATGTTGACATTTCTGAAATATTTCAGCTGTTTATCAACACATTAATAGCTTTCAAATAGTTCTTCAGACAATTGAACTCCTTGTTGTTTGTGTTGTTGACACAACTTTTCAGACAATCCATTCATCGGCCTTCTTCAGATGTAATATCCAAATGTGGTGTGGTAAACAGAACTTTTTTTAATTTCAAAAGGGGTAACACTTATGACGTAGGATTCGGGTGTCTCTTTCTCCTTGTCTTGTCGGGTTTGGGTCTGTTGAGCAGTGGAGGAAGTCCAGATTATTGATAGAGAACACTGTTGGAAGCAGAGAAAAATCAAAGAGGCAGCTCATATCACCATCTCTGACTAATGCATTGAGTCGACAGATGCAGAGTTCAACCCGATGCAGCGGAAGCCACATCAGGTTGAACTCCGGACAACACCCGAATCCTATGTTAATGACCCTTCTCAAAACTATAGAAAATAACATTAATAATTTTATCAAAGCAAATTCAGCTCCCAAATCAAAACTCAAAAAGTAAAATTTTATTTGAATAAATTTAAGTTAAATTAAAGCAAATTAATTTTATAGTCTGATAGTTTCTCATTTATTTACTTGATTTTAGTTCAGCCAAAAAACAGTTAATAACACTATAATTAGGTAGAAGCTACAAGAAGTATTACAATGCAGAAATGATTTCTTCAATAAGTTGACTGAAAATTCTTATAGGATAACAACAGTGAAGAAGTTCAAATAATGAATTTAAAAGCTGGTTTATTAAGCAAATATTTCATTAGGAAAAAGACAAATTCAATGCTTTCTTCATTAATACTTTACACTTTAAAAATTTGATGTATAAAAAATATGAAATTATATTTACAAAAAATACCACAGAAGATAGAGAGGCAGAGTGGTGGGAGAGAGAGGGGGTTAGACAGGGAGAGGGGGTTAGACAGGGAGAGTGTGCGTGTGTGTGGAGGGGGGTTGCAACTCACTGGCAGCATTGCTTCAGCCCATTCTCCATGCCCTCTCTGCAGTTGTTTCAGGCGTTCTACATCACTGCAGATTTGAACAAGATCTCCAACAGCAAAAAGGGAATTGCTCGATGCACTTTCACTGGAAGCTGAGGCTGTATTGGACGAAACATTCACTTTGGTCAAGACAGCAGGATTGAAAGTCCACCTACAACCAAAATAGAAACAGCAATAAGCAACTTCCACTTAAACTTTTTCTTTTAACCATTTTTTTAAAAAGGCAAAGGCAGAAAAGTGTGGGTTGATTTCATTTGCAATCATTGAGAAAACAACTTCATTTTTTCCTCAAGAATTGTGTAAAATCTTTTGTGCAATCATTCCTTAACTTACTTCAATTTAAATTTCTAAATGCTTTCATCATATCTTTTATGATTTCAATATTATTTTAAACTTTATTAACAATCTGCACAAAGATAAAAAATATATTTTTGCATTTGCACAAATTGTCAAATTCATCTTCCGACAATAAAATTAGTGATAAGAACTGAAAACATCTTTGAATACAACAGAGGAAGCCGTTTTATAATCACAGAGAATGTTATCAAACAGTTATTGTTATCAAAATCAGTTACTGTTATCAAAAGCACTTAATTTAAAATGAATTAAAAATATTAAAATATTTATATAAATAACATTAAACAACTTCACATTATGTAACTAGAAAGCACACAAAGAGTGCATGGATCCGCCCCATCTATTGCCCACCCTTCCACAAAATTTCAATTTATTTGGAACTTATACATATAGATAAATGTATTAAATGAAGAAAAAAACAAAACATTCCTGGATCCGCCCCCAAATTTATTCCTTACCCCATTGCCCATCTATGTACAAAATGTCATTGAAATTCATTGAGTACTTTTAAAGATATTGTGTGGATAGACAGGTCGGAAAGATACGACTGAATAAATACACCTCTCCAACTTTGTTGGCAGAGGTAACTAGAAAGCACTCAGAGAGCGCATACCTCTGCCAACGCCATTGTCAGGGGGAAGTAATTTTGCATGAAAAATTTAATCACTTCTTTCATGGATTAAAAAGTTCATTGAAATTCATTGAGATCTTTTGGAGATATCACGTATTTCAAAGAAAATGTGCAGCAGCTCACCTGTTGCTATTTGGATGAGACACCACAATATCATGACCCTCATCAATGTTTCAAAGAAAATGTGCAGCAGCTTACCTGTTGCTACTTGGATAAGACACCACAATATCATGGTCCTCATCAATGCCAATCACCGTTCCTGTGGTTCCAAGACACTGAAAAAGAAACATTTTTCTTTCAGTTTTTATATTGATTTAAACATTAAATGCCTTGTTTAAACATACAGTATATACTGAATAATTGTCTGTGTTCAGGTCTACATCACTACTGCTGCTGAGGTCTTCATAATAAGACAAAGAATATATAGGTATCTCTGATTTTTCATGAATAAAACTAATTTTTTTTCCTCATTTTAAAAAAAGAAATTCATTTTTTACCTAATTATTATTATTTTAAAATTATTAAAAAACTGAAAATATGAACAGTTGTACAAAATGGACATCAAAATAAATTTTGCTAGAGGTAAGCGTTTTTTGTTTGCAATAAATATTTTTTTTTACTCAAATATATATTGGCATAATTTATCCATACATAATTAATCCTGTCATTGTTTATGGGTACTATGCCCGTGTATAGATTATTCCTCACTAACATTCATTAATAAGATGTGAGAGCAGCAAATTTATTTTCTAGATGCCAATCTTAAATTTACTTTAAATTATGGTAAATATATCCATCTACAATAGAGTATATTTTATGAAAATATAAACAAATTCTATTTCTTCTGATGGCATCTCATGGAAAGAACGAAAAACAAATAAATATATATGTGAAGATCTTGATCTCCAGTGTGATAAGATCTTGCAAGCGAGGATTCATTGGACATTGCTGGAAAGGAGAAAATCAAACATTACATCAACTGCTCCTATGGGAACCCACTCAGGGGAAAAGATCAAGAGGCCGTCCATGCACAACTTACTTGGACCAAGTTTTGTAGCGATACTAAACTGCCAAAGGAAGAACTCACAACAGCTATGCAAAACCGGGTCGGGTGGAGGAATATAGTCAGGGAAGTCAAAGTTTGTTGACCCAGTGATAAAGTGGAGTGATTTCTTCTGATGAAACTTCTTTCAATGACAATTTATCCCCTCTTCAAACATCAAACAAGTCTGACCAACACATTTTTAGAGAATCTTGTTAAAATTAATTCAACTCAACTCTAATCCTATATATTAGAAATAACAACAAAAGGTCAGCAATTATCTTAAAAATAAAATTTTTTTTAACTGACCTTTTAAATTGCACATACAGCAAAATCTGAAAAGATGGCTTTGACGTTTTTGTAGAAAAATTTTATTTCTAAAATAATCTTATGAACTTTCAATTAATAAGACCTTCGTTTTGAGAAAAATTCATTTTGCAAGGATATTAGTGGGGGTGGGTGGTCTATTTATCATGTAACTATAATGTTAAACTGGACCCTTACTTTCCATCCGAAAGGAAAGGTCTTATTGATAGAAAACACATAAAATTAACAAAGGTAAAAAGAATTTTGATACTAAAACAGTGATGTAAACTAAACCAAATCTTGACCGGTGTAATGAAATACACTCGGGTCGTGTGTTCATTTGCTGAGGGAAGGAGGGTAGAGAATAATGGCGTTTGGGGGTGATAGTATTGGCGCTTGCCCCAAAACGCCATATCATGTTCTCTGGGCTAGAATTTGGGTCAACCAGCTGACCAAGGGAACAAAGAGAATGCGTTTGACCAATCAGCTCCGCAAAGTATTTTTTAGGACGTCAAGTTCGGAACACAGCAGCATGAGCTAGGAGCTTGACGAGACATCTCATCAACGAGAAGGAATGCTGGTTGCATATCGAATTATCCCTTTTCGATTATACTACACAGGGATATTTATGCCTCTAGAGTTTCCCATCCCACCCAATTTATTAACAATGGAATTTGAATCGGTAAAGAGAAAAAGAAAATTACTTTCTACTCACCTCAAACATGCCATCTGTCCATCCGCCATGGCCATGCTGTAGTGACTGGACAATCTCCAGATCCAGGTCCACATTTACTTGATCACCAATAGCTAAACCTCCCACTCCAGCGCGGGAGCCCGGCGAGTGTTCACCAGTCATCCCTGAGTCAGAAGCAAAAGATAAAAACAAGATGAAGCAAAACTTGGGAAAAAATCATTCTTCAAAAAAACATTTCACGTGACATCAGTCTTGTGAATATCCCCAGCCTGCATCAAAAACTTTCACTCTTTTCAATTTATTCACAATGGCTGAGAGAGTCATTCTTGTGCAGGGTATTGCTACTTGGATGAGACACCACAATATCATGGCCCTCATCAATTTAATGAGAGAGAGTCACTCTTCACACCGTGTGCAGTTTTTCTTTTGACAAAACATTGCATCACACAGGTCTGTCATTCTTCCTACAGTCTAGATTCAGCTCCCTGCGACTTCTGACTTTTCCCAAAGAGAATTCAGACCGTGGACGAGATTAAGGAAATTGCAAAGAGGCAGTTGATGGCCATCCCGAAAGAGGACTTTTCAGAAGTTTGTTGTGAAAAGTGGAAGGGCAGGTGGGATAAATGTGTGCAGTCCCAAAGGAAGTACTTTGAAGGGGACTAAGGTGCCATTGCCCTAAGTAGGCTATTTCTTTCGTTAATATTAAATTGCTGGATACTTTCTTGACAGACCTCATATTTTTCATTTCTACTGTGTAAGTTCTCAGGCTTCAGTCAAATGAAAACTTATTAAACCATATTTTCACTGCAATTCACTACTTAAATGTAACGAAAATGTTCTGTTTTTCAAACAAATTGTGATGGGCAATGAAAAGTAGATATTTTACAACAATGTGGAATGCAAGAGATTGTGGGGCAAACAAAATTAACCACACCAACGGTTGGTCTTCATCCAAACAAGATGATGCTGAGTATATGGTGGGATTGGAAAGGTGTTCTCTACTATGAGCTCCTTCTGAAGAACCAATGATCGATTTGAACAAGTACTGCTCCCAATTAAAAGGCAGAAATACATGAAAAGCATCCATCGAGAATTAGTTAAGAGAAAGGGTGTAATATCCCATCGGGATAATGCTAGACCACATGTTCTTTGGTGACCAGTCAAAAATTATTACAGCTTGGCTGGGAAGTATTTACAAGATATCACACCTTTAGATACAATCTATTCCAGTCTTTACAGAATTCTCTTAATGAAAACAAATTTCAATTGCCTAGAAGACTGCAAAAGGCACCTAGAGCAGTTCTTTGCTGAGAAAGATAAAAAGTTCTGGGAAGAAGGCATTACAAAGTTGCTTGAAAGATAGCAGAACAAAACGGTAAATATGTTGTTCAATAAAGTTAATGTTAAAAATAAAAAGTCACTGAAAAAAAACTGAATTACCATTTCGGCCACTCAATCATTATAAGGATTGTTTTTCTAATCACAGGTTTTATGGCTTAGAGTAGAATGGAGAGATGAAACCTCCAAGAAGTCCAAGGTTTTCCACAAAAATAAAAGAACAATACCAACTAGAAAAGCTAAGAAACTCACCTAGTAACGGCAAGTGGTCTCGATAGAATGACCCTCCCTTGGCATCATTTATTACTTTCAAATCAGCCTGAAATATAGAAGCAACATGGAAAGATTGTTACAATTGTGGGAAGAGAGCAACTTCATACTTGAAGTTGCCGCCACCAAAACAACATTACGGAATTAGAAAAGCAAGAATACAAAACGGTCCAATAAAACAAATTTTCTTTACACTGAACTAAATAAATGTCTGGCATTAAAAACAAACACAATTTACAAAAAGAGGACCATCTTTACAACAGTTTATAAATCACTCCAAGAACAAAAATCGGCTTTTTGATTCAGATATCTATACATATAAAAGTCAAATATGTAAATAAGTATGTTTGTATGATGTTTGGTTGTCTGTCATGTCCACTACCCAACATATCCTACACTTCATAATGGATTGGTCCACATGAAATAGATTGTACAGCTAATAAAAGAATTAAAGGGTGGATAATAAAAAAAATGAGATATACTGTTTCCATAGAATACTATAGACAAACTGGGTCAACAGAATGCTGAACGCTGCAAAGAGAGTGTCTTTCTCCTTTCACTTCCTTTCGGTTTCTTTTGATGCAAGCCTGAAATCTGTTGGAAGGGGGAAGCAATTGCTAGATTCTTGGAGAGGTTTCTGGCCAAAAACTCAACAAAAATAGCCAAATGCAAATACTCTCAGCACACACAAAAGAAAAAGAAAGTCAAAATTGCTCAAGATTTAAATATGTTCAAGCCAAAAGGTTCATGGCCAAATTTGACAAATCTGTCCTTTTGGTTTGACCAACTTTGTTTTGTAATGAAATAAGTTATATTTTAAATAAAATAAGTTTCTTTCTATGACTTTTTTTTCTTTAATATCACACAATATCAAGTGACTTTTCTTAAGCTGAGATTTTCAATAAACTGAAAATTAGGATACTTTAATTAAAAAAGAAAAGAAAGAAAGCAAACGTAAGCCGCCACAACTTGGTTCACAGATTCTATTTTCCATGCCAGTACCGTTACACCAGAACAAACCTCCTGTTATAATTAACAATTCAAAATTCTCTGGCTAGTTATACGCACTCATTACTTCTAAAAATTTCTATCTTTCAAGAGAGTATGTTTTAGAAGTAAGAAGTGTATATAATTAGCGAGAGAATTATAAGAATTAGATATAAATAAATTTAATGTCTTTGGCAGAGAAATGCCAAGAGAAGTATATATGGACTGCTGGTTTCAAACAGAAAAAAGTAAAGCTCTCGTACCCACGTATGAGTACACATGATAATAAAAGTTATAATTATTAGGAATTAATTTATAATATATTTAGATACATATACACAAGTTAAAACATTACAAGTTTTATTTTCATTAAGCAGACCCGCCTCTGCCAAATGGACAGACAACCACTCCCCACCCCACCAGACAATTCGCCAGCCAGACAAGAATCTCCTTCCCACCCTTTACCAGACAGCCAAACAAACCCTTTCAGCTTATGGCAATCAGGAATCATCACTGTCTATTCACAGCTGTTGCAAACACAAATCATCAACAAGTTTCATTAGACTTTCACAGGTCCAAACAAATCTTATATTATAACAGCCATTGTAACATTGTTGGTTTGTTTCTGTCATACTAAAGCAAACAGAAAGAGAGGAAATGGTTCTGCAAATACACAAACACAAAATTGGCTGCTGCTGGTAAGCAAAGCGCTGCCGTGTGTGCTGGCAACTGCTGCTGTTAATATCACAATTTTGTTTTTCACCCAATTCTGTTGCCTTATTTTAAAATTATTAAAAAGAAAAGAAAATATGAATAGTTGTAGAAAATTGACAGAAAAATAAATTTTGTTCGAGGTATGTGTTTTTTGATTGCAATAAATATATTTACATTAAAATATATATTTTTATAATTTATCCATACATAAACAATCCTGTCATTTTTGATGGTCACTATGCTAGTAAGACCATATTTCTCATTGAAATATTACAAATTTGTTCAAAATGCCCAACAAATACATAGTTTCTGTATAAGAATTTAAAAGAAAAAGTATAGAAGACTGATTTACAGCTGAATGGAGAAATAAGACTTACCTTCTTTTTTTCCAAATACATGGTAATTCCTAAATTTGGAATCAACTGGCTCACCTCCAATGAGAATTCCAAGACATTTTTTATATACTATGTTCATCAGAAGACCCTACCACAGCAATATATGATCATGGCTTACCAAATGAATTCCCATCAGGAATGCAGACTCAATGCTTACCATGTACACCGTCTCAAACAGATTCTGGGAATCACCTGGAAGGACCACCGTTCCAAAAAAAGAACGTTCTGGAACGAGCAGGATGTGATGGCTTGGTCATGTCAGCCACATGTAGGATGGGCGAATACCCAAAGACATGTACAGTGAGCTTGTCACTGGTTCCAGACCAGCAGGAAGGCCTGTTCCTTGTTACATAGACATTTGTAAGGAGGCAGACAACATCAACCCAGCAGGCTGGGAGGTTGTGGCCGCAGACTGCAGCAGATGGAGATCTGCCATCAAGGCAGGTATCCAGACAAGCAAGAAGAGGAGAGAGCAGTGACAGCACCTACAGAGCCGGGCGTGGGCTTTGTCGCTCGAGAATAGGGTCACACAGCCACTGCAGGTCAACCATGGGCTAATCCTTGGTGCACGCTCCATTGTCTTTAGAGACAGAGGGAGGTCAACAACAACAACAACAAATGAACCAAAATTTCATGAGAGCTTAACTCTTGATTCTCCTAGGACACATATATCCCAAGTTTTCTAGAACTGCTAGGATATATATGTCCCATAGAATATCTTTTAGAAGTCTACTGAGACATTTTATTCAGGCATTAAGCACCTTAATAGGTTAGTCGTAAAAGAATAAACAGAAGAGTTGTTGGAGAAATTAGAGAGATAGAAAAAATAAATAAATAAAACTAACCATTCCTTCAAATCCAACTCTGTAGAGATTCTTAGCACCATTATCCCAGAGCACATAAGCAGCACTCCGTGGACTTGCTGCACTCCAATCCTGAAAAGATAGGAAAACACAATGGCATGTTAATATGGAATCTTTGTTAAGACTAGTGATGGCTTTACCTGTTCTTTAGTTTTGTTAAAGTTACTTAGATTTAGAAAACTAATTTGTCAAGAGATCTATTGTGATAACACTAAAATAATCAGTTTACATGTACTTGTTGAAGTTAGAAATTTGTATCTCAGTTTCTTTTATGTAATACAATTATTAAACAAAGGTTTCTGCATATTTCTTTTATAACAAAACAAATGAATGAGGGTCATTCAGAGCATTAACTGCACGTTCAGAATGCAGATCTCTGATTAAATAATTATACACACACACACACACACACACACACACACACATCCAGCTTTTCAAAAGTTTGCTTTACTCCACTTTTTCGTTTTAGTACGTTTTGCAGTGAGCCATTATAGAGGCAGCATGCACCTGCTTCCTCTCATATCATTCCTGCTTTTACTAGACGTTAGTGTCATTTTAGGTTTTATGTGTTATTTGGTAGGTTATATTTTGGGTCTGGAAATGCCCAAAAATTTTCCACATAAATTAATGGTAATTGCTTAATGCCATTTCGGGATCGCTCTACTTTCAGATAGCAGGGAAAACCTAACTAATATATATATACATACATACATACACACACACATACTAATATTTGAGCTCTCTGTCTGCACTTCTTCTCTGGTAAAACTACAATGCTGATTGACATGATATCTGGCATGGATAATCAAGAAATATCAACTTCTCACACAGGCTAACCTTTGAGTTCACTTTAAGAAATAAGGTTCATTCTCTAGACAAGCTTCGGTTCTGAACATCAGAAAATCTTATATATACTTCTTATGAATGGCACACATATATCTTACAATAAAATCATTTTTTAAACGAGTTTTGGTGTTTTTGGTCGGATTTCACTTTTTTAGTAATGACACACTGATAGTAGCCATAAAACTAACACGGTCCAAGTCGGTGGAGGTTTGGGTTTCTCACTCTTCAGTTTTATCTATGACAACTACTCTACCTAAATCATAGTGAAGGGAGGCTTATCTCTGACCCTATTTTTTTTAATTGACAAAAATTCAACACAATTCATTTCATAGTGAATCAAAACTTCCTTCTTACACTTTGGTTATCTCATTGACAAAAATTCCACGTATTTCAATTAATATTGAAGACAACATTTTGAGGCTCTGTGCTAATTCAAGTCATTTTCTAATATAATCTTGACATTCTATTAGTTTCTGGAGGTGGGGAATAAGTATTGTTATTCATTATGACTACTATTTAACTTCATCTTAATTTTTGGTTTATTTCTTTGATCACTACTTCAGTAAGGCCATCATTCTAGGACACTCGATAAATGTACATATTAGAAGTAAAGATTTTGGTCTCTGTGTAAATAAAAGTTTTTCCATTTGTTGTGTTGTGTAAGATGAATTAAGAAAGATATTTTTCACTGTGTTGTCTATTTTGAGGTTATGTTTTTCCCAGGCAATACCGGGTATCCCTACTAGTATATATCCATGATGGCTTGGCTTTACAAACAAATATCCGGGATAGTTTTCCACGTATGTAGGTGTCCAAGCACATTTGAATGATTTTGTTTCATCCAAAACTGACATGCCCCAAAAGTGCAACCCAGCTTACCTGGATTTCCGTCACCTTTCCTCTTCGACAACTGCCACCATCCTGGTCCTCCCACTGCCAGTCTACACCCCGGATAACCCTGGCACCAGGGAAAATGCCCCGAGAATTCACTTTTTTGCTCTTTCGCCGTGGTTCAAGCAACACCCTGAAAAAGAACAACAATAGTTTACCTTTTAAGAAATAAGGTTCAGATCTAGGTCTAAAAGAGGAGCAGATGAAATCATGAGTGAGCGCGCACGCATGAGAGAGAGAGAGCGCGCACACCAGAGAAAAAAAAAAAGTGTGTGTGCACGAGAGAGAGAGAGAG
>VCCN01001947.1:1281669-1296484 GCA_006491835.1 Architeuthis dux
AAAAAAATCCTTCCATAGAAATTCAAATATATCTGAATTTTCTCACAAGTAATAACTACTGAATAAATAATGATTAGAAGATTGATCATCAGGAGTAGAAATGTTAAAAGTTACCTTTCACTTCCAGGAATGGTAATTCGGTAGAAACGGTGTCGCATGTTGTGTTTGTCTGCATGATAACAAACCGAGCACAGATCGTAATTAGTGCATTCAGCACATTTCCAACGGATGCCAAAAATTGGCTGCTGTCGACACGTATCACACATGGTGCCATCATGCTTGATACCTGCAAAGACAAAAAGAAATTCTATTGGTGACAAAAACAATGCAGAAGAAACAGTCCACACACAATAAAAATACAAACATTGTCTTTATTTTTCTAAAAACAAAAACAGATGAAGGCAAAATAATTTGTTGTCAAAAGTAGGCCCTTTAAAAATAGGAACCAAAACAATTTTTTATACTGATGAAATTTCAGAGAAATCTGACACTGACATATTAAATAAAGATTTTATTTAAGTGTGTGTATCTTATATAAACGCTGTTGTCAGTTTTTTTTTGTATTCGTTGGTGGTCTGTCATGCTAAAATAAACAGAAAGAGAGGAAGGGTGTACTGCAAACACATACACACACAAAATTGGCTGCTGTTGGTAAACAAAGCTCTACTGTGCATGTTTGTTGATTTAGGCTGGCAACTCCTACTGATGATAAGGAGGTCTCAGTTTAATTTTTTAACTAATTCTGTTGTCTTATTGTTTTAAAATATGAAAGAAAATATGAAGAGTTGTAGAAAAATCGACATAAAAATAAATTTTGTTCGAGGTATGCGTTTTCTTTTTTTGCTAGCAATAAATACGTTTACATTAAAATATATATTTGTATAATTTAAACATACGTAAATAATTCAGTCATTTTTATATGGGTACTATGCTAGTGTATATGTGCACACCCATACACACCCTTCAAGTGTGGATCAATAAGTCTGTGGCCCGACACATTATTAGCTGAATTTTTATCTGAAATGATCTATGTGATTTCACAACTGAATTAAGTGCATTGACAAGGAAGGGGATTATGTTGAAAAATAAAGGCTTTTTTCATGATTAGGCTATGGACTTATTGATGTACTTATATATATTATATATGTACATAATATTGGATGTATGACACAGTTATGCATCAATATCCTTGTAGACCTTAGTTATGAGCCGAAAATGGCCAAACGAAATGCTATCTGAATGGCTGGCTGGTTCATCAAATGAATGCCCGTGGTTTATGTGGGCGTTTTCAGATCATAACTATGGTCTACAAGGATATTGATGCATAACTGTGCCATTATATATATTGTATTTAGCATCCTAGGATCATTTAAAAAGATTTTTTTTTTAAATAAATAAATTTAAAAAAAGATTATTTTCAAATTAAAAATTAATAAATCTCAAACTTTATTTAACCCTATTTTTTTAGTCAGCAGAGACAGACAAAACTTCATGAAACAATTGCCATCTGAAGTTATCAGATGAAGTATTGTTATTGTTCAATGAGATAATCAAACATCTTCATTTTTGTTGTTTCAAATAAACTGATTTATTAAGGATAAATTGCCTAATAAAATGGCTTTATGCTCCTTAGTGCCAATCCATACATAAATAACCGTGTCATTTTTGACAGGTATATGCTAGTATATGGATATATACTTTTTTGTGCCAAATACTTTTCAATGATGGCACAGACACTACACTCTGATCCTAAGCAGATGTGCTGTGGAGCGACATTTTGATCCTAGGCAGAGTGCACAGATACTACATTCTCATCTGGTCCCATGCAGGAAGTGACACTTTGATCCTACGCAGAAGTGCTGATCCGTAAGTAAATAATCCTGTCATTTTTTATGGGCAATATGCTAGTTCTTTATAAAACAATGAAAAAACTTTACATCAACTCAAATGCATTTGATTACATAATTTTATTAGGATTGATCAAATGGACACTTTACACAAATTAACCCATTAACTGCGGATGATGGAAATTTCTGTCATTGCAGTTCTATGGCTAACTCAATAAAATTCCCATTTTATTGTGATTGATGGCCACTCAGTTCTGTGAGTCAGGACTTTTACCTTGTAATGGATTACTTGCAATGGATAAGGACTTTTATCTCGTAATGGATAAATATTACACTTGCTACCTTCCACAGTTAATGGATTAATAACAAATAAGAATAAGCTATTAGCACAAAAAGAATTAATTTGATTTTTTTCCCTGGTGAAGTGGTGTGTAGAGAAAACAATTTAAGAATGTAATATTTGCATTTCTAAAACAAGGATTATACAACAACAAACTCAACATTTTACTGGAGAGAAAACACACCCCTTAATGAAGTAGATAGAGTGGTCAGTTAATATGTTATCATTCATTGACAAATGATTCTAGGATGTGAAAGAGAAAGATGCTGTCCAAGATTGGTCAAAATGTCTCCTTGGTTGTCTGAGAGAGAGAGAGAGAGAGAGAGATGATTTGACCAAAACTTTTGGCATTTGGTCTTTTGAAGAAGGACCATTCCATTAAAGAAAGTTGTGACCTTATTAAAGGGTCATCACAAGTGTTTTTTATGCAAGAAAGTCAAATGATTTAGAAAGGGCAAAGATATTGTTTATTCCTGTAGACTCCCAGTGGAGCATAGGGCCACTTTGCAGTTCCAGTAACAAGTAGGTTTTTACGGGGTGAAGTTGCAAGCCCCCACACCATACTCTGTCAGAGTAACCTTCTGGCTTACAGAGCTAAAGGGCTCCAACGGCCCCAATATTTACTGATAGCTGTGTGTGTGTGGGGGGGGGGGGGTTCATGCAAGCAGCCTCCGCAGAAACTCGAACTCAGTTCACGGATTCCATTTTGTTTTTATATGTCTACGACACTCAGCTAAGATACTAGAGTAGATTTAAAAGATAGGTTTTAAGTATTTTTAATATTAAAAAGATAGGTTTAAAATATTTTTGGAAGTAATGATAAAAGCATCCCAGGAGTGGTCTGTTGTGAAGAGAGAGTTCAAAGTAGTGTGTGTTAATAACCAGAGTGTTGAACTTTCTAAACGAAAAAGAAAGAAAGAAAGAAAAATTTTTTTAAAAAACAACAGTTTTTTTAATTTGATATTCCCAGATTGTACTTGGAAAATTTGAAAGAGCAAAAAAAAAAAAAAGAAAAAAGCAGCACTTGGCTATGGAAAAAAAAAAAGATTTCAAAATGGGACAAAGACTGACACATGAGAAGTGAAGAAAAATGTCCAGAGATCCAATATGGCCACTTTGTTTGCATCCCAATCAGTGCATGTGTGTCTGAAGAGATTTTTAGTAAAGTGCAGCAAGAGCAGCAGGGTTGGTTGTTGTAGGTAGTGAGGCAATTGCTGAGTGTTAAAAGGCTGAGTGTAAAAAGAAGACAGCAGCTTAGACGGCCAGACAGACTGGCCAGACGGGTTCTGAAATAGCAGACAAATACTTCAAGCTCTCAGTTAATAAGGAAAGAAAAGAAAAAACATGTTGTAGATTTGGACACACAGAGATTACAGTAACGCAGTCAGAATAAAAATAAAACACTTGCACATACACAGAACTTAGTTTTTTTGTACAATGATCAAATTAAAAATTTGTTCCATTTGACATTTTCTCTTTTCGCATGGAAAAAAACCCCAAAAAAACAACACACACCACACACACACACACACACACACAATTTTTAGAAATGGACAGCTGGAAATTCAGAGCTTTGAAATTGTTTGAAGAAATTGTTGATGACATTTTCAGGAAGGAAGAGAGGAGTTCATTAAAAGAGAAGAAATAGGCTTAGAAAGAAAGAAACAAAGAAAGAAACAAACACACAAAAAAAAAAGAAAAGGACACCCATGAAATAGTGTTGTACTATCAGAGCATAATAGGATATAAATGAATTCTACTCAACCATTATTATTATTATCAATTTTTGACTAGTATTTTCTTTCATCTTAATTTTAGTTACTTTTCACGACTAGTCAGACCGTCAATCTACAGCAGTGATTTGTTTGTTTAACGGCACATAAACACTTGGTGGGTCATTTAGTACCAAATTCAGTAGGGGGGGGGGGTTCCCATGTCCCCGTGACTAGAGACTTGAGAGGGGAGAATCCCAAATCCCTGTCACTGAAACAAATGCCACGAGGACCGGGATAAAGGGGTGGAGATCCCAGAAGCTTCTCAGGACGAATCCTGACCATGCTAATGGTGATCGCCTCCCAACCAGCTGACCAAGATATCCTGTGCAACTTCTCCCAGGACGATACCCGAGCATGCCATAAGGACGCCCCCCCACCCCCTGAAGGGCCGTGGTTCTCTGAACTTTGAGGCCATGACGGTTTCAAAGAATAGATACTACACTTTGATCTTAGCCAAAAGAGGAGTGAGGATACAGCACAGATCAGAAATAAAGAATAAGCTCTCGGCAAGACCTGAACTCGCATCCCTTTACCTTGGGACGCTTGCCAGTGTATGACAACTGCTCTACCAATTGAACCACCAGAGCTTTTATGGTTTACAGAACATCAAATCTAACCTTTAAATCTATTCTCTATTTGCTTCCACCCAATCGCACTATATTTTGTTATTGTTTTGACATGCACTAGTTTTATTAGAAGTAATATTATATTGATTAATTTTCATTAGATGAAGCATTGTCAACCATTATCAATTTTTGACTAAATTCCTTCATCTTAATTTTAGTTGCTATGAAGAATAACTATTCTTTATTTCTGATCTGCGCTGTTTACTCACTGCCATAGTCTGATGGTCTAAGTAGTTGCTATGAAAATCAACTAAAATCAAGATGAAAGAAATACTAGTAAAAAAATTTAATAATGGTCGACAAAGCTTCGTCTAATAAAGTAAAAAATAAATCAAGATAAAATTTTAAAAACTTGATGTTTACAACATTCAACTTTAATTTTATTAAACGAGTTTTCTCCTTAGCATATATACATGCAGACAATAGATATATTTCGGCTTGTCAGGCCATTTTCAACGCCCAGTCGACCAATTCTATGCAAATTCTGAGTATGTGTCCAGATTTTTTTTAAATCAAGATAATATTACAAACTTCAAAGTTTTTTTGGTTTGTTTAACGTACAACTGTCTGTTCCAGTTAATAATATTACAAATCCTATTTACTTTCACACTTTGTAGAAAGATGAGATTTCTTTTTGAACACCAAATCTCACAACCCAAGGCTCCCAGCAAATCATATTGTCTTATCCATTGAAAAATAATGGCTTCAGTTCCTTTTGTAAAAAAATCTTCAAATGACATTACTAACAAAGTAACCTGGTGTCACAAGCAAGGACAGTTTCCTCCCACTTATTTTTATACAGCAGATGGGGAAAGGCCAGTGATATGGATACATACATTTGGTCTTGTCTTTATTCAAATGGCTTAAAAAATTCTTCAATGTTTATGAAGATTGTTCATTAAGACTTTTCGTGCAATTCAAGAAACGCTAGCATCACATCCCTGACAAATCATATTTTATAAACTCATTCATCAGAAAATTTCAAGACATAGGATGAAAGTAATCCTCGCCCATAAAAAAAAAAAATATATATAAGAATAAATAATTTTAGGTAATCAATATTCGATTAAGAGTAAGTTGTGTTCATTCTGTTCATATTTCAATATTTAATCACATTATCTTAAGAACATTAGAAATGAAAGTAGCTTTAGCTGCCTATTTCATAGGAGCTAAGGAAATAAATACAGAGGAAGCTGCTTATTATAATCAAGATGATAATGTTATCAAACAGTTTTTGTTATCAAAATCAGTTGGTTTCAAACACTTTATCTAAAGTGGTTGCAATAAGTGGTTTCCTCTATATATCATTCGATTAATGTTATCAGCCTGTTATTGTTTATCTAAAAGACCCTGCCCAAAGTGATCACAATAAGCTGTTTCCTCTGTAAGTGAATAGAATTAAACAGAAGACATGTAGCCAGAGATGCAGGGGGGTTTAATTCCCTTAGTAGTAATGATTAAAACAGAAAAAAATATTTTCTCAACGATATCCATAAAGATCTAGAAAAAAATATTTTCTCAACGATATCCATAAAGATTCCATAATGGTCACAGCAGAAACAATCAATGATCCATGTCAACCAAGTACACCAAATTGTGTCGTAGGTTTCTGTGTGCAACCCTGAGACTATGCCAACATCCATGAAAAGCAATGACATGCTTCAAGATTGATTTGAAAAGATTTCAGTCGATCATTCAGCAGGATTTGTTTCTTTTATTCAATTTTTCATTCCACCAAAGTGTTACACTTGTGAGAATTAAAGGTTGATTGTTGGAATCATTAATTAGCAAAGAATTAGTGCAAATTAAATCCCAGCATTAGTCTTGGGGAAAATAAAAAATTTACTAAAAATTATTGAGAAACAAAATTAAAGAAAAGTCTATTTGCTTGTTTTATTTGCAGAATGGAAAATCCATCTAGGTATGTGGGTTCGAGTACCCCAGGGAGCTGATAGCTCCTGCTTTTCACAGTTCCAGGTCACCCTTGAAAGGGGTTGCACCTACTAGCCTCCCTCTGACATTCCAGAACACAAAGGCAATCAGATGGGAGCTGATGACCCAGTCCACCTCAGATGAAGTGGTGGGCCCAGCGCAAATCCTGGGAGTAAATTCTTTAAATTTTAAGCAAACTGCCGAGATCCTTCATTTTAAAAGCTTTTTCAATTACTAATATTTCTTTCATTTAATACAAGAAATAACTTGAAAGCACTTAGAGAGTGCATACCTCAGCCAACGCCAAACACTAACTAGAAAAGAATCAATTCATATATAGCTACGATGCAGTGGAGGTAACTAATTGTCTGCCTCAAAATTTAATCAATTCTTCTTTAGCCCTTGGCTCACTCTTCCATAAAATGTCATCAAAATTCATTGAGAACTTTCGGTGATATTGTGTGAGCAGACAGACAGACATGGGGAATACTGATGTGATATTATCAATAAGGAGATTTTACAAACCAGCGAGAAATTACGTTGATACTATCAGTAGCAGGATTTTACAAGTAGGTAAGATATACTCCGGATTTTACAAATCGATAAAATATACAGTAGATTCTACAAGCCAGCAAAATTTGCCTGATTAAGACAGTTAGAAGTTCGACCCTTACTTCTTGGTTGCAGGCTTGAAACCCTTGGGGGTCCTGTAGTGACCATGTTGGATATTTAGGCGGCCATAGGCGGAGGTCACAGATTTGACCCCCACAGGTGGTGAAAGATAAACAGGATATCAACTGCAAGGTGTCCAGGATCGGAAACGGACACACATTGGGTGTTCAGGGGTCATAGGCAGGATATTGATCTGTCTACAGGTGGTGGCTGGAAAACAAGAATGGGTGTTCGAACCCCATAAAAAAAGAGAGTGACAATACCACCCAGGCCTGGGAAAGCACAGGGCCTGTTCCCCTGTTGGGAACAGTCTGTCAGCTCCCATTGTCTCTCTCCCACTCTTCATACTCCACCAAACAAGTTTTGAGTCTTCCTTTTTCTCCAAGTTCAGGATTTTCTTCCTGTGGACCAAGATGGCTATACAACAACAATTACACACTGTTTCCTTCGCCGCTACAAATTCTTGTCGACTGACCCTCGAACGTATTACATTGCCTCCAGTTTTGGTAAGAGTTGACCGACGACAATATAACCCTACAGAAATAAACACTTAGTTTTTA
The DNA here is from genome assembly GCA_006491835.1 of Architeuthis dux. Lineage (NCBI taxonomy): Eukaryota > Metazoa > Mollusca > Cephalopoda > Oegopsida > Architeuthidae > Architeuthis > Architeuthis dux. Next base: position 1,289,422 of record VCCN01001947.1, read on the forward strand.
TTCTAAACTAGTGTTATGGTTCCTATTTGTAGATCCTGTTTCTTTTGCTACCTCAACATCTGTTCCCAGAAACGCTTCAATTGAAGCACCAGTACTTGATCTTTTACACAAGGTAGGGAGAGCAATGGCAGATATGCAGTGACCAATGGCAAGCGGACAGGATGAGTGTGATACATACCCCTCCCAAACTTTGTTGGTAGAGGTAAAGAGGCTTATTGTTCTCACTAAAAAACCATGATAAAAAATTAAATTAATATTAATTATATATAGATTTAAGCTGCAAGTTTTAATATGGTTGGAACGTTTGTGTGTGCATGCAGTATAATAAATGGAAACAAGTCTGCTTATTGTTTATATAAGAAGACATGGTTTACCCAGAGCCAAAGTGGCTGGTTGTTAAGGAAGCTAAGCTGACAGAAGAGAGAGAAACTCAGAGAGGAAGAGAGTTTGAGGGCAAAGCAAAGAGGTGGGGAGGTAACAACCTACAAGGTGAAAATAGTTCTTCAGCCGATTGAACTCCTTGTTATTTGTGTTGTAAACAACGTTTCGGCCGATACATTCTTCAGGTGTAAAATCCGAGTGTGATGGGTGAAACAGAAGTTATGTTGGGCGGGGGGGGGTCCTTATAGCACATGGCCCAGGTGTTTCTGTGTCTTTGTTTTGTTGAGAAGTGGAAGCCACATCAGGTTGAAATCCGCACTTGTCTGGCTAATGCAATTAGTCGACATTTTGATGTGAGCTGCCTCTTTGATTTTTCAAAGACACAGAAACACCCAGACCATATGCTATAAGGGTTACCCTCCCAGTAAACATAACTTCTGTTTAACTAATCGTACTCGGATTTTACACCTGAAAAAGGCCGAAGAATGGATTGGCCGAAACTAACCATGAAGCAAGTAAGTTTGATCTTCCTTCTTTACACACTAACTTCTGAAGCAACAACTATTTTCTCGACCCTGGACTTCCAAAGAACATTCCTCCATTCAAACTCTGAACAATTCAATCAAAAAATATCTCTTATCTAGAATTATTGATGAAAAGCTATTTTTATAAATTCACTTCGACAAATTATAAGTTTTATTTCATATATAACATGTTTATTCACTTTGAAGTTAAAAACTTCTGTTAACACCATCACATTCAGATATTACACTTGAGGAAGACCAAAGAATGGATCATCTGAATCGTTGAAACAACAAGGAGTTCAATCATCTGAAGAGCTATTTGAATATTAATGACCCTTCTAAAAAACTATAGAACAGAACCACTTGAATATTAATGAGCCTTCTAAAAACTATAGAAAACTTATCTTTGTTTTATTGCTGATGTATATAACTTTTGTTCTTTCTCCATCATGTCCCAAATAAGCCTCAAGATTAAGACGTGCAACAAAAATTTTGAAAAAGGTTAACAACCACTGTACAATAGGAAGGAAAAGAAAAAAAGATTTATCCAACTGAAATGATTTCCATGTTGATCTTTCTGTTAAAACTAATTGCATGGCTCCCTAGACAAATCTTTAGGATAGAATTTCATTTTCTATTTACATTTGCCCAAGTTGCTGATGTTGACAGTTTTAACACCAGCTCCGAGAGAAATAAATTAAGTTAGAACAGGGTAATCGGGCCATTGTCTGGGTAATTGGGCTACCATTAAGTTTTTAAAAATATTTACTTGAATTTCACAACATTTTTTCTCAGATATGCATTTTGATGTTTAACAAAAAAAAAAGCATATTTGTAAGCAATATCAGTTCATTTAAAATTATTTTAGGCACCGTCCATACTACTATTAAAGATAGTGCATATTTCATGGTCAAAAGGTTCCAGAAAGATGGCCCTCTGAACTTTGCCAAAAATGTGAATTTTTTGAGGAAATGACAAAGTTTGAAAATCAATATCTCAGTTGTTTTTACACCTAGAGAGCTCATTTATTATATGGACTTTTACCTCAGAAATCAAATAAAAAAAGAATATTGACCTCGAACTTGACAGGTCATTTGACATGTTGACCAATTTCTTTTGACAAATAATTGGTCTGGCCTTTGGCATGATATGCACAAAATTACATGGTGAAGAACAAATGGGAACTTGTGCTACAAGGATTTCAATGAACAAAGTGTTCCACTAAATTCACAAAAAAGGTCAATTTGTGCATGTTAAAATGAATTTTCAAATGGAATATCTCATTTTATATGGAAATTTAGGAGGTTTGGTTACCATGATAATGCCTGAGCTATCAGAAATGGCCCCTTAGGCTGTGGGGATACCAACTTAGTTGCTAGTGGTAAAATGACCATTGACCATAGCAAAAGGAAAATTCTTTATTGATGAGACCAATTGGCATTATCATTCTTAGATTCAAAAATTGACATTTTTGGCAAAGTTCAGAGAACCATTTGAACTAGAAATGCGAGACGGATGCCATTCAATTTGTCTCAAAGATCTATAATTGTGCCAAATTTGAACAAAATCCTTGGTCATGGTTTGACATGGAATGGATAATATTGTTAAAAAGTTACCAAAGCCTATGTTCATTAAGAACAAATTGGTTTTCAGTAATGCTAATAATTTTGCTGATCTATGATGCTCCATAAAACAATATTGTCCCATTATTTTTTTTAACTAAATATCAGTTTAATTTCTGCTTTTCATATTTTTGAAACATTATATTATGCTCAATATCACAGCATACTGTTGGTTTAAGCTACACACAACATGTGTCTTTTGTATAATCATACATGCATATATTTTGCTGAATTAGTCGTTTATTACAAGTGGCGGCCCAATTGCCCTGAAGCACAGGGTAAATGGGCCACCACATATTTTGCCATGTCACTCAGTTACTTAATGCCACTATGTGTTCTACTTTTTGTCATATAATACTGCACCACTGTTGTATAGTCATGTAATAAAAAAAGTTATTTCAGATATTAAGTGTACATATCATGTCAAAAAGCTGGCCTGATTACCCTGTTCTACAATATCATTATAACAAGCTGAAAACTAGAAAGCATATACCTCTGCCAACGCCATTGTCACAAACATTGAACAAGCGATAAACGCAAGTGGCCACTACCACCTGCTTGTAAAATCCTATACACTAACTAAAAACTGAATGAAAATCAGTTCATATATAGTTATGTTGCAGGGGAGGTAACTGTTAGTTTCGACTTGCATATTGCGGACTATTGCCATAATATATGAAAAAATATCTCTCAATCACAAAAGAATTCCTGGATCCACCCCAAAATCAATTGTTCCTTAGCCCATGGCACACCTTTCCACAAAATGTCTGAAATTCATTGAGAACTTTTGGAGATATTGTGCAGACAAACATGAGTGAATACATTTTCTATAGTTTTGAGAAGGGTCATTAATATTCAAATGGTTCTTCGGACGATTGAACTCCTTGTTATTTGTGTTGAAAAAACAATGTTTCTGTTTAACCCATCACACTCAGATTTTACACCTGAAGAAGGCCAAAGAATGGATCGACCGAAACGTTGTGTTTTCAAAACAAACAAGGAGTTCAATTGTCCGAAGAACCATTTGAATATGAGTGAATACATATACCTCTTCCATCTTCATTGGCAGAGGTAAATAAAGATTTTACTAAAGCAGGGTGTGGGAGAGTAATGACACCTGAAATGGCTGATTAAATATGATGTCATTTTTATTTTGCAATTAATACAGAGTTTGAGCAATCTATCATAACAAGCAGCTAATTAACTCCTAACTGAATTCAAAACCAAATAGCCAATCTAAAATATAAAGCATTGTATCAAGAGACCATAAAATTTATTTTTGACACTTCTAAACCACTTGTCTTCATAGCTTCCAATATTGAAAAACTAAAATAGCATTATATCAGCAATACTCTTAGCTTTCAATATGATATTAGCCAAATTCACATACAATTCTGCCCAGTTGCTCCAGTGTAGTATGACACACAAGACAACGATTTTGTCAAACCATTCATGGCTGTCGAGCTAGCTCGAGAGGGGCCGCCTTGCAGGGCTAAAAACAATAACAAATATGGCACCAAACAATCCAGGAAGCATGAGGGATGACTTTAAGGGTTAGATTTGATCTTCTGTCAGCCGTAAGGGCTCTAGTAGCTCAGTCGGTAGAGAGCAGTGCTATACATAGTTAGTTCCCAGAGGTGAAAGGGACATGAGTTCGAGTCTTGCTTATTCCTTATTTCCAATCTGTGCTGTTTACTGTCGTAGACTAAAGAGGGGCTGGGAAAACACTGACACAGTTCGTGCGAACAGTCACTGGATAGCACGTCAAATGCTGCATGAAAAGGGGATTGGGAAAAACACTGACACAGTTTGATGCTAACAGTCACTGGATAGATCAATTGCTCCAACGGTGGAACAAAAACTTGAACGGGACACCTCCTAGACAGTCACCGGTTCGCCTGGACCAGTACACGTTTAGCTCCTCAGACTGACAACAACGTTGTACAAGTCCCAAACACAACTCAAGTAGGCCAAGCCTCCTAAAATTAAGTTATCTTTTTCCTCACAAGATTCCAACACGTTCCCAACAACACCAGAACACAATCTGCATGGAACAAGCGAAGCAACAACATCGTAACTTTCAAACCGATCACTATCCTATAGCCAGCAGAGAATCGTCATGCACCCGGATGCTATGCCAGCCAATCACAACATCACAGAGACGAGTATCACACACCCAGATGTAAATCTTTAGATCGCATGACATTACACTTATGCAACTACGTTTAAGATGGGTATTCAGCTAGTATGATTTTATTAATATTGATTCAGAATTCATTTGGAAACTAATAGTTTCGAGGTTATCATCTGTTTAGAACTGGTGCTCATTTTTATAAATGGCAGTCTGTTGAAAATAAAGACTTGTAGAAAAACCTCCCCACACAAAATGTATTCTTCACTACAAATAAATAAAAACAGTACATATTGAATTTTATCTTAAACATTTTTTTAATAAATTTAAGGAAGTTTACTACTGTATATGAAAGTAACTATTTTGTTTCCTTATCTCAACGTAAATGCCGGACTATTGGTTTACAAGGTTAATTTGGAGGACTACTACTCACTGCAATTCATCCAGGCTACATAACTGCCCATATTGAGCTTCAGTAGACAGCTCCATCATCATAATACCAGTGCATTGGACGTTGTGTAATATTTGCATAGCTTTTGGGTTTTTTAAAATTAAATGTCCATCTTATATACCAGCATATACAGTAATCTAAAATAAGTCTTTTCATTGCTTTCCAATCCGGAGCCGTGACAAACAAGATTCTTGGCAGAGACCAACAACTTAATAATTCATGTAGCATTGTTAACATGCATACATATAAATACAGATGCAAGGGGTGAACAAAAAGGATGAGACAAAGACCATTTAAAAAGTCTAAGATAGTTGCTTTATTTCTGTCCGTTACAGTTTTGTGTTCGCCGTAATAATGTATCAAGTAAATTAAACATCATAGTAGTTTTCACATATACATTTTGTGCCCAAATACATATGACTTATGTATGGGTTTTGTATATACACGCCACATGTAGTTTATATGATGTACTGCACTTACACGGGCAGATCCAGCCTGTTGTGCTGACAGTGTAATGTTTTGGGGGAAGGGTGCTTTAGGGCGGTCAGAAAATTTTGAAAATTATGTATTCAAGATTAGCTAAAATTGCGTTTCAGGGCATATCAGTTACTGAAATTACGATAAATAAAAATTTTCCGAAAAATTCTAAGGGTCTTGAAGTTTGTCCGTCAAAAACATTTAAAACTTGAAGATGCCCAGAAAACAGTATAAATAAAAATCTGAGGGTCATACAAGTATATTATGACATAGCTAGATGCTTCTTTGAAACAGCAATTTGTTTAGAAGATGAATTTCTTGGAGAAATATTTCTCTGTAGAAATTGAATAGGCTGAAGTCACCATTGTAATGAAATGTTATTTGTGAGAAATTAAATGATCATCTGACTATAGAAATAATAATAGTAAACTAGTATATATTTAGATACTGTTTTGCTTTAGTTAAATATAACAGTAGAATACATGAAAGAGAAATACAAGCAAGACAGAAATTTTTAAAATATACATATTTAATTATATACAAAAGAAATCTTCAATAATTGTCAAATTAAAATAACTGGAAACCCTGGGCTAGGACAGGGTTTCTCAAAGTAGGGGTCCAGGAAAAAATTCATGGCCAAATGCTTTTCAAATAAGCCAGATTAGTAAAATTTGGTCATTAAATGGCAACCCTGTGAAGTATGCGAGTAAATCAGCTGAGGGTAAGGAGGCACTGTGAGCACCCCAGTGTGTTTTGATTTTTGATTTTCTGGCCTTGTAAACGCTTGGAAATAGCATTTTCATCACTAAATCTTGATACAAAACATATACAACACATCATTGCATTCTTGTATATTTTACCTAATAAATTATATTGCATTTCAGTTGCTATTTTTAGTTAAAATTTCTGATTATTTATTTTTGACACGTTTTAACAGGGATTGTCTAGTTAGTTGTTAAATATAATGATTTATACTGAACTTGAACTTGAACTTCGGACGCTATTTTTTGTTAAATTTTTGATGCAAGATTTATCAAATCAAAAGGACGATCATGACATGCCAGTGACAAGACTGCAAGCTGATTGGTGATGATGGAACAAGGAAATTTGGTTTAATGCCTTTCTCAAAAATATTCAGCAACATATTTGCATTTCCTACATACAATAACTATTACGAACAGGATTTTCAGGCACATTAACATCTATCAGGGTCATAGTTGCTAAAATCAGTAACTTTAACCTTGACAAACCATTCTTTTATTACCTCCTACAAGCCAGATATTTTTGGTTACATTCCAATAAAATTTTAATCTGAATTATACAACTTGATTTACAATAAACTATGAAAATGAAAAAATATTGAAAATTATTTTCAATTTCAGTGTCCTAGACATTATAAATATTAAAATTCTAAAACTTAAAATCTTTTTAAAAGAAAACCTTAAAATTAACGTTTTTATGAACATAGTTCCATCTT